>CM040427.1:94185817-94785817 GCA_022702705.1 Papilionanthe hookeriana x Papilionanthe teres | reverse complement strand
TTGGAATTGTTTAATTGATAAATTAGGACTTTAGGGATGATTTTAAATTGAATGTGTGATGAGGGAAAGTGTCATGTGGGCTTTAGATTGATTTGGGCTTTTGAATTTGGTAGAAGTGGGCTTTTAGGAAGGTTTAATGGAGTGGGCCTTTATGTTTAGCAATGGGCTTTTAGATGAAAAATTTTGCAAAGGGCCATGCCAAATAAATGTTGAGTTTAGTTTAAGGATGTTTCTTGAATGATTTGAAGCAAATTTGAGGTGGTTTGGAATTGAATTGGGTTGAATTTGGGTTCATTTGGTAAATTGGCCAATGTAGGTCAAATTGGGCTAATTTGGGCCAATGTTGGGCTAGGGTTGAAATTGATGTAAAATTAATGTTGGGAATTGTTTATGGGAGTGTTTCAAAGAGGTTTTAACTTTGGTTGGGTTTTGGTCTTGGGACTTGGGCTTATTTGGGTTATGTTTGGGTTTAGGTCAAAATTGAGCTTTTTGGTTTTGGGTTGAATTTGAGTGGGGTTTGGGTCCAAATTTTGGGCAAATTATGTTAGTGTTTTGTTTGTGGGGATGTTAGGGAAGGTTTAGAAAAGATTTGGGGTCAATTGGAGTTGAATTGGTTTGGTTTGGGCTAAGTTTGGGTCATGAGTCCAAATTGGGCTTTAAGGTCAAAAGTGAGATTGGATTCAAATTTTAATCAAATTGGAATTGGATTTAGTCTAGATTGATATTGTGGATATCAATTTGAAGTTTAGAATTGAATGGGACCAAAATGGGGGTCAATTGGGTAGATTTGGTTTGACATTAGGTTCACTTGGGTTAAGAATGAGCTAAATTGGGGTTTTGGTAAAAGTGGTGTAAATTGACAAAATTGGCCCATGGTGTAGTTGAACAAAATGAAATTGGGAATATTTGGGATTTTCTGGAATTTTCTGGAAATTTTCTGAATTTTTGGATTTTTTGGCTAAGAAGGGCATTTTGGGTATTTGGAGGGTATTGGGGGGTACTCTTGATTTTTTTGGTATTTCTGGCTATGGATGATCAATTTGATTGGTGAGGAAATGTTCAAGGTTAATTTTGGGGAATTTTGGGTGATTTGGAAATTTTGGAGCATTTGGGCAATTTTAAGGGCTTTTGGTAGGTTTGATAGGTGTAGGGTCCCCGGGGCCAAAAATTGAAATTTTGGAAGAATGAAGATTGATCAAATATGAGTGGAGTGGAATCACTTTGGTTGAGCCATGAAGTCATATTAAGCCTATATGAGCCATGAGAGGACTCATTTGAGGCATTCACTATGTTGTTCCTAACCCTCTTAGCCAGGGGCTTAGGGGTTAAGGTCCATCCATATGAATTACCTACATGAGTCAAGGAGTCAAGTTGGGTATGGGTGTGGTTTCAGGATTTGGATTGTGTGTGTGAGAGTGTAGAGTATGAGTGTAGTGAGTGTATAAGTCAACCCCCACCAGACCAAGCCACCCAGGGTGGTCCTAAGGCCAAAGAGTCCTATAGGGAACTCATCCTTTAAACCTTCACTTTTGATTTCAACCCTCTAGGTGATTAGGGGTCTACAATCAAGCTTGTGGGGTTTGCAGGGAGGCAAGAAGTTGTTCAAATTTCTATGGGATGGGTCTCAATTCTAGTCCTCTAAGATAGTCAAAGGAAAAGCCTAAGGCTAGATCCTAAGCACTAAAGAGGGAAGAGAGGACCTCATAAAAAATGAGGTCAACAAAAGCTTTCTAGTTGTCCTAAATTGTTTGTTACTCTAATTATGTTATATCTCTATCCTATCTATCCCCGACAACAATGCCAAAAACTTGAACCACTCCGTGCACTTTGCATAAACTTAATATGCTAGAATTTGATATATATATATATGTGTATAGATTTTTTAATATTTGTAGAGTTAATCTTTCAACGCAAGTATACGTATGGCTCAAGTAATACAGAGCTCTAATGGAGTTCTAGATATCGATCCCACAGGGATAGTTCTGAGGCTACGGACTAGGATTATAAAAACCAATTAAGAATCATTTTGTAAATCGAATTGCCTGTTTGTCACCAATATGCAATCATAAATAAGATGGAATTTAAAATAAACTACTTCTACTAACAATTAACTACTTCTACTAACAAAGTGAAGTTCAATATACAAGCAATCATCCTTCTCCTTGTTAAGAAATTTAAGTGAATGGATAATTAGAATTAGTTTAAAAATGGTGTTGTGCCAAATAGGAGCATACCTATTCTTTACCCTTTGGTCCAGGAATAAAGAACATTGACTAATCCTATGCTTGGTTACTGAATCTACAGGATACCGACTCTCACTTCGGAGCTCCCACGTTCCCCTCGCCTGAGGGCTAACATCTACACTTCAGCACCTAAACGATAAAACCAAATTGTGGATTTTAGTCTGTCACCCTAAAATCTCCAATTCTACGTCCGATAAATAGCATTTCCCTATTTATTTGCACCCTACTTTCAAGGAATTTGACCTCGCTGAATCTCAGATGTAATCTTCACTTTAGTTGTAAAAATCAACATATTTTAACAAATCAATTGGCCAGATTGAATGTAAATTAAGTTTGAAGTGAAAAGATTATCACGACTTCTTTAGCATTCTCTTGACACACTAATTTAAATTACTATTTCATAAAAATATCAAAACAAGGAAAAAGACAAAGAAACTACTCATATTTCATGGAGAAGATACGACAAAACTTAGATTTCATATATAAAAGCAAAGTTATATAAACTAAAATAAGTAAATACAACTTATCTTGAATTTCTCCCTAAGCAAAATCCTTGAAGTTCCTCTGAATCTCTTCCTTTCTTTACAACACACAAAATTCTTTTTCGAAATGATAAGGAGGAAGAAATCTCTCACTTTCCTTCCACTCTTACAATCTCTCAAAGAATTCCTCACAAATAACACTAATTGAACTCACTCTCTAATACTCTAATGACACCACCAACACTAATTGACACAATGGACACACTACTAACTCACAATGAACTCGGTAGACACACGGACAACAACCATTTCGGCCTAAAATTTCTTCTTTTTAAAGTATTTGAAGAGTTTCCAAGAGTTACCCAAGCATCCCTTCAAAAATCATCCACATTCAATGCACCTTGTGAGAGAACCGACTTTCTTGTCGTCGGCGGCCTCGATCTCGCCGTCGGCAGCTGATACACTTAAAATATATAGTATTTTCATGCACATTCTTGCACCTATTTTTAATGATATTGCACTTTAATGGAAGGTATTTTGTGTTTTTCTTGCAGGTATAATGAAAATGGATGGTCATGATGAAAGGACCAAATTGGATCAAATTTGGAGCAAAAAAATAAAACATAAAAAATTTGGCAATGGCGGCTAAGCGCCGCTGGGCCGGCGCTTAGCCGCCACGACTTAAAAATCGAGATTCAAATGGATTTGGCACCAATTTCAAAAGGGATGGGATGCAACTGTTGGTGGTAACGTCCATAACTTCCTTTGGGTGGCAAGCTTGAATGAAGGGGTGCGTTCCTTGGTAGATACATGGAATCTGGACACATTTTGAAGAGACACCAAGGCACCTTTTGGTTCACTATTTAAAGAGAGTCTTAGGAAATATTTAGGAGATGCAATTTGAGGAGACTCTTCCACTGCATTTTGAAGAGTACTTCCATTGTTCTTCCACTGCATTTTAAAATTTTTTATTTAGAGAAGGAGTAGATAGTAGAAAGGAGAAAAGGGTCGGAGTGAAGTATTCTTCTTCCCACTTATTTTCTTTCTTTTAGTTTAGTTTTTATTGAAGTCTGAAGTCTGTATTCTAAGTCAACGGAGCTGGGAGACTTGCTCTGAGAAGTAGTTTAGCGGAGAGTCAAAGTTTCAGAGGAACTTCCTTAGTCTTGTGGAGAGGATTTTCAGATAAGTGTTTACTTTTATTTAGTTTATTAATATTTGCTTTCATTTATTATTTTTCTTATCGTTTTTTTTTTAATTTTAAATCAATGTGTTTTTATATTTTCTCAATGCATTTTGAGTAGTTTACTTTATCTTTTTCTTTCTTAAATGGAGAAGTAATTAATTTAAAGAGAATTGTTGTGGAAAGTATAAGTGTTTAAAAGTTCGAAGAAGTTGTGAAGATTGATTCTAAAAACTTTGTTTACTTCTTAATTTGGCCTGTTAAGTTATAAAATTTCTTGAGATTATGTAAGATCCAATGCGGTATTGTCTCATAAAAGTTAGTAAGAATCACATGCAATTATATGGGTGAGAATTGTAGTCCATATAATTGAATGTAATATTAGAAGATATTTTTATAAAAGGGAGTAAAATTAGAGGATTTTAGAGTGACAGGATAAAACCCCCTAATTTGGTTTGAAATTTTGAGTATTGTTATGAGAAGTTAGCCCCCAGGTGGTGGGAATCGAGGGAACTCTAGAGTGAGAGACTGGTATCTTCCCTGCCTAACCATGTTCAAAATAATATAAATTTCAAATTAACCTATGTTCTTTATAGAACCAAGTAAGGGTAAAGAACACATTTGCTTCTATCTGTCACAAAAAAAATTTGAATACTTCCACAACAATACTTAAAGAATTATTTCTACTTCATGAAAGGAAAGAAAAAGATATTCTAGTTAATAGTATTTTACATCCAGTGTTATTAGTTATTGTAATTTTAATTTCTTGCTTTGCATTGTATTAAGAAAAATAAAAAAAAAGACATATCAACCTTCAAAACTTTTCAAAATCAAGACATACTTTTTCAAAAACAATTAAAGAAAGTAAAAAGATAATTCTCTGATTCCTTTAAAGATTTCACATTTTCCCCGTGGGTTCGATATCTCGAGGCTTAATCAGAAAGTTCTATATTACTTGATAAACGATACGTATACTTGCGTAGTATCTCATATTATAAAATCATAACTTTCATATCTAAAATCATCAGCTCATTTATCCAGCGGAACCAAGTTTCTAGCATCCGTTGCACTTATATCTATCGGGGATCAGCGGCCTTCTAGAATACTTGGCTTTGGACCCTCTCTGATAAGGCCCGCTGTCGGTAGCCTCGATCCCGCCGTCGGTGGCCTCTATCCCGCCATTGGCGACCTTCTTTGTAATATATTTTTTGAAGTCTCGGGAAAAATCTGTCGTCGGCGCCCTTGATCAAATCTTCATTTTTTGGTCCTTTTTGCTCCAAATTTGCTCATTTTTACATCTTTTCGCTTCAATGTCCATTAATCAACATACCTGCAACAAAACATCAAAAATACCTTTCTTTGAAGTGCAATATCATCAAAATTACTATAAAATAGGCATGAAAATCTCAATATATTTTCAGTGGGTCAACTGGATGACAGCTAAGCTTTAGGTAATTCCTTGTATTGTTGCCTGGTTCTTATGGATGATTAGAAGTAAAGCCAAATATGAAGATAAGTCCCCTTTGGTTCAACTTGGTGTTGCTCATGTCCTATCCTATTTTCACAAGCTGATCCTCTATCAAAAGTTCATTAATATTTGCAAAGAAGGGTGGCCAACTCTTTCTTTCTAACATAGCTTTATCCCTTCTCTCATCAAGTGGTGTCCTCCTCCCTCTTCTTAGTTAAATGTCAACATTGATGGCAATTGGTGTATGGATGCTACAGGATTTAGAGGTGTCTTTAGGAACTCCTTGGGGAACTGTATACTGTACTTCTCCTCCCCTACTCTGGCATTGGATGCTTTGGAATCAGAATTCATTGCTATTTTTTGGGCAATCTTTCTTTCTCAGATACTCAACTTCAAACAAATTTTAGTTAGAACAGATTATAGCATTTGCATTGAGATATTATAGAAAAAGGTGGCCCCCTGGCACATCAACAGATAGCTTAAGAGATTGGCCCCTTATACTTTGAACTCTAACATCAATTACCTGTACTCCAATAGAGAAAGCAACAAAGCTGCTCACTGGTTAGCTGCATTAGGAAAGAATAGTGAATCCATTGTACTAGGCACTTCCCCCATCCCTCTCTAGCCTTTTTGTTACATGGGAAACAGTGCTAATGTTTCCATAATTTACTTATATATATATATATATATATATATATATATATATATATATATATATATATATATACACACACATGAGCAGTATGGTGGCTGTTGGTGCTCTACTAGGGTTTCTAGCATGACCCTGCAGGCGGCGGCTTCTTGTGTGGTGGCTCAGGTAAGGTGGGGTGGCTTTCTTGCTGAGGAGAAAAGATTTCTTGGTGTGGTTTGGTTCTACTGTCTTACTTTGGTGGTTTTCTCCTTCTCGGGCTCCATAAATTTGAATTTTATCGTTCCATTGGTTCCTTCTTGCTTTGTTTTGCTTTTGGGTGAGGAGTGGTCCTCTCCTTCCCCTCCCCCTCCCGGGGTTACTCGGGATCTTGGCCGAGCCTTTGTCTTTGGTCGGTTTGCCTGTGGCCGTGTTTCGGTTTTCGCTATACTCGTTCCTCGCCTTCTAGTTTTGGTTCTCTGTGCTGCACCTGAATGGATAATCCTATCGACCCTCCTAATAGACTGGATGGGTCTAAGACTTCATATGCTGGAGTGGTAGGCCATTCCCCCTCTCTACCTTCCAGCAAGCTGGTTTTTCCCCAATTATTTCATGAAGCTGCTGCTGGTAAAACCCATTGCCCTTTCATCCACCCTGTTGATGAAAAGGAGGGTTGCCCGACCATTTTTTTCTCTGATGCTGAACTGGAAGCTCTAAATGAAGAAGTCAAACTAACCCTTATTGGGAAATTCACTCTTGGCCATCCCAAAATGGAATTAGTTAGAGCTTTCTTTGATTCCTTGGCTTTTATTGGCAGCTGGAAAATGGGTCTCTTAGATGGGAGACATCTTCTCATTCATATATCCACTGAAGAGGACTATGCTTGGCTATTTGCTAAGCAAAATGGTGACAATTGCTGGCATGGATATGAAGCTACTTAAATGGACACCAGACTTTGACCCAAGCAAAGAACCCCCTATTGTTCCCATTTGGTTCAAGTTCCCAAAACTACCCTACACATACTTCTACCATAACGCTCTTTTCCAAATTGCTAGGGGTATTGGTACTCCCCTAAGGATGGATGCAGCTACTTTCACCAGGGGGATGCCTGATGCTGCCAGAATTCAAATTGAAAGAGACATATCTTTGCCTGAGATCAAGAAGATTTGGGTAGGGTCTCGTTTCGATGGCTACCGGCGAGGAGGTTATAATGCAGACAAAAGCCCTATTATTGCAACCATTGCAAAATGTTTGGGCATACGAGTTGAAAGGTACTTCGGGCTCCGACCAACTTCTAAGAAACCCAACTCCACTACAACAGGGAGACCCGCCCCACCGACGAGTCCGGCCTACAAACCTTTCACCAATATCCCCTTCCATCACTACTACCCTTACTAACAACCTGGCTCACCTCTCATCCCCTATCCCCACTGATCACACTCACAACCCCTCTACTCCTTTGGAACACCCAAAACTTTCACCCCCGCAGTTCCCCCTTCACAGGCCAATCCCATTTCTCCTACCATCCCCCCACCTCCTCTCCTTTCATCTCCCCCACCCCCCACTGAGCTAGCTGCTGTCTCTCCTTCTATTTTACCTCTAGCCCTTCCTGTTGGAGAGCTTCAAGAGTCCTTGGAACAAGCTTGGGAAGTTCAGACTTCAAAAAATTCAAATCAGATCCTACTAGAAACCCCCTCCTCATCCAAGACCCCTCCCAGCCCTACCCCCTTTCTACTAGGGGCGAACCGGATCTAAATCTCATCCCCCCTCCACCTCTCCACTTAACCCATGATAAATTTCCTTTGTTGGAACATTAGAGGTGTGGCCCAACCCTCCTCTCTAAAAAGACTCATTTACCTTACCAAAAAACACTCTATTTGGTGCCTTGCCATCCTTGAACCCCTTGTTCATCAAGCTCCTTCCAAAATTATCAAAAAGTTTCCTGGTTTTTCCCACTTTGCCAACTCCAACAACAAAATTTGGATTTTTTGCAGAAAAGAAATCACTTGGACTGTCCTTCTGGATCACTCCCAATTTGTTCATCTCTCTCTCCAATTTGCTGGCCACTCCATTGCTGCCTCCTTTGTCTATGCTGGCTGCAGGAGCATTGACAGATCTCAACTTTGGGAGCAAATTCATGCACTTAGTACCCATATCAATTCCCCCTGGATTGTAGGTGGGGATTTTAACTGCATATCTACTCCAGCTGAAAAACTAGGTGGCAGAAGGCCTAATGTTAGGTCCATGTGCAAATTCAGGGATAACATCCTAGCTGGTGGACTGTTTGATTTGGGTTTCATGGGCCCCCTTTTCACATGGAAGAGGAATCATATTCAGGAAAGGCTTGACAGAATTCTGTCCAATGAGCTCTGGCAATCCCATTTCCTCCACACCCAAATTACCCACCTGGCTCTTACTTGTTCTGATCATAGACCCCTTTTGATCTCCCTAACTATCCCTCCTAATCAGCAATCTAAACCCCCTTTCAGATATCAGAATTTCTGGTCTTCTCACCCTGAATTTTTGCCATTTGTCAAGAACCACTGGAAAGCTTCTACTCAGCAGGACCCCTGGATTAGATTATGCTCATTACATCAGAACCTGAGTCCCCAGCTGAATAAGTGGGGATGGCAGCAATTTGGCAATGTCTTTTCTGCAGTTGAACAGGCTGAACAAGAAGTTTTGTCATTGGAGGAGAAGACCCAACATAACAATGATCTAAATCCCCTTCTGCTGGCAGCTGAAGCTAAACTATTGAAATCCATTGATATCCAAGATATGTATTTGAAGCAGAAGGCTTCCATCAAGCATTTTGTTGAGGGAGATAGGAATACAGCCTATTTTCATGCCTACTTACAATATAGAAGAAAATGCAGCTACATTCACCAAATAAAGAAGGATTCTGGGGAATGGATCTCCCATCATCTGGATATTGGCAGGAGTGCCACTCAACACTTCAGAAAGTTGCTCCAATGACCTCACATGAATAGAACCCCAATTTCATCTGCTCTTTTCAGGGACCAGCAGCCCCTCCTAACTGGGAAAGATCTCAGTTTTCCCCCTTCTGAAACTGAAATCTGGCAGGCCCTCTCCTCCATTGATTCATCCAAAACAGCTGGCCCAGATGGCTACACTTCTGATTTTTATAAAAAGGCTTGGACAATCATCAAAAATGACATCATTGAAGCCATTGTTAATTTCTTCCAAGGTGGAGATATTCCCCAATACTTCTACAACTCTAGCTTTGTGCTAATTCCCAAAGGCAGTATGCAGACCAATTGGGATCACTACAGACCTATATCCCTTACTTCGTTATCGACAAACTAATTAGTAAGATTATTGTTAACGTACCGCAACCCCTATTAGACCATCTCATCGGCCCCAACCAAGCTCGCATTTGTCGAGGGAAGATCCATATCCGATAACATATTGTCGGCTCGAGAATTGCTTATTAGATCTTAATAAAAAGTGTAGAAGTGGAAACCTAATCTATAAGCTGGAAATCAAGAAGTCCTATGACACCATTAATTGGAATTTTCACGTTGGAAACTCTTCGTCTAGGGGATTTCGAACAATTTCTGCAACCTCATCAAAAGATGGTTAAAAGCTAATGCTCACTCCATAATTCTTAATGGTTCCGATTGGAGTTACTTTGCTGCCACCGTGGGTCTTAAACAAGGGGACCCTCTATCACCTACTCTTTTCATCTTGGCTATGGACTATCCGTCTAGGCTCCTTAACCAAGCTGCTACAATGCATGGTTCCACTAGGTATCATCATAAATCTAATATTACCATCTCCCATCTGATATATGCTGATGATGTCATGATTTTTTCTAATGCTTCTAAAATTGTTGTTAAGCAAACCATGAAATGCCTGCATTCTTTTCAACTGTGTTCTGGGATGGAGTTCAATCCTGCCAAAAGCTACTTGATTTTCCCCCATAAAATTACTGCTGATACTAAACACTGGATTACTTCCTTCACTGGTTTTTCCAGCACCACTCTACCTATCAATTACCTTGGGGCCCAACTTAATTTAGGCAGAGCTCAGCAAAGACAATTTGATGAAACCTTGAACAAGATTAGCACCTACCTGGCTATTTGGACTCACAATTATCTCTCGAATGGGGGTAGAATAACCATTCTCGGGAGCATCCTCACAACTCTCCCAAACTATGCTCTCCAAACAAGTGGTATGAATAAAGGCACACAATACTCGTTTGAAAGAGCCTTTAATCGGTTCTTATGGGCTGGACAAAGGAAGCAACTTCACTTGGTCATCCTGGCATAAAGTAGCTAAACCTATTTGGGCGAGTGGGATGGGCTTCAAGACCCTCCAGCAGATTTCCCAAATTAACATCTGCAAACTCTAGCTCAAATTCAGATCCCAAACCTCTCTTTGGGCTCAATACATCTCTGGAAAATACTGCAGGCACATTCACCCTTCCCAAGCAACTAGTAAAATTGGTGATTCTAAAATCTGGAGAGCCATGGTGAAAAATAAAACCCATGCTGAGAATATGTACATATGGAACTTAGGACATGGAAATCTGTCTTTCTGGCTGGATCATTGGTGCCCAGCTGGTTGGCTCCATCCCTTCCCTACCTCACTCGATCCTAAACTTAAAGTTGCCGACTATCGGAATGGGGACAACCTGGTCTATTCCATCACTACTTAAGGTGCTCGAGTAAAGATTCTCGCCGATCAGTGGCTACAATCAAATTCAACAACAAAGAGAAAGACTCCATAAGTCGGCAATCCCACCTCTCCCACAGACCTATCTAAAGCCATCTATTCCAAACTTTATAACTCGGAACATCGTGCGATGGGGAGAGGCGCCACGGAATAAATACCTTTCTCCTTCCATGTGCTTTTTTCTTGGAGAACTTTCTTGAAGCCGCTTCCCACCGATGATATCCTCAAATTGAAAGGAATTAGAGGCCCCTCATGCTCGTAAGCTTTGCTTGGAAAGAGGAAGAATCCATCCCTCATCTATTTTTCGGATGCACTTTCTCCCAAGTCTGTTTGGAGAAAACTCACCCGGCAGCTCCACTTAAACACTCGGAATTTGACCCGGGATCTCCTGTCTTCTCCGCCGGCTAGGCTGGAATGCAATTGGTATGGGAGCCATTCCTTTTATCATTTCCCGGTTTATCCGGATGGAAAGAAACAAAGTTAACTATGATGGAACTATACCTAGTGAGCTTCAAGTTACCAAAAAGTGCCTTTCTTACATCCAAAAACTCATCGGATACACTAAATTCCCTAATATCTGCTGCTCGGAACTCTCAAGCTGTCTCCCTTCCTTCAAGATTGGATCGGTATCTTGGCTTTCCCCTATTACCTCAAAGTCAATTGTGATGGCAGCTCATCGTCCCGATTCTGCACGGCATTGGTGGTCTCTTCGAAACGAGTGGTGGTAATTGCTGTCTTTTCTTCCATGCTCTTATGCAAGCCACTGATTCCATGGAAGCTGAGCTTATTGCCATTTACTGGGCTCTGAACATTGCTAGGAATTTTCATTGGCATCATATTGAGGTTGAAAGTGATGCTGAACTTGCCATAAAGAGCAGTAAGGAAACTGATCTCCCTGCCACTCTTCTCTGACACCATCTCAACTAGGTTAAAAGAATTCATGCCATTCGATCTCTGATCAAACCTCAGTTCTACTTCACCTATAGAGAAGCTAACCAGCCAGCTGACTGGTTAGCCAAATTGGGAGCTAATTCTGGTGAAGTAGTCATATCCCATACCCCCTCACCCCAACTATCCCTCGCTTATTGGTAGTGACATCCTAAAAGTCCCTCACATAAGAATTATTCACGAACCGGGGCTTGGTGGGCCTCTCTACCCCCACCCTCATTTTCTCGGCATGATAGCATTGTTTTGTGCCCGTTTTGTAGGCTGTTTGTTTTTTAACATTCTTTATACTGCTGTTAGTTAGCATGTTAGGTGTTTTGCTTCCTTTTGGGTTTGTGAGGGATGGAGCCCCCCTCAACCTTTTTGTACCTAACTTCTAATAGCAACAAAGTTTTTTGTTTAAATATATATATATATATATATATATATATATATATATATATATATATATATATATATATATATATATACATATACACACACACATACATACTTTTTTTTGAGAAAAAGCGGCTTGTGGCTCCCTCGTATGTTAATATAATTATGAAGTACAAAATGAGGGAGGGAGAGAGAATCCCCCACTAAGATCCTAGGGTGCCTCTTTCCACATTACAACTCCACCCAAAAAAAGAAGAAATAGGTATTTGACCACAAAATTACATGTAAACCAAGTATACCCAAAATACATATATGTATGTATGTATGTATGTATGTATGTATGTATGTATGTGCGTATATACATACGTATGTCACATACGTATGTCTATATATACATACGTATGTATGTATATATATATATATATATATATATATATATATATATATATATATATATATATATATATATATATATATATATATATATATATATATATATATCCAAAGAAAACCTACATTGCTTGAAGTGGTCCCTTCCACCTCCACCATGGATAAAAATAAATATAGATGGGAGCTTCTATAAATGCATCTACTGGAATTGGGGCGGCTTGTAGAAATTCGGAGGTAAGTTACTTGTGGTATTTCCAAGTGCCAATCATCTCACCGTCGGCTCTCCATTCCGAACTTCAAGCCGCTTACTTGGGCCCCGATTCATCGCTAAAGCTTTGAACTACCAATCTGTCTGGATTGAATCTGATTCTCAGCAGCTTGTTAATATAATACAAGGATTATCCCCTCCTCCATGGAATTTGGTATACCCCTACAGAACATTGCTCTCTACATTTGGCTCTCTTACCCTCAAGTGGTCCCATATCTTTAGAGAAGGTAACTAACCTACTAACTAGTTGGCCAAACGTGCTATCTTGCAGTTCAAAGGATTATTTTTTCCGTTAAACTCGATGATCCTTTAAAGCTTTTACTTTTTGGGGATTTGATCGATATTCCCTATATTAGATGTATGTAAACTTTGTTGACTTTTGCTTTGAATGAATTTTTTTCTTTTTAAAATATATATATATATATATATATATATATATATATATATATATATATATATATATATATATATATATATATATATATATATATATATATATATATATATATACACACACACAATATATTCAACAAGTGAATTTTTGTAAACTTTAGATTAAGTTAGGCGGCAACATTCCCTTTGGGACAAATTCATGATGGGTAAGTATTGTAAGGAGACCCACCCCAGCCTAGTGCAAGCCAAGTTAGGGGATTCCAAGGTGTGGAAGCAGATGCTCAGAGACAGCAGAGTGGTTGATCACTTATACAGATGGAAGTTGGGTAGGGTGGACACCTTCTTCCGGCAAGATAATTGGTGCTCAGAAGATATGTTGCTACCTATTGGCAATGCTTCCAGCACTCCATTTAAAGTTTCTGAATGTTGGACTGGAGATAGCTGGTCTGTCCCATACCTTTGGACCATCCTGTAGGATTCATCAGTGGCTCAAGTGGCCAAGCTACCTTTTGACAGATCTAAACTTGACAGAATTGTTTGGCAAAATGGTAAAATGCAGAGCCTTACCAAGTACATTTATAACACTATACACAAATGGCACCCTGTTGATTGGGGGGACCTATTATTGAACAAATTTCTTACTCCATCCATGTCCTTCTTTAATTGGAGATTTTCCATAGGTGCCTTCCCACTGATGACATCTTCAAACTGAAAGGCTTAAGGGGACCTTCCAAATGCTATTTGTGTGTCTAGCAGGAAGAATTTATCCAAAACTTGTTTTTCAAATGCAACTTTTCTTAGGAGGTTTGGACATCAGTTGTTAGATTGTTGGTTTCAACTCTATTTGACTTGTTTGGCAGGATATGATGACCTGCTGGCATTCCTGGCTGACTGCTAAACTTGTGGCTATTCCTTTTATTATTTCCTAGTTTCTGTGGATACACCAGAACAATGTCAAATTTGATGGTAAACCCTGTAATGTAGGTATGGTTTTTATTCACTGCCACTCCTTTTTATCTAAACTCATCAAGTACAAAAATTTTCCCAACATCTTGCATGATAAACACCTGGATTTGGCTATGAAGACTAGATCTCTAAAGGTGTTTTGGAAGGCACCTCCACATCCCTATGTGAAAGTCAACACAGATGGTGGATTCTCTGATTGGGGGCAGGTTGTGGGGGTGTCTTTAGAGATCATAAGGGACACTGTCTATGTTTTTTCCATGCTCCCAAAATGGTTGTTGACCCTTTGGAAGCTGAATTGATGGCAATCTACTGGGCTATTCACCTTACTTCTCTTAACAATTGGAGGCATCTTTTGGTGGAGGATGACTCAAATATAATGCTCAAATATCTGAATGAAGACCTTCCACCTCCTTGGCATCACTCTCAATGGGTCCATAAAATTAACTCTCTGAAGCTTAACCAATCTATTACCTTTTCTTTCATATTTAGAGAAGGTAATAGACGTGCTAATTGGTTTGTTATGAGAGGTCTTGTTTCTAAGGAAGTTGTTGTCTCTTATTCATCCCCCCCCACAGCTTCTATCCCTTTTGGAGGTTGACTTAATTGAGGCACCTCATTTTAGAATAGTCACTGATTAACCATCTCATGTTATATATATATATATATATATATATATATATATATATATATATATATATATATATATATATATATATATATATATATATATATATATTAAAAAAAAATGGCGGCTGTGGTGGTTGCTCTGCTAGGGTTTGCCCTTTGATGGAGTTTCTGGCGGCGCTTGGTAAGTTCCCAGCTGTGGTGGTGGTTCAAGGTTGCTGTTGGTCCCTCTCTTGTAGCTTTTGGTGGTGTTCCAAATCTCTTTGCATCTATTTGCTTTTACCGGGCTCCCCCTTTTTCAAATTTTGGTACTGTTCCATTGTTGGCTGTGCTTCTGTTTCTTCTGCTCCCTGTGTTTTTGCATCTCTCTACTTCTTCTACTTTTCCTTCCATTCTTTCTGCCTTCTGAACTAGCTATTATGGCTAGGCCTTTCCCCATTGACATTGACACTAATGCTCAATAGGCAAAGGCTACATATGCTAGTGTAGTTAGCAGTGGTCCTTCTCAGCATAAAAGCTTTGATCACCCTGTTTTCCTCAATATCTTCATGATGCTGTGGCTGGTAAGGGTACCTGCCCCTATTTAAGACCACCTGAAAGCTTTAATGGATAGCCTGCTGTCTCATTTACTTCCCAGGAAGTCCAAGGCTAACTTCGCGAGTTAAATTCACATTAATTGGCAAATTCCAACTGGGTCACCCTAAAATGGAAGCTGTTAGAAATTTCTTTGCTAGCCTTGCTTTATCAGGCTCCTGGAAGCTAGGGCTAATTTTTGGCAGGAATCTTCTCATCAGGCTCTCAATGGAGGAGGATTATGCCAAGCTCTTTGGAAAGCAATTAGTTGTCATAGCAGGTGCCACCATGAAGCTCCTTAAATGGACACCTGATTTTGATCCTACCAAAGAACCCCCAATCATTCCCATGTGGTTTAAGCTCCCTGAATTACCTATCCAATATTACCATACCAATGTTGTCTTCAATATCGACCAAGTGCTGGGCACCCCCCTAAAGGTTGATTCTCCAACCTTTGATATGGCTAGACCAGCTGCAGCAAGAGTCCAAGTTGAGAGGGATGTCACCCTCCCTGACCTTAAGGGTGTTTGGGTCAAGTTTGGAGAGGATGAGCGCTTTTGGCAAGAATTTGAAGTGGAACATAGGCCTCTCTACTGCTCTCACTACAGGATGTTTCACCACATTGAGGATTCATGCTATAGGCTTCATCCCCCACATAGGAAAAAACCTCCTGTACCAAAAGAAAGGACTGGACAAAAATTTGCACAGGGATCTTCTCATACCTCTGAACCTGCCAATGCTACTTTACTGCATCCAGATAATACTACACTTGTTACTCACAAGGTAGTAGCTAATAATTTTGACACTGCCGTAGAGCCTGCTGAGGTGGTGGCTGTGCAATCTGCTGTTGAGCCTGCTGCTATTCCTAAGGCAGTGGATGATCAATCTGTAATTGCTGTAGAGCCTGCTGCATTTCCTAATGTTGACATTTTGGCTACACCTCCATTAGAAACAACTCATCTACCTAGTTCACAAATTGATATGTGACTATTTCTGTGGAACAAGCTGGTCCAGAACCTCAGCCTGACATCACTGTTGCTAATATTGCTCATGTTAGTGAGGAATTTCAAAATGTCTGGCAGACCCAGAAAACACACAAATGAAGAAAGAGCAAAACATATCTAAAAAGCACAAATGACCTACACATCAGCAATGATCCTCATGATCTTTCTCCATCTGCCCCCTACAATACTAAGGGGAAAGGGAAAATTTCCTTATGATAAATATCCTATGCTAGAATATTAGGGGAGCAGCTCATGCTTCTTCCCTAAAAAGAATAAAGTATCTTGTGAAATCTCACCAACTTTGGTACTTTGCCCTCTTTGAACTTATGGTTACTGTTAACCAATCCCACATCCTCCATAAATTTCCCCACTTCTCCTTTGCTGTTAATCTGAACAACAAAATTTGGCATTTTGCCTGAACTGAGCTTCAATGGACTGTCCTGATTGACCATCCACAATTTTTGCACATTCATTTCTTTATTGGAGAGCAACATGGTCAAGCCACCTTTGTGTATGCCAGCTGTAATGCCCTCCAGCAACATACTCTTTGGTATGATCTCCACCACTTAAGCCTATACATTCAATCATTTTGTATATTAGGTGGTGATTTCAATTGTCTTTCCTCTCCCACTGAAAAAAAGGAGGCAACCCCCCTCAACTTACATCCATGACCAATTTCAACAACTTCATACATGATTCTTCCCTCTTTGATTTGGGCTTCCTGGGGCCCAAATACACTTGGAGAAGGGGCAACACTAGGGAAAGATTGGACAGATATTTAGTTAACTCTAAATGGCTACAGTGTTTTCCTTTTACTTTCAATAAACACCTTGCTATGACTTGTTCTGACCACAGACCTCTACTATGTACTATTAGCAACTCTGATTCTGGTAGTGGAGGCCCTTTTAGGTTCCAGAATATGTGGCTCAAGCACCCTGGTTTTCTTGATGAATTGAAACAAGTCTGGAATGCTGACAACACTAACCCTTGAACTGTGATACACCTAAAATATATAGTATTTTTATACACATTTTTATACCTATTTTTAATGATATTGCACTTTAAGGGAAGGAATTTTGTGTTTTTCTTACAGGTATGATGAAAATGGATGGTCATGATGAAAGGAACAAAATTGGATCAAATTTGGAGCAAAAATAATGAAAAATCAAAATTTTGGCATTGGCGGCAAAGCGTCGTTGGGCCGGCACTTAGCCGCCACAGTTAAAAATCGAAATCTTTAGTATTTCGTGCCAATTTCAAAGGGGATGGGATGCAAATCTTGGTGGTAACTACTATAACTTCCTTTGGGCGGCAAGTTTGAATGAAGGGGTGCGTTCCTTGGTAGATACATCGAATTTGAACACATTTTGAAGAGACACCAAGGCACCTTTTGGTTTACTATTTAAAGAGAGTCTTAGGAATGACTAAGTGCTCTTCCACTTGCATTTTCAAGAGAGTTTTTACAGTATTTTACTTTTATTTTTTGAGAGTTTTTATTAAGAGTAGGAGTAGAGAGTAGAAAGGAGAAAAGGGTCGGAGTGAAGTCTTCTTCTTCCCACTTCTTTTCTTTCTTTTAGTTTAGTTTTTATTGAAATCTTAAGTCTGTATTCTGAGTCATCAGAGTTTGGAGACTTGCTCTGAGGAGTAGTTTAGCAAAGAGTCAAAGTTTCAGAGGAACTTTCTTAGTCTTGTGGAGAGGATTTTCAGATAAGTGTTTACTTTTAATCTTTTTATTAATACTTGTTTTCGTTTGTTATTTTTCTTATTGTTTTTAATTTCAAATCAATGTGTTTTTGTATTTTCTCCATGCATTCTGAGTAGTTTACTTTATCTTTTTCTTTCTTAAATGGAGAAGTAATTAATTTATAAAGAATTGTTGTTGAAAGTATAAGTGTTTAAAAGTTGGAAGAAGTTGTGAAGATTGATTCTAAAAACTTTGTTTACTTCTTAATTTGGCTCGTTAAGTTGTAAAATTTCTTGAGATTATGTAAGATCCAATGCGGTATTGTCTCATAAAAGTTAGTAAGAATCACATGCAATTATATGGGTGAGAATTGTTGTCCATATAATTGAATGTAATATTAGAAGATATTTTTATGGAAGGGAGTAAAATTAGAGGATTTTAGAGTGACATGCTAAAACACCCTAATTTGGTTTGAAGTTTTGAGTTTTGTAATGAGAAGTTAGCCCCCAGGTGGTGGGAATCGAGGGAACTCTAGAGTGAGAGACTGGTATCTTCCCTGCCTAACCATGTTCAAAATAATAAAAATTTCAAATTAACATATGTTCTTTATAAAACCAAGTAAAGGTAAAGAACACATTTGCATCAATCTGTCACAAAAAATTTAAATACTTCTACAACAATACTTTAAGAATTATTACTACTTCATAAAATGAAAGAAAAAGATATTCTAGTTAATATTATTTTACATACAGTGTTTTTTAGTTATTATATTTTTAATTTATTGCTTAACATTTTATTAAGGAAAATTCAAAAGACAAATCAACTTTCAAAACCTTTCAAAAACAACACATACTTTCAAAAGCCATAACAAAAAGTAAAAAGATAATTTTTCTAATTTCTTTAATGATTTTACATTTTCCCTGTGGGTTAGATATCTCGGGGCTTAATCAGAAAGTCCTATATTACTTGATAAATGATACGTATACTTACGTAGTATCTCATATTATAAAATCATAATTTTCATATCTAAAATCATCAGCGCATTTATCCAGCGGAGTCAAGTTTTTGGTGTCGTTGCATTTACCGAACGGTACCAAGTTTTTGGCGCCATTGCATTTATCGGGGATCAAGTTTTTGGCGCCGTTGTCGGGGAAAACAATTAAATTGAATTTTAAAGAGAATTAAGAAATTTAAAATTTTTACTTTTCTTTATTTTTGTTGGAGTGTTGTGTTTTGTTTTGTTTTATTGTTGTATGCATAGTTTAGGTTCTGAAGGACTTGTGCCTTACGATTCTGAATTAGAAAAAACTATCAGAAAAATAAAAAAAAATAAAAATAAAAATACATAAAAAGATAAAAATATTCAAGAAATGGCAAATCATCAAGATCAAAATGTAGGCATCCATCAAGAATTAAGACCTTTAAGAGATTATGTTAACCCTACAGTAGATGAATTTCGTGGTAGTATTCAAAACCCTGCTGCAGCTGCTAATTCTTTTGAGCTTAAACCTTCTATTATCCAAATGGTGTCTAATAATCTGTTTGGGGGAGCAACAACTGAAGATCCTAATTTTCATCTTGCTAATTTTCTGGAGTTGTGTGCTACTTTTAAATATGATGGTGTTTCGGATGATGCTATTAGACTTAGACTTTTTCCTTTCTCACTAAGGGATAAAGCTAAAATATGTTTACACTCGTTACAACCTGGATCAATTAGAACTTGGGGTGAACTATCACAAAAGTTCCTTGCTAAATATTTTCCACCATCTAAGACTGCTAAGTTGAGAAATGATATAACATCTTTTTGTCAGTTTGAAGGGGAATCAATATATGAAGCATGAGAAGGATTTAAAGATCTTTTTAGGAAATGTCCACATCATGCGATACCAGATTGGTTAATAATTCAAACTTTTTATAATGGATTAGTTAGATCTCTTAGATCAATCATCGATGCTGCTGTTGGTGGATCATTAATGTCTAAACCATTTTTTGATGCTTATGCTTTAATTGAAGAAATGGATACTAATAATTTTCAATAGCCTTCTGAAAGGTTAAATCCTAAAAAGGTAGCCAGTGTTTATGAGAATGATGCTTTTACAATGTTAGCAAATCAAGTTGCTGTTGTATCAAGGAAGATAGACCAAGTTGGGACGAATTTTTCTCAGCCAAATCTCATGATTGAAGAAAATTCATTAGGCCAAATGGTTGATTCTTATTCTTCACCGAAGCTCGTGAATGCTATAATCAAACCTAACAACCCATATTCCAATTATTATAACCCAGGTTTGAAGAATCATCCAAATTTTAACTGGAATAACAATAATCAGGGTGGTGAAATCAATAATGGGGGAACCACCAAGTAAACCCATTGGGGAATTGGAACAAACAAGGTAATAATAATAATTAATTAACTTATCCTTCAGGTTATAACAATGCTTTACAAAATAAGGAGAAGAAGTTGTCTATGGAAGAAGTAGTATCGCATATGGGAAATTAATTACAAATTCAAGGAGCAACCATCAGAAATATTGAAAATCAATTGGGACAAATTGCAAATGCCTTAAGTAATAGATCCCAATGAATGCTTCCAAGTAATACTGAAGTGAATCCAAGAGAAAAGAATAAAGAACAAGTAAAAGCAATTCAATTGAGAAGTGGAAAAGAATTGAAGGTAGAGTTAAAAAAGAAACTGAAGTAGAGAAATAAGAGATTGAAAGGCCTAAAGAGGATGATCCAAAAGGTTTGGAAAGACCTATTTCTCCACCTAAGGTTGATTTAGAAAAACCACCACCTCCATTTCCTCTGAGACTTCGTCAACAAAAGTTGGATAAGCAATTTTCAAAATTCTTGGATATATTAAAGAAGCTTACTATTAATATTCCATTTTCTAAAGCCCTAGAAAAAATGCCAAGCTATGCGAAATTTATGAAGGATATTCTTTATAAAATGAGGAAGTTTAAAGAAAATGAGACCGTTGCACTTAGTGAGGAGTGCAGTGCGATAATTCAGAAAAAGCTTCCTGAAAAACCTAAAGATCCTGGTAGTTTCACAATTCCATGTGCAATCAGAGAAAGATTTTGTCGAAAAGCTTTATGTGATTTGGGTGCAAGCATTAAACTTATGCCTCTTTCAATATTCAAAAGACTGGGACTAGGAGAAATAACCCCAACTACTGTAACTCTGCAATTACCAGATCGTTCTATCACATATCCAAAAGGAGTTATAGAAGATGTTTTGGTAAAAGTGGATCAATTTATTTTTCCTGTGGATTTCATTGTGTTAGATATGGAGGAAGATAAAGAGATACCCATAATTTTGGGAAGACCTTTTCTAGCTACAGGCACAACCATGATAAATGTGCAAAAAAGGTAATTAACGATGAGGGTTAATGATCGGACTGTTACATTTAATATTTCAAAATCAATGAAATATCCTACTAGAGATAAAGAAGATGAGTGTTATAGGATGGATGTTATTGAATATTTAAGTGAATGTCATTTCAAATCAACTTATGATGAGAAAACTGAAAGAGAAGAATTGGAATATAAGCAAGAAGAGGAGTTATTTGATTATGAAGATTTTCAAGAGGAAGATTTAAAGTTTGTTCGTGAAAGTTTTGAATTGTTGGATATGACTGGGAAAGATAAATCTTATGGTCCATAAATTGAAAAACCTCATGAACTTGAGTTAAAAATGCTTCCTGATCATTTGAAGTATGTTTTTCTAGGAGAATCCTCAACCTTGCCTGTTATAATTTCCTCTCAATTAACTAAAAAAGAGGAAGAGAGTTTACTTGAAAATTTGAAGAAGCACAAGAAAGCCTTTGGATGGACAATTGCTGATATTAAAGGAATCAGTCCTTCAATTTGTATGCACAGAATTCTTATGGAAGATAATTGCAAACTATGGGCTTATCCCCAAAGGAGATTAAATCCTATCATGAAAGACGTTGTTAAGAAAGAAATTTTAAAATGGTTGGATGCTGGAATTGTCTACCCTATTTCAGATAGTGCATGGGTTAGTCCTATTCATCGTGTTCCTAAGAAAGGAGGAGTCACTGTGACTGTTAATGAGAAAAATGAAATGATACCAACAAGACAAGTTACAGAGTGGCGAATATGCATTGATTATAGAAATTTAAACCTTGCCACAAGAAAAGATCATTTTCCACTCCCTTTTCTAGATCAAATGTTGGATAGATCGGTCGGGCATAAATACTTTTGTTTTCTGGATGGATATACTGGTTACCACCAAATTCAAATTGCTCCTAAGAATCAAGAGAAAACTATGTTTACCAGTCCTTATAGTACGTTTGCTTTTAGAAGAATGCCCTTTGGTTTATGTAATGCCCCTGCTACATTTCAGAGATGTATGATGGCTATTTTTTGTAATTTGATTGAAAAAGGGATTGAAGTTTTTATGGATGACTTTTCAGTGTTTGGAATTTCATTTGAATCATGTTTAAGACTTCTATCTAAAGTTCTACAATGCTGTGAAGAAACCAATTTGGTCCTTAATTGAGAAAAATGCCAATTTATGGTAGCAGGAGGAATTGTTTTGGGACATCGGATTTCAGAAAAAGGATTAGAGGTAGATCCTGCAAAAATTCAAGTTATATCTAATTTACCTTACCCAACCAATGTAAGTGGAATTAGAAGTTTTTTAGGACATGCTGGATTCTACAGGCGTTACATCAAAGACTTTTCAAAGATTACAAAACCTTTATGCCGTTTACTGAAAAAGGATGCAATTTTTAATTTTGATGATGATTGCCTCAAAGCCTTTGAAACATTAAAAGAAAAATTAATCGCTGCACCTGTAATAATTTCCCCAAATTTGGAAAAACCTTTTGAATTAATGTGTGATGCTAGTGATTATGCTATTGGTGTCGTTTTAGGTCAGAAATATGATAAAATTTTCAAAGTAATTTATTATACTAGTAAAACTCTTAATGAAGCTCAAATTAATTATACCACTACTGAGAAAGAGTTATTAGCTATAGTATTTGCCTTTAATAAATTTCGATCATATTTAATTGGAACTAAATGTGTGGTGCATACTGATCCACTTTAAAAAGTACATATTTTTAGTGTAGATTTCATGCTAATTTTATGCACATTTTTAAAGATATTACACTTTAAAGGAAGGAATTTTCCATATTTTTGTCTTCAATTATAAAAATATGATTTTAGATAAAATCAAGCAAAAACTATGCAATTTTGAGCCAAAATGAGCAAGGAAGAAAATTCTGACTTGGCACATATTAATATGTCTTTCTATGCTTAATATCTTTTATATTTCTCACATGTTTTTGAATGAAATTATACTATTGAGAAAGGTTATTTTTATGTCTATCTTGTAGGTGATGATGTTAGGAACGCAACGCAACTGAAATGGGGCGAAACGGAGTTAAAACGGAGCCAAACGGAGCAAAACAGTGGAGCTGCGCACAGGGTGGCACCTAGGCGCCAAACCCGGCGCCCAGGCGCCAAACCCGGCGCCCAGGCGCCAGTGATGATGAGAAAATGGTGCCTAGGCGCCATAATTAAGGCCTACGCCCAAGAATCATCCAGAAATGATTATTGGACATGAGGTCTAAATGGATTCAAAAATTCAATTTGAATTAGCTGAGTTGTCTCATGCCCAATGGCAACTGCAGCTGTTCTTCTCTTCGCCAGAGCAGTTGATCCAAGCCATCAAACCCCCCTGAGAGGCCCTGGCCATGGCTATTTAAACAAGCCACCCCTCTCGGCCAAAAGGTTGGCTGAAATCAACCTTCACAGAATTCCTCCAAACTCCTCACAGAGCTTCCCCTAGCTAAGAGCAATCCATCCCCATTGTTCTCCTGCCCTAAATCCCAGTGATTGAGCTCAATTCTCAGGCCAAAAAAGGACATCTCTTAAACCTCCACCAAAATCAAATTAAACTCACCCACACCTGCACAAGACCAAGAGAAGGAGTTCCCCAGTGGAAGCCCCCTCACCAGGCCAGCCATTCTCTCTATCGACCAAGCTTTGAAATCAGGCTTGGTGGATGTTGTACTTAGACAATTCGACAGGGCCAGAGGCTTCATCCCCAGGCTCCTCCAATTCCAACGAACGTGCCGAGCACATTCAATTGAGGCCTCACCTCCTGAACCAAGGTATGGACACTCCTCCTCCCCGAGAGCTTCCAGCGATTCTCCATTTCATTTGAATTGATTTCAATGCATGTAAACCGTATGAATGTGTTCGTCTCTTCAAGAAGAATCCATAGAGTATAAGAACACGAAAATCCGTTGATAAATGAGAGAGATCTTAGGGTTTTAGTGTGGACGGTCACGGGTGCACACCAGTTGTAGACGATGACCAGGCGCCGTCCGATCGCGCGTGTATTGAGTGGACGGTCCAGATTGCGCCGGATCGAAGGATGGAGCGAGACCGCGGGCCGCGTGGCATCCGAGTTAGATGGCAGCGTCGAATGGGAGTACGCCGCGTGGGCTTTCGGATCCGCCGAGGTTGAGTCAGCGCCGCGCTGGATAAATAGATAAATAGACTATTTTCTATTTATTTAAATACCCAGAAATTGAAAAATCCATATCTTTGTGTAGAAAAATCACAAAAATAAAATAAAAATACCCTCTTGCTCAGTGAATAAAGGAGAATAATGTGGAAAAAGAATTGAGTTAATTTGATGAGTATTTTATTTTTAATTAATTATTCACTCATTTCAGTATTTTAATTATCCATTTGCATAGAAAATTCACCATGGCATGAGACCATAGGGTTTTGAAGCCTCTGATCTTCGGAACATTCCCTGAATTTTTCAAGGTTAGAGGCTATCTCTATGGCAAGTTATGTAGTTTTCAAGTTTATGTCACTGTTTTTACTATTTTAATTCCACTAATCAGCACATTGGTTAGAAAATTCTAGGAAAATTTGATGAAGTTTCTTAGGACCAGAGGACCCAAGGATAATTATGTTTTGAGTTAATTCATTAAGAATAACCCTAATTGGCCTAATTACTCAAAACTGAACTTTAATTAATTAGGGCTAACCACACATCAAAAGAACTTAAAAATAATTCTCCACTGATCTTTAGGATTAGAGGGACCCCTCATAAAAATTTGGAATCAATTGGAATTGTTTAACTCCACTAAATGGACCAATTAAGTTATATGACCAAAATTAAACTTTAAAAATTCATAACTCCAAAAATACATTTTAAAAATTCACCAAATTGGTTTTGGGGCTTCTCTGATATCAGAGGAGTTTAAGAAAATTAAAATTGTAATTTTCTAAAAATGTTTATTTTTAATCATATTTTTAATATTTTAATAATTAAAAAATCATAAAAATCACAAAAATATTAAAAATAATAAAAATGTCATATTTCACCTCTTAATCACTTAGGAACAAACCAAAAATTTTTCCTAAGCCTCAAAGTAAAGATATTGAATTTTAAAACCTTAAGACAATTTTTAATATTAAAAATGAAATTTTCAACTTTTTCACTAAATTAATTCTAGTAAATCATAGAAAAATCAGAAAAATATAAAATTTGTTTCTCTGAACTCCTTGAGGTCAGAGAGACTTAAGAAAAATATAAAATTCATTTTTTAACTTTAATTTTATTTTATAATTGATTAATACTCCAAAAATTAAAATAATTATAATAAATAAAATATAATTCAAAAAATCACCAAAATTGGTCTAAATGGTCCTCTAGTCATTAGAAATATCCTATAATTTTCTTAAGGACAGAAACCTTTCCTTGGTCATGTTGTTGAATTTCCATTGAAAATCCCTATTTTTCATCAAGATAATTATATAAATTAAATTAAATTCAGAAAAATCACATTTTCTCCTCTAATGTCTTAATTGACATATGAGTGAAGTGACGTAAAAATTTCAAGTTCATTTGAGCTCAATTTAGTGAGTTATGAAATAAATAAGCCTAAAGGGGCATAAAGGTAATTAAAGGATTTTAACCCTAATTAATATTCTAGGCTTAATCAGAGGGGAGGGTAAAATATCTGATCTTAACTTTTCTCATAGATGATTGAAACCTAGGGAATTAAGGGGTAGAAACCCACTAATTACTTTAAAAACATTTAAAGTAAATTTTAATTAATTAAATAATTTAAATTTTGGAAGATTATTTTAAAATTTGGATTATTAAGGTTAGGGATATGACCTAAGAAGATATTAATTCTTTAATTTAAAATCCATAAATAAATCACTTCAATAAAATCTAATTCTTAATTAAACTTAAAATAATAATTGGAATTAATAAATTAAAAATTAAAAGAAAATAACCCTTAATTAAATTAATATTTAAAATATTAAGTGACTTAACAATTAAATTAAATTAAATTTAAAAATTAATTCAACATCACATAATAACAAACTTAAAGCAAATTTGAAATATTAAATAATATTAAAACATATCATAATTAAGCATATAAAACAAATTAAGCTAATCAAAACTAACCTAAAATATCATAATTAACCTAAATCAAACCATCAAAAATATATGAATAATTCAAACACTTATAAGTAAATTTAAAACATCAAAATTAATCTGAAACATTAAGATAATAAAAAAAGGTTTAAAGATTTAAACTAAATTTAAAACAATTTCTACACTATTCCAAACTTAAAATTATTAAAATTTCATAACTAAATTAAATCACTTTAAATCACCAATTCCAATTTTAAATCATTAAATTCTTTAACAAACTGATTTGCCCCTTAAAGGTTTTCATTATCATAACTCTTAAATGGAGCATTAAATGAAATATCACTTTACTCATAGGATAGTCAAACATCCTAATTCACTGAGCAAGAAACAAACTAAACTAAATTCTTGGATGATCAACTCACCTAAACAAAGAAATTCATTTGGACTCAAAATAATCCCAGAAGTATTGAAAAGATGTTTAGGATTCGTCCTAAGGACTTCCTCAATATGATGGGATGTTTTAAAAGAAAAATTTAATTTAATTGTTCTTTGATGAAGAAAAAAATCATCCTTAAACAAAATACAAGAGCCTAGACGTCATAGGAATTGACTAGCGATAGGATTAGGACTTTGGTAGACAACCAGAACCTTCCCATAGCTTTACTTAGGTATTTTTAATAAACATTTAAATTCTTTAATATGTGTTTTAAGTGTATCTTGGAATGACAGGAAGACCCTCCAAGTACGCTTTTATTTTATTGCAATTTACTTTATTGCAATTTATTTATATAAGTTGCACTTTACTCTTCTTGCATGTTAAACAAGACTGTTGCATGAAAACTGAAAACTTTAGGACAGCAACAAAACTAAAACCCAAAACTAAATTAAAAGTCACAACAAGATAAAATCCACCGCCACAATATTTTAAAATATAAAACAATTCAAAATTTAATCACAAACAGAACAAAAAACTACAGCTATAACTAAATTAAAATGTCTTGTTGGATGATCGGGAATACCTCGGATGATGTAACCTACGTGTTGCTAACGGGATTTCCCACGGTCTAAATGAAAGTGTGGAACTCATTCAGTTGAGTTTATCAAATTCATCTGGACTAAGTGAATCCGATAAAAATAATGGTGCCGGAATGATGGAACCGTAGGATCTTAACCGGTGTTGTTATAATCAACTTTAAGATTCCCCTAATAAAACATTAAAGACATTTAGACTTTAAGACTTTCCTAAACCAAAAAAATTTTCTCATCTCCTGATTTTTATTTTCTAAAACTAAACCTCTGCAACAACAAGGAGTTTGGAGCATAGAGGGCAGCACGGCCATCTTCGTCAGAAAAACTGGAATCTACATCAACAAAACCATTCTTAGAATTAAATAACCAAGCCATAGGATTTTGAGGTAGTGTGCCTAGTTCAACATAAATCCTCAGCTTTTTGTTAGACATTTGCATAATCATGTTATGCAAATTAAGCCCTAACCGGTCTTAGGACTCCGAGGTAGTCGTTTGGTACGACACAAACCCTCACATCTTCCAGGCTATTTGTATGATCATGTCGTACGAATATAAGTCCTAATTAATTAAAATTGGCAGGATTATAACATTAAATAAACTCCCAAAATGAAACCAAATAATAGGATAGTTTGGGAAGTTGCCAAGATTCTTCTTGGATCCTCAGCTTCTCCTACTCTCTTCCATTGGACTCTTAAAATAAACTGTTCCAAATTTGAGCTATTCCCTATTGAGATTTCCAAAGTTCAATTGTTTGAAAACCTTAAACTTTGAAATTCTTGAGAGCAAAACCACTGATCATTATCGAGAGTTTTCTTAAATGATTCCCGTCATTTAAGATGTAATTAACTATAGGGGCTTGCCCTTATAGGGAACTTTAAGAACCCAGGTAATATAAACCCTGTTTATTTCCTTTATATTAAGCAGGGGAACTTGTCGGCTTATAAAATTGGTTCGCAGACCAAACGGATGTCATAAATCTTCTAGTTTATTTAATCGAGCCCCATCATCAAGCAGTATGTCTATTCTTCGGGATAGATACACGGTTTGTGATGTGGTGCTCGTTTATGTAAACTATTCGGGATGTGAAATGGGTTTGATTTCATATCTTTAAAATCTTTTTAAACCTAAAATTATTTTCAAAAATCAAATGCTACTTTCTAAATTATATATACTTAAATTAAGTTTAAAATTTAAAATTCGCCGTCAATTTCATTAGGCGACCCCTTTTTCTAAAATACAATACATAACCTAAAAATATGCCGACAAACCGATCTATAGATTAGCCAATGTTCTTTACACCTGGACCAAAGGGTAAAGAATATGATTGCTTCTATTTGGCACTACTACAAAAAATTCTAAGCATTTCTTTCCTACACATTATCTATGTAATTGCAAGAGAAAGGTAGTCTTTAACATCTCAAAATTCTCCAAACTAATTTATCCATAAGTTATCTTTTTATTTAAGAACTTTATTTAGGATTATTTATTAAAAAAAAACCATTTTAATCGAAATTCCAAATTTAGGCCTAATAGAAATAGAGTGGAATTAGCCTAAAGGATTGCTTACCTCGCTTCTCTGTGGGATCGATACTGAGGTATAAAAGAAAACCCTATATTACTTGAAACGATACGTATACTTGCATAGTACCCCTAGTGTGTAAAATATTTTCTAAAATTTCACAACATTTTAATTTTATACACTAGCCGCTATTTATAAATTGGGTCAAGTTTTTGGCCATCTTTTGGAAGAAAAAATTACTACGTTATTGCGGGTCGGGTCACATACTGATCATTCTGCTATTAAATACTTAATGAAGAAAAATGATACAAAACCAATACTGATAAGATGGATTCTTCTTTTGCAGGAATTTGATTCTGAGATAATAGATAGGAAGGGTTCTGATAATCAAATTGCTGATGATTTGTCCAGGCTTGAAATTGAAAAATCTCTCTGTGATATTGAAGAAATTAATGAATATTTTCCTGATGAAAAACTGTTCACTGTTAAAGAATTACGTGTTTCGTGGTATGCAGACATAGTAAACTTTATTATTAGTAATATTATACCCTATGGTTTGACATACCATGAAAAGAAGAAAATTTTGTCTGTTGCTAAGACTTATTTTTGGGATGACCCACTTTTATATAAACAAGGAAAGGATCTTTTAATTCGAAGATGTGTACCTTTGGAAGAGACTTATGAAATTATTCAAAAATGTCATGATTCTAATTATAGGGGACATTTTGGAAGTGATAAAACTGCATATAAAATATTACAATCAGGATTTTATTGGCCTACAATTTTTAATGATGTGAATGTTTATATTAAAAATTGTGATAGATGTCAGCGTGTAGGCAATATTTCTAGAACAAATGAGATGCCTCTCAATTATATGTTGGAAGTTGAAATATTTGATGTTTGGGGACTAGATTTTATGAGACTCTTTACACCATCTTTTGGAAATGTTTATATTTTGATAGCAGTACACTATGTTTCCAAATGGATTGAAGCTATTGCTTTACCTCGATGTGATGCTCAAAGTGTTGCAAAGTTTATATTTTGCAGATTTGGAAGACCAAGAGTAATCATAACTGATGGGGGAAGTCATTTTAAAAATGCGATTATTGGGAAGTTAGCAAAGAAATATCATATTAATCATCGCATTGCTACTGCTTATCATCCGCAGACAAGTGGTTTGGTTGAATTATCTAATCATGAAATTAAAAGAATATTGGAAAAACTGTTAATCCAAATAGAAAGGATTGGTCAATCAAACTGGATTATGCTTTGTGGGCCTATAGGACTGCTTACAGAACATCAATAGGAATCTCCCCATATAGGCTGATTTTTGGAAAAGCTTGTCATTTACCTTTTGAACTTGAGCATAAAGCATAATGGGCTATTAAAAAGTTCAATTATAATTTGAAAGATGCTGCTGAAAAGAGATTATTGCAATTGAATGAGCTTGAAGAAATAAGGAATGAATCTTATGAAAATGCTAAGATTTATAAGGAAAAGATAAAGTTATGGCATGATCGGAAGATTCTTACCAAAAATCTTGTACTAGGACAACAAGTTTCTGTCGTATAATGCTAGATCGAGAATATTTTCCGGAAAACTTAAGTCCAAGTGGATGGGTTCTTTTATTGTGATAAAAGTTTATTCTTATGGAGCTGTAGATATTTAAGATCCTAAGACTGGAAAAATATTTAAAGTTAACGGACATAGACTTAAACCATATTTTTCAGTCAATAAATCTAAATCTGATAATAATTTGATGTTGGGTCACTCAGAATGAGTCTGGGTATGTCAGGCTGAAGCGTTAAAACATACGCTATGTGGGAGGTAACCCATATTTATCGGTGTGCTTTGCTTTATGTTTGTTTAGTGTGTTTTGTTTGCTTTGTTTGCTTTGTTTTTATGTTTTTAGTGATAGTAATTTGGAGTTTTTAAACTTACGTAGAGTTTATTTGACCTTAATTGATGATTTAGAGAAGTCAGAATGAAAATTTGGACACTTAGCAAACCTGTGCTAAATTGTGCACTGGCGGTTAAGCGCTGACTAGTTGGCGCTTAGGCGCCGGAGTTATAAAAAATGTTAAAAATGTGGATCTAGAAGCCTAGATCATGGGAGAGAAGTTTTGGGAGTTATTTTGGAGTTTCTAAATGTCTTGGGATAGATTTAACCCTTCCAAGTCTATAAAAAGGATCTGATTCAAGAGAAAAACTTGCCCCAAGTATTATTTTCATTTCTGAGTCTTAAGAAGAGAATTTTGATTGCATCATGTCTTCCTGGGAGAATGAGATGAAGAAGAAGCAAGATTCTGACAAAAGTAAGTTCATTAGTGATAGTGCTAAAGAGTTATTTAATGGTTATCTTGCTGTTAGTATTCAGGGAATTGCAAAAATGATTGCAAATATTGAAGCCCAAGTGACTTCAATGGAAGCAAAGATCAATGATACTAGCTTACATTTGGAACACATGGGATGGTAACTCAAGATGCAATTCAATCATTCAAGGTACAAGGAAGAAATAGATAAGGAGATGTTTATGAAGAGCAAATGGATTGAAGAAGATGATATAAGAATGAACAATTATCGCCCGTTCTATCAAATTTATATTTCAGAAGGGTCAAATGAGAATATTAGTGGTCCTGGATATATTCCGCCTAATGGAGAATGGAATTAAGAATGTTTTATTTTTATTTGTTTAGTGTTCTTGTGTGTTATGTTTAGTGTGTTTAGTGCTTATATATTAACTGAGCTCGATGATGTGATGGTTACATCCTAAAGATGTATACTTATGAGTTTGAGATTAATGTCTCTTGTATTTAGAGAATTTCATCGTCTATGTGTTGATGGAAATTCTAGTATTGTATTAAGTGTTATGTTTGTTTTAATATAAGTTTGTGCTTTTGTGAAATTTGTGTGGAATCAATGGTTATTAAATTTTGATTTGGAATATTGAAGATCTATGTGTGGAGAAATAATTATTTTGGAGTAATTAAGGGTGATTAACCAAGTGATTTAGTGCATATACCATTATTATGAAAATTTTGGTATTGGCGGCTAAGCGCCAAAGTGCCGGCGCTTAAGCACCATATTTCACGGCTAAGCACTGATAGTTCGCGCTTAGGCACCAGTTTGCGAAAATTGGTTCCCAACAGTTAAAAACCCAAGAATGCCATTTTTTTTAAACCGCCGCATCGTCTTCAACCTTCGGTCTATCGCGAAAGAGAGGCTAGGGCATCATATTGTGGATCATTTAAGAGCCGATCTTAACAAAAATTGTTAGATTTGGATTCCTTGAGTTAAGAGCACTACTCCTAAGTAAAATTTTTGATTTTCACTATGTATTTTGAGTACATTATGGAAAATCTTAAAATCACTATTCATAGTGAAAATTTGAGGAAAAACTTGAGAAATTGCTTGGATTTAGTGAAAATATCTTTTGGAAGCTAATTTAACAAGTTTAGTTTTATTTTGGAATTTATGGTGAATCTTTCGTGAATGGCTCCAAAGTCAAAGCATTCACGAGAAAAGACGAAGTTTGATTCTGACAAATTTGTTAGTTTGAGGGCTGAGGAATGATACGTTGATGCATTGCAGTCACGTAAGTTGATTCCTGAGCGAGTGTTTAGCAAACTAGGAGAGGTGATTGAAGAAATGATTGCTAGAAGGAAATGGCAAAATTACTATTGCTTCTCCGCTGTTGCTGTTGTTTCTGTGGTTTGAGAATTTTATTCAAATTTGCCTGCTGTAGAAGAAAATCAAGTGATGGTTAGGAGGAATGAAGTTAACTTTTCTTCTGGGGCAATCAATACTTTTTATGGACTACTGTTGACATCATTTTTTATGAGGTCTTTTCTCTTCTCTCTCCTTAGTACTTAAGATCTAGCCATAGGGCTTCTCCTTGACTATCTTAGAGGACTAGAAATGGGACCCATCACTTAGAAATTCAAACACTTCTTGTCTCCCTTCAAACCTCACAAGTTTAATTGCAAACCCCTAAGCCACTTGGAGGGTTAAGATCAAATGTGGAGGTTTAAAGGATGAGTTTCCTATAGGAGTCTTTGGCCTTAGGATTACCTTGGATGGTCTGGTCCTGGTGAGGGTAAGTTTGCACACACCACACTCTCACACACATTTCAAACCCTAAAACTACCTTTAACCAATTTGACTCCCTGACTCATGTAGGTAATTCATATAGGTGGTCCTCAACCCCTAAGCCCCTGGATAAGAGGGTTAGAAATAATATATTGAGTGCCTAAGATGAGTCCTCTCATGAATCTTGTGAGTTTAATATGGCTTCATGGCTCAACCAAAATGATTTCATTTTACTCACACTTGATCAACCTTCATTTTTCCAAAATTTCAATTTTTGACCCCGGGGGCCTACACCCACCAAACCTACTAAATACCCTTAAAAATGCCCAAAATTTGCAAAATTGCCAAAGTTACCCAAAATCCCTCAAAATCAATCTTAAACATTCCACACCACTCAAATTGATTATCCATGACCAAATATACCAAAATTCCCAAAAATACCCCCCAATACCCTCCAAATACCCAAAATACCCTTTTAGCCCAAAAATCCAAAAAAATTCAAAAATTCCCAGAAAATTTTAAAAAATCCCAAAAATTCCCAACATCATTTTCTTCAACTACACCATAGGCCAATTTTGGCAATTTAACCTTGTTTGATCAAAAAATTCCAAATGGGCCTTTAAGGCCCAAAATGACCAACCAACCCAATCCATCCCAAATTCAACCCAAATGTTATCCAATTTTCCCCAAATTTATTTTGAAATCTTCCTAACATCCCCACAAACAAAAATCTAACTTAATTTGCCCCAAATTTGGACCCAAACTCCACGCAAGCTTAACCTAACCCCAAAATCCCCAATTTAGCCTAAACCCATCATGAACCCAAACCTAGCCCAAATCCCAAAATCAAAACCCAACCTTAGCCCAAGTTAGTCCAATTTGGTCCACTTTGACCTTATTACTAAAAGTCCTAAATTAAATCCAATTCAACTCAAAATCACCCCAAACTTGTTTCAAACCTTTCATGGCACTCCCCTAAACCAAATGCAACATTCGTTTGGCGTAGCCCTTCACAAAATTTCCATCCACTAATTCATTTTAAAACTTAAAAGCCCGCCTCCTTAAACTATTTTAAAAGCCCATCTCTCACCAAATCCAAAAAGCCCAAAATTGATTCTAAAGCCCATATGGCAAACCACCCCTTCATCCATTTAATCTAAATCAATCCCTAAGTTCCAAACCAATGATTAAATCAACCTAAATCAAGCTTCATCCAAATCTTCCACCAAAATGCCAAGATCCCTAAAATCCATTTTCATGAAACTAAGCCAAGCCATCCCCAAGCCAAATGGAGCCATAAAGCCATGTATAAGTCACATGCAAGCCATGGAAGACACTTTCCACATCACCAATCCATTTATGGCAAAGGAGTGAATCCCTTTCTAAGCTTCCCCTTAAGCCTTTTTTAACCCCTTTGATGTCACACGCTAACCTAAAATTAACTTAAACAATCTTGATGGGGACTTCACCACACATGTGAGGCTGACCCAAGTGATTCTTTTCAGACCAAAACCAGGCATTGGGTGGCGCACCAAGCCTAAAACCATGGGTTGACCAAATTGAACCCAAAATAAGCCTCCCCCATTCCATTTTAATTTAGCCCCTTTACACTTGGCAACTCCAATTGACTTCACCAAATTCAAGCCCTGACCCTCCTGAGCAGGATGGTGACCTGACCCTGGCCGGCCAGCTACCACAGCAGCCGGAAAACCCCATGGCCGAGAGCTCCATGTGAGCCAAAATTTTGAATTCTTCCTTGCTGAGCTGTCCCATGCCTAATGGACACCATGACTGTTCTTCTCTTGACCTAGGCAGCAATCCCAACCCTCAATTGCCCCTGGGAAGCCCTCCAGGCAGCTCTATTAAAACTCCACCCCCTCTCGGCCAAAAAGGAGAGTTGAACAAAACCATACAGAAACTCTGCCAAAATTGCTCCAGACCCTCCTCCTAGCATAGAACACTTGATCCCCACTGAAATCTAGCCCTAATTTCCTCTCTGTGAGCTCAATTTCAGAGTTAAATTTCAAGCCCAAAACCAGGACACTTCACCACAGTGAGTCAATCCTTAAATTGACTGACCCTACACCTTCATCAGATCAAGAGGAGAAGTTTTCCACCAAAAGTCCCCTCACCAGGCCACCCAATTGTTCTAGAGTCCAAAGCTTGAAATCGGCCTTGGTCACTTTCATACCTAGACAATTCCTCAGAGCTAGAGACTTCATCTGGAGCTTCCTTAGGTTCAATTGAAGGTGCCACAACCCTCTGATTGAAGCTTCACTTCTCAGAGCCAAGGTATGGAACTCCTCCTTCCCGAGAGCTTCCAGCAATTCTCCATTTCATTTGAATTAATTTCAATGCATGTTAGCCATATGGATTTGTAGCTCTCGTTTAGACGAACACATAGGATCAAATTTCATGTAAATTGGTTAAGAAATGAGGGAGATATTAGGGTTCTAGTGTGGATGGCTCTCGGCACACACCAGTCGTAGACAATGACCAGGAACCATCGGATCGCGCGTGTATCAAATGGACAATCCAGATCGAGCCGGACGAGGAGATGGAACGAGACTGCGGGACGCATGGCTGCTGACTCAGGTGGCGGCGTCAAATAGGAGCGCGTCGTGTGGGCTTTCGGAGCTGCCGAGGTTGACACGACGCTGACTGGGTTAAGTAGATAAATAGGATATTATCTATTTATTTAAATACCTGAAACTTCAAAAATCCAAATCTTTGTGTAGAAAAATCACAAAAATAAAATAAAAATACCTACATGCTCATTGAACAGAGGAGAACAACACAGAAAAAGAATTAAGTCATTTTGATGAGTATTTTATTTTTAATTAATTATTTACTGATTTCAATATTTTAATTCTCCATGAATTTATACAATTCACCATGGCATGAGACTATAGGGCTTTTGTAGCCTCTATTCTTGGGAACATTCCCTAAATTTTTCAAGGTCAGAGGCCATCTCTATAGCAAGTTATTGATTTTTCAAGTTTAAGTGTCTGTTTTGGCATTTTAATTCCAATAATTAGCATGTTAATCAATAAATCCTAGAAAAATTAGGGGAGGTATCTTATGACCAGAGGACACTAACAAAAATATATTTTGAGTTAACTCATTCAGAATAACTCTAATTAGCCTAAACATTCAAAACTGAATTTTAATTAAATAGGAATAACCACACATCAAAACCACTTGAAAACAATTCTCCACTGATCTTTAGGGTCAGAGAAGTCTCACATAAAAATTTGAAATCAATTGAAAATGATTAGCCCTACTAAATGAATTATTTAAGTGTCATGATCATTATTAAATTTTAAAAGTTCATAAAACCCAAAATACATTTCAAAAATTCACCAAATTGATTTTGGGACTTCTCTGGTATTAGAGGAGTCTAAAAAAATTAAAATTTGAAAATTTCACCATATTTTTAATTTTTTAATAATTAAAAAATAATAAAAATCACAAAAATATTAAAAATCATAAAAATATCACATTTTGCCTCCTAATCACTTAGGAACAAACCAAATATTTTTCTCAAGTCTATAGGTTGAGATATTGAATTTTAAAGGCTTAAGGCAATTTTTAATATTAAAAAATGATTTTCCCTACATTTTCACTAAATTAATTCTAATAAATCATAGAAAAATCAAAAAAATATAAAATTTGCTTCTCTGGAATCCTTCGAGGTCAGAGAGACTTAAGAAAAATATAAAATCCATTTTCAACTTAATTTTATTTTATAATTAATTAACACTCCAAAACTTAAAATAATTATAATAAATAAAATATTATTAAAAAAATCACCAAAATTGGTCCAAATGGTCCTCCAGTCAGTAAGAACATCCCATAATTTTCCTAAGGACAAAAACCTTACCTTGGTTATGTTGTTGAATTTTTATTGAAAACCCATATTTTTCACAAAAATAAATATATAAATTAAATTAAATTCAGAAAAATCACATTTTCTCCTCTAGTGTCTTAATTGACATGTGAGTGAAGTGACATAAAAATTTTAAGTTCATTTGAGCTTAATTTGATGACTTATGAAATGAACATGCTTAAAAGGACATAAAGGTAATTAAAGAATTTTAACCCTAATTAATATTTAGGTTTAATCAAGGGGAGGGTAAAATATCTGATTTTAAAATTTTCATTAAATGATTGAAACCTAGGGAATTAAGGGGTAGAAACCCATCAATTATCTTGAAAATATTTACAGTAAATTTTAATTAATTAAACAATTTGAATTTTGGAAAAATAAGTTAAAATTTAGATTATTAAAGTTGGGAATGTGACTTAGAAAGATAATTTTTTAATTTAAAATCCCTAAATGAATCACTTTAATAATATTCAACTCTCAATCAAACTCAAAAATGATAATTGAAATTAATAATTAAATAATTAAAAGGAAAATAAACCTTAATTAAATTAAAAGCTTAAAACATTAAGTGATTTGATAATCAAATTGAAATAAATTTAAAACATTAAAATTAATTTGAAATCACTTAAAAAAAAAATCTAAAACAAATTTGAAACATTAAAGAAAATCAACCTTAAGACAATTCATAATTAAAAACATAAAAAATCATACTAATTAAAATTGACCTAAAGTGTTACAATTAAGTCAAATTAAATTTAAATCATTAAAAGTTTAATTAAATTGAATAATCTAAACACCTCTTTCAAATCAAACAATTTAAAACATTTAAGAAAAAATCAACTTGAATTTTGAAACTAAATTAAATCATTCTAAATTATCAATTCAACTTTAATCAAAGCGGTTAAATTCTTTAACAAACTGATTTGCCCCCTAAAGGCTATCATTATCATAACGCTTAAATGAAGCATTAAGTGAAATGTCACTTTACTCATCGGACAATCAAATGTCCAAGTTCACTGAGCAAGAAGTAGAACTCAACTAAACTTTGAGATGATTAATTCACCAGTACAATAAAATTCATTTGGACTCAAAATAATCTCAGAAATATTGAAAAGATGTTTAGGACTCGTCCTATGCACTTTCTCAATATGATGAGATGTTTTAAAATAACAATTGAACTTAATTGTTCTTTGATGAAGAAAATCATCCTTAACAAAACACAAGAACCTAGACTTCATAGGGATTGACTAGCAATAGGATTAGGACTCTGGTAGACAACCAAAACCTTCCCTTAGCTACGTGTTTTCTTGCAAATATATAAATGCTTTAACATGTGTTTTAAGTGTAGCTTGGAATGATGGGAAGACCCACCAGGTATGCTTTTATTTTATTGCAATTTACTTACCTGTACTACACTTTACTTTTCTTGCATGTTAAACAAGATTGACATCCTGCATGAAAACTGAAACCTTTAGGATAGCCACAAAACTGAAACCCAAAACTAAATTAAAAATCACAACAAGATAAAATTCACCGCCACAACATTTCAAAATATAAAACAACTCAAAATTTAATCACAAACAGAACAACAAAACTACAATTACAACTAAATTAAAACGTCTCGTTGGATGATCGGGAATACCTCGGATGATGTAACCCACGTGTTGCTAACAGGATTTCCCACGGTCTAAATGAAAGTATAGAACTCATTCAATTGAGTTTAGCAAATTCATCTGGACTAAGTGAATCCGATGAAAATAATGGTGCCGGGATGATGGAACCGTGGGATCTTAATTGGTTCTGTTTAACCAACTTTAAGATTTGTTTTTATTAAAACATTAAAGACATTTGGACTTTAAGATTTCTCTAAACCAAAACACTTCTCTCATCTCCTGATTTTCACTTTCTAAAACTAAACCTCTGCAACGACAAGGAGCTTGGAGCATAGTGGGCAGCACGACCATCGTCATCAACAAAACTCAGATCTACATCAGCAAAACCCGTTCCTTAGTCTAAATAACAAAACCATAGGATTTCGAGGTAGTTTGCTTAGTGCAACATAAATCCTTAACTTTTCATTAGGCATTTGCATAATCATGTTATGCAAATTAAGCCCTAACCGGTCTTAGGACTCCGAGGTAGTCGTTTGGTACGACAAACCCTCACATCTTCCAGGCTATTTGTATGATCATGTCATACGAATATAAGTCCTAATTAACTAAAATTGGCAGAATTACAACATTAAATAAACTCTTAAATTGAAGCCAAACAATAGGATAGTTAGGAAAGTTGCCAAGATTCTTCTTGGATCCTCAACTTCTCCTACTTCTCTTCCTTTGGACTTCTGAAAATAATTGTTCCAAATTTGATCCAACCCCTATTGAAATCTCAAAAATTCAATCCTTTAAAAACCTTAAACTTTGAAATTCTTGAGAGCAAAACCACTGATCATTATCGAGAGTTTTATTAAGTGTTTTCAGATATTTAGGATGTAATTAACTATAGGGGCTTGCCCTTATAGGGAACTTTAAGAACCCATGTAATATTAACCCTGCTTAATTTCTTTATATTAAGCAAGGGAACTTGTCAGCTTATAAAATTTGTTCGCAGACCAAACGGATGTCACAAATCTTCTAGTTTATTTAATCGAGCCCCATCATCAAGCAGTGTGTCTATTCTTTAAGGTAGATACACGGTTTGTGGTGTGGTGCTCGTTTATATAAACTATTTGGGATGTGAGATCAGTTTGATTTCATATCTTAAAATTTTCAAACTTAAAGTTATTTTCAAAATCAAATTCTTCTTTCTAAAACTATATATTTAAATTTAAATTAAATTTAAAATTTGCCGATAACTTCGTAGGCGACCCCCTTTTTTAAAATACAACACAACCTATAAATAATGCCGACAACTACCTCCTGACATGTTTTGTTTTTATTCTAACTATCATCCTACGGAAGGAGAGTTAGATGAGATCATGGAATTTTTGACTGATGGAAGAGGGTTATGGAAAATAACAAATGATAGAAGAGTGAACTTTCCTGCTTCCAAATTGAATGCCATTTCTAAGGCATGGCATTATTTTATCTCATCTAAGTTGTTACCTTCGAGCCACACCAGTGAAGTAACGAGAGAAAGAGCTGTGTTGAACCATTGTATTCAACAAGGGAAGCCTATTGACATTGGAGGAATAATTTATGATTATATTTTGAACAGTGCTAGATCCACCACTACTGCAGGCATGGGATTTCCTTCCTTGATTCATTCACTATGTGAACGATCTGGAGTGAAGTTTGAAACCAGGGAAAAGGTACTTCAGCCATTGAGACTCATTACCGGTGTAAACGTTGGTGCTTACACTGTACATTCAGAGTTTGGTTGGAGAGGAGGATTTGGTAGGGCTTCTGCTGCTTCTACTTCTGCTGCATCTACTTCTCGTGCTTCTACTTCATGTGCATCATCATCTACTGATTCACAGACTGGTTTATTAAGAAAAATTTTGAAAAAGTGAGTCTTACTCGTGAACATGTTAGAGATATTGATGGTAAGACGGACAATGTAGAAAGATATATTGTGAAACACGATAAGTATGAGGAGAGTTATCAACAATATTTAGATAGACTGATTAGAGGTGATCAGAGTGCTGAGATGCCACCTCATCCATTCTACATACCTTATGTGCCATCCAGGGATTGGAACGAGCAGGATGATGATGATGATGAGGATGATGAGTAGATTTGTATTATTTGTTTTTATTATGATGTTGTTGTTATTGATGTTTGTTTTGTCTAGTGTTTTGTTTGATGATTGTGTTATGATGTGAACCTTGATAATATGCAGATTGTAGTTATAATATTTATCTTTTATACATATTCAGGTATTGTTGTTGTTTTATTGTGGATTTATATGTTGCTTTGTGATAGTGTGTATTAGTAAATGTTTTAATGTGTATGTTATGTCAGAGTTTTTAATAGTGTGTACCTTAATTCAAAAACTGTTAAGAGATTATAAACCACTATTGGGAACTTCTACTTAGGAAACTAAATGTTTAAAATTTTTCAAATTCCACTATAATCTGTTATTTGTATCAGTGTATTATTTTAGTTGGTGTGCATTTGCTTTGAAATCCTCCACTACTGTAGAAGTCTTCTGAAATTTTTACTTTTCTTATTAAAAAAAAAACTAAAGAAGTAAATTTGATTTCATTTTACTCCGGTTATTTAAATTGTTATACTTGCATATTAGGATATTAAAAATTACCGCAAGCATGATATGTTAGTTTTTATTTCTCACCCATATATCATTTCTTATGCTTAAATGTTTTATCTTAATTAAAAAAATTAAAGTTTAGGGGGGAATTTTAAAAACAACGATTTTTCAAAAACCTAAAATTTTATTTGATTATCAAGAATACATAAAAATAAATCTTATTTTTTATTGAGAATAATTATGTACATGAAGTTATATTAGGGGAACAAAATTTTGAATATAGAAATGAATAATAGAATTTAGTTAAAATTTATAGTAATCATGAAAAACTTAAAGTTAAAATTTTCTTAATGAAGAAGTGTTAAATAAAGTTAAACTATCTTTAGTAAGAAGTTTTGTATTTTTGGATAAATAGAAGATTTGAATTTTATTCTTCAAAGCTTAAATTTCATTTATCTTCCTAAGAAACTCATTACATAATTTGCATGCTAAATGTTCTATGAGATTAATTGTCACTTGAGGACAAGTAACATTTTAAGTTTGGTGGATTTTGATACACCTAAAATATATTGTATTTTTATGCACATTTTGTTACCTATTTTTAATGATATTACACTTTAAGGGAAGGCATTTTGTGTTTTTCTTGCAGGTATGATGAAAATGGATGGTCATGATGAAAGGAGCAAAATTGGATCAAATTTGGAGCAAAAATATTGAAAAATCAAAATTTTGGCACTGGCGACTAAGCGCCGCTGGGCCGGCGCTTAGCCGCCACAGTTAAAAATCGAAACCTTCATGTATTTAGCGCCAATTTCAAAGGGGATGGGATGCAACTCTTGGTGGTAACTACCATAACTTCCTTTGGGCGGCAAGTTTGAATGAAGGGGTGCGTTCCTTGTTAGATACATCGAATCTGGATCCATTTTGAAGAGACACCAAGGTACCTTTTGGTTTACTATTTAAAGAGAGTATTAGGAATAACTAAGTGCTATTCTACTTGCATTTTGAAGAGAGTTTTTATAGTATTTTACTTTTATTTTGTGAGAGTTTTTATTAAGAGTAGTAGTAGAGAGTAGAAAGGAGAAAAGGGTTGGAGTGAAGTCTTTTTCTTCCCACTTCTTTTCTTTCTTTTAGTTTAGTTTTTATTGAAGTCTGAATTCTATATTCTGAGTCATCAGAGTTGGGAGACTTGCTTTGAGGAGTAATTTAGTGAAGAGTCAAAGTTTCAGAGGAACTTCCTTAGTCTTGTGGAGAGGATTTTTAGATAAGTCTTTACTTTTAATCATTTTATCAATACTTGCTTTCGTTAGTTATTTTTCTTATTGTTTTTAATTTCAAATCAATGTGTTTTTGTATTTTCTCAATGCATTCTGTGTAGTTTACTTTATCTTCTTCTTTCTTAAATGGAGAAGTAATTAATTTATAAAGAATTGTTGTGGAAAGTATAAGTGTTTAAAAGTTGGAAGAAGTTGTGAAGATTGATTCTAAAAACTTTGTTTACTTCTTAATTTGGCCTGTTAAGTTGTAAAATTTCATGAGATTATGTAAGATCCAATGCAGTATTGTCTCATAAAATTTAGTAAGAATCACATGCAATTATATGTGTGAGAATTGTAGTCCTTATAATTGAAAGTAATATTAGAAGATATTTTTATGGAAGGGAGTAAAATTAGATGATTTTAGAGTGATAGGCTAAAACCCCCTAATTTGGTTTAAAGTTTTGAGTTTTATTATGAGAAGTTAGCCCCCAGGTGGTGGGAATCGAGGGAACTCTAGAGTGAGAGACTGGTATTTTCCCTGCCTAACCATGTTTAAAATAATAAAAATTTCAAATTAACCTATGTTCTTTATAGAACCAAGTAAGGGTAAAGAACACGTTTGCTTCTATCTGTCACAACAAATTTAAATACTTCCACAACATTACTTTAAGAATTATTACTACTTCATAAAAGGAAAGAAAAAGATATTCTAGTTAATAGTATTTTACATACAGTACTTTTTTTAGTTATTATAATTTTAATTTCTTGCTTAACACTTTATTAAGGAAATTTCAAAAGACAAATCAACTTTAAAACCCTTTCAAAATCAACACGTACTTTCAAAAGACATAACAAAAAGTAAAAAGATAATTTTTCTGATTTCTTTAAAGATTTTACATTTTCCCAGTGGGTTCGATATCTCGGGGCTTAATCAGAAAGTCCTATATTACTTGATAAACGATACGTATACTTGCGTAGTATCCCATATTATAAAATCATAATTTTCATATCTAAAATCATCAGCGCATTTATCCAGCGGAGTCAAGTTTTTAGTGCCGTTGCATTTACCGGATGGTACCAAGTTTTTGGCTTCGTTGCATTTATCGGGGATCAGACTGCTCTTTGGCAACTTCACAAAAATACTGCTAAACACCTAAAGATGTGGAACTGGAACTCTTTTGGTAATGTAGAGGAGAATATTAAGGCTGCTGAACGGAATTCCTCTCAATTGAAGCTGGCATACAACATGAGTTGAATTCTGAAGCTGACTTACTTGCTGCCAATGCTCACCTACTCTCTTAGATCTCTTATCAAGAACTCTACCTCCAACAAAAAGCTGCTTCTTCTAAATTTATGGATGGGGACAGGAACACCAGGTTTTATCATGTATTAACTACAGAAGAAAATGCAATATGATTCTTTCCATCACAAATTCTGTAGGGACCAAACTGGATAATGCTAATGAGATTGCTGCTGATGCAATAAATCTTTTCACTACTTTATTTAAAGGCTCCACCTCTCATAGAACTCATATTAACCATGCTCTTTTTCAGGATAATTTTCAGTATGTTAATAATCTATTACTCAACCAGCCACTGACTAAAGAGGAAATCAAGGCTGCTCTTAACTCTATTGATGGAAACAAGGCTGCTGTCCCTGATGGCTTCACATCCTCTTTCTACAAAGCAAGTTGGCATATTACTGGTCCTGGTGTCATCTCTGACATACAAAGTTTTTTCTTGGGAATTGATCCCCCTAAATATTTTACATCTGCTACTATCATTCTCATCCCTAAAAATAATATCAGAGCTGGCTGGGAAGATTACAAACCAATTAGCCTAACCACTGTTATTTCCAAACTCATCAGCAAATTCCTTGTCACCAGAATTCAACCTCACCTGCCCAAGCTAATAACTGAAAACCAAGCTGCTTTCATTAAAGGGAGATCTATTTCTGATAACATTTTACTTTCCCAGGAACTGTTACTTGACCTGGACAAAAAATGTTGAGGTCACAATGCTATCTTCAAACTTGATATACAGAAAGCCTTTGGCACCATCAGCTGGGATTTCATCTTGGACATCATGACTGCTAGAGGCTTCCAACCTGCTTTTATTAATCTAATCAACAGATGGTTATCCTGCAATGCTAATTCTGTTATGGTCAATGGCAAAATACATGGCTTCTTTAGTGCTTCTAGGGGGTATTAAGAAAGGTGATCCCCTCTCACCTACTATCTTCATTTTGTCTTTTGACTATATTTCTAGGCTTTTGGATGATTAATTCAAGAACTCTCCTCATCTTACTTATCACCATAAGTCCAATATAGTCATAAGCCACTTATCTTATGCTGATGACCTTATCATTTTCTCTAAGGCTTCAAAACCTGCTGTTAAGGCTATACATCAGCTTCTTCAACATTTCCAGAAGACCTCTGGGATGAAACTAAACATTCACAAATGCAACTTCTATACTGGTATGAAAGTTCCCTCTCTGTTGAGCTACTGGATTACTGAACTTACTGGCTTCTCTCAGGCAAAACTCCCAATCTCTTACCTTGGAGTACATCTCTTGAAGGGCAGAGTTAAGCAAAACCAATTTAACACTGCCATTGACAAAATCAAAACCAAACTCAACAGCTGGTCCAACTCTATTCTTTCCAATGGAGGCAGAATTACACTTCTTAAAAGTATACTCCTCTCCTTTCCCTCTTATGCTTTACATATGTTCAGTATCAAGAAAAGTTCCCAAAACACATTTGGCAAACCGTTTAATAAATTTCTCTGGGCTGGGCAACACAAGCAATACCACTGGTTCTCCTGAAGAAAGTCTGCAAACCTCTGAATGCTGGAGGCCTTGGCTTCAGGGACTTCACTCACATGAGTTTGGTCAATTGGTGCAAACTCTGGATTCGTTTTAGAGCTCAGGAATGTCTTTGGGCAAAATTTCTAATGGGAAAATACTGCAGGCACAATTAGCCATCTTCTGCTACATACAAGCCGGGAGACTCTAAACTTTGGCATATACTTGTAACTGTTAAAACCCAAGCTGAAACTCTTTTTATATGGAATCTGGATGAGGAAAATATCAACTTCTAGCTTGACCAATGGTTATGGAATGGAGAAAAGCTCAATAGTAACATCAATCCATACTTACAAAATTCTAAGGTAAATGAATTCTGGAGTGATAGCAAATGGAACTGCACACTCATAAACAACATCCTTACCAGTGAACAGGCTCACCATGTCCTTAATACTCCCCTCAATCCTGGCTTAAAGTATAAACTGATTACCAAGAACCCCCACTCCCACAAACTCACCCCTTTCATATGCCATCATTTTCACTGCTGGCCTAAGGTTTCTTGGGGTCAGGCAATTTGGGGCAAACTCCTCTCACCATCCATGTACTTTTTTTTTGTTGGAGATTATGGCATAGAATCCTTCCCACTGATGAAATTTTAAAGCTCAAGGGCTTGAGGGGTCCTTCTATTTGTTCCTTATGTCTTGCTACTGAAGAATCTATGGACCACCTTTTCTTTGCCTGCACCTTTTCTCAAACTGTCTAGCAAAACTTGCTGCAAACTCTAAAAATTAACACTCTTCTCCTCAGTTGGCAATCCTTTTCTATATGCTGGGCTTATTGTGCTAAAGCTAAGCTTGATGCCATCCCTTGCATGGTTGCTTGGTTCATATGGATGGCTAGAAACAATGCCAAATTTCAAGCTCAAACCCCCTTAGCTGAAAGTGTTGTCAATAATTGCCTTAATTATTTGCAGAAACTTATCACATATCATAAATTTCCAAATATCTGTATCAATTGGAACCCCCCTTCAGCTCTCCAAACTCCCTTAGTGACCATCAGCAACTGGTTTCCTCCCCCAACCCCTTACTTTAAAGCCAATACTGATGGCAACTTCAGTAACAATTCTGCTGGTGTTGGAGATCTTTTCAGAAACTCAATGGGTAAATGCATACTACTCTTTTCCTCTCCTACTGAGGTGCTGATTCCTTTGAATCTGAAACCATTGCCATTTACTGAGCACTATGGATTGCCCAAGCATGCAACATCAGGCCCCTCATTATTGAATCTGATTCCCTAAGCTGCATCAAGTTTCTTCAGAACAGTGGCACCCCTCCTTGGTACATACAAAGATGGCTCAACAAGATGCACAAACTTATCAACTACAATGGTAGCTTGTTTGTCTTCACTCCCAGAGAAGCCAACACACCTGCGCACTGGTTGGCCATACATGGTTGCTATAGTAACACTCCAAACATTACAATCCATCCTCCCCCTCATCTTGTAATGCCACACATGGTTACCTTATCTCAAAGCTGCTTAGCCTTCTACTGCTACTATTTATTTTTCTCCCTTTTTGTTATACTTATATATATACACTTTTATAGTTTATATATAGCAGTATACTTTTCCTTTTTTGAGTGAATTTTTGTAAGAGAGGATCTTTTGTTTTTTATCTCTTGCCTTTGTCCTTTATCATGTAAGGAGCTCTTTTGCTCATTTCTTCCAATATATATATATATATATATATATATATATATATATATATATATATATATATTGATAAAAAGTTAATTACATCTAACATGAGGATAACCTAATGTATCCCCATGGAGCAACACCTTGAAAAAACCAGAAATAGATGAAGAACAAGAAACTAAAGAAGATTCCAAGGCCTTTTTAGCTGAAAAATTAGCTGGTTGATTTCCTTCCCTTAGAATATGGCTCCAAGTAATATTTAAATTAGAAGCTAGGATTCTGATTTTGCTGATCCAATGAAGTAAGAACCATGGATACTCAGAAATATTAAGAAGAATGTTGACCAGTTGAAGACAATCCATCTCCACATGAATACCAAAGTAATTCATTTGTACAGCAATTTTTAAGCTCCAACAAATAGCAGCTGCTTCAATCTCCAGAATATTTGTAGAAGCCATAGGAGAAGAGAAATACCACAAACAATCTCCATTATGATCTCTACACACTCCCCCAATACCTGCTGAATGACCCTTAAGACTTCCATCAGTATTGATTTTAAACCAAGCATCAATAGGTTTCCTCCAATATACCAGCTGAATTTTCCTTCCTTGATTAAAATTAGAATCTCTGATATACTTCTAAATCTTTAAAACATAGGCCAAACAATGAGCAACAATAATATTAACAGATGGCAATTTTTTGTCATGAATCAAATTGTTCCTTGTAACCCAAATAAACCAAAAAATTAACAAAGGGATGTAAAACTCCTTTTGTAATTTCCAGTCATTCCAGCAAGCAGGAATATTGATCCAATTGTGAAGATGATAACCTGAATTTAGAAATCCAAGAACCCCCTTCCAAATATTCTGAGAAAAACAGCAATGCATGAATATATGATCTAAATTTTCCTCCTCATTATGGCATAGTTGACACATAGAAGGGCCTCTTAACCCTTTCAATTTCAGAATATCATCAGTAGACAATAATTTTTTAAACAATCTCCAACAAAAGAATGAAATAGAAGATGATAAAAATTTGTTCCAAATAAGACCCCCCATTCATTTTTATTCCAGCGAAAATAGTGTTTATAAATGAATTTGGACAAAGAATGGCTAGAAGAATTCTTAGTTACCAATCTGTCTTTTTTGGAAGGCATAAAAGGAGTATTAAAAATCATTCTAGCATCATCTTTACTGTATTTTTCCTTTTATTTTGGAATTATAATATGGAGAGAGGAACCCCTAGGCTCTATCCTGTATTTTCATTTGATTTTAGTTGGGATCCCCTCTCCCTCCTCACTATACACACACACACACACACACACACACACACACACACACACACACACACACACACACTTTTTTTAAGGAAAAAGGTCCAACTTAGGGTGTCCCCCCAATAGTAGGGTCCCCCAAGATGGAGAGATTCATTCTAAAGAAAAAGTGAATAAGATTACAATGATCTAAAAAATGGGAGGTCAAGTAGATCTCCCTCAAGCAAAAAGGACAAAGTTTAAGGCAAAAGTTTACTAATTACAGTGAATTCTGAGTTTAGTCTAGCTCTAGCCAGCCAGTTAGCTAGTCGGTTAGTCTCCCTTGGGGTGTATTTGATTTGGAAGTGAAGATGTGTAAAAAAAATGAATCTTTTTTACCAAAGTGAGAAGATGCCATGGGCAGTCCATCTGGAATTTAAGAATTTTGATTAGAATCTGTGAATCCATTTCAAAGATCAACCTTGAAAGTTTTAATTTAACTGCAATGTAGCCCAATACATAGCAGAAGCTTCAGCCTGCAAAGCATCCAAAGCAAGAGATGGAGCGGAAAAGAAAATGAGTCTTTTGCCCTTCCAGTCTCTGAATATTCCACCAATTCCAGCATCAGGGTGTCTAAAACTCCCATCAATGTTGACCTTTATCCAATTTTTATGAGGTTTGTTCCAGAACACCAAACTGTGAGTGTGAAGTTCTTTTTTGATGCAAAACAACTTGAATTAATATATCAGGGAATTGTTTGAACTGGATGAGTTTCCTTAAATAAGATAAGCAATTTGTAGTTGCTACCTTATTATCCATCTGACCTTCCTCAAACTTGTATTGGTTTCTGATCATCCAAATAAACCAAGCAATGACACAGGGTAGTGTAAGCATATGGATATGGTTCCAATCCCGCCAAAAAGCATGGACTTATAGCCAGGATACAGTTAAAGTGTTAATCTTAATACGGGGTAACACCATCCTCCAGATTTGTTGAGTAAAGGAACATTGGAAGAACAGTTGAGAGATTGATTCCTCCTCCTTTCTGCAGAGTAGACAACATGATGGACCTCTTAAACCTTTCAGATTAAGAATGTCATCAGTTGGAAGGAGTTTGTGAAAAAGTATCCAACAAAAGAAAGCCATGGAAGGGGAAAGATATTTCCATCAAATTTGTTTTCCCCAATGAACCTTCTGTCCATGGTCCCACTTGGAATAATTGTAGGATGATACAGATTGGGTGAGATTCTTTTTAATAATCAATTGATCTCTAGAGGTCGTGTCTAATGAAATATTCCTGATAACCATATCCTATTGACCCATCAACACATCCTGCAGTGCATTTAGATCCCACATATCATCTACACAAAAGTCAGAAACTTTTATATTAAGGTTGTTTGGATGGGGATTAAGGGTGATCAATTTGGCATCACCAATTCAATTATCTAACCAAAAATTAATGTTGCCTTCCCCTACAATCCAAATAAACAAATCTTCAACTTTCTGTTTGACCTTTAGCATATTAGACCATATCCTAGAGTCTCTCAGCTTAGAGGTGGCCAAGGAAGGATGAGCATATTTACAATATTTGCCTTTCAAAAAGTGTGGCCGAAGGGAGGTTTGTGCTCTGAATCTAATCCAGAGCTTACAAAAGTTTATATGTTTTAGTTGGGTGAAATTCCTGAACCCCAAACCCCCATACTCCATAGGTTTGCAAATTTTGTTCCAAGCTGTCCAATGATACTGTTTTCTTTGTCCATACCAGAGGAATCTATTAAAGGCTCTCTAATAGTGTTTGTGTACTCCTTTTTAGTGTGGTCATTTGAAGAATATAAGACTGGAAGGCAGATAATACATGCTTCAGTAATGTGATTCTTCCACCATTAGATAGAAATTGATTGGTCCAGCAGTTGAGTTGATTGTGAATCTTTGTTACCATATCATCAAACTGAATTTGTTTGTTCCTTCCTTTGATTAAAAGAACTCCTAAATACTTTAGGGGAGATAAAGTGTTACTGAAACCAGTATATTCAACAATCCATTGTTTTATATTCGGGGATGCCCAATTGCTGAACCGCAACAAATATTTCCTTTTATTTAAATGCATACCTGAGCAAGCTTGGAACTCCTGTAGGCAGTTATATATTTGTTTGATGGCCTACTTTGTAGCTTTAGTGAAGATAATAAGATCATCAGCATATGCAAGATGATTAATTGCAATATTGGATCTATGACTATAAAGGGTATGAACTGCTTGATACGAAATCTGATTTAGCAGTCTAGTAGAAAATCAAAAGCTAGGATGAACATGGTTGGAGAGAGGGGATCCCCTTGTTTGATATCTCTTGTTGCCGAGAAATATGCACAGGTTGTGCCATTGATCAAAATATAATTTCCATTATTATGCAGCCATCTGTGAATGAGAGCTTAGAATTAGGTGAAAAACCTCTAGCTTGAGTCACCTCTAAAATAAAATCCCAATGTATAGTATCATAGGCTTTCTGTATATCTAATTTGAAGATGGCATTTCCTCCTCTACACTTTCTATCCAGATCCAGTAGTAATTCTTGGGCTAGCAGTACATTGTCCACAATGCTTCTGCCTTGTATAAAGGCAGTCTGATTTTGGCTGATAAGAGGATTCAGGTGAGGTTGGAGTCTGTGCTCTATAACCTTACTGATAATTTTGGATATAACATTGGTGAGGCTGATTGGTCTGAATGAATTCCAGTTTAAACAGTTGCTATCTTTAGGTATTAAAATGATGGTGGATGATGAGAAGTATTTGGGGGGATTACCACCTTGGAAGAAGTTTTGAACCACCTTCACAACATCAGGTTTGACAATCTTCCAGGCCTTTTTTATAAAAATCAGTTGAATAGCCATCAGGCCTAGCCATCTTGTTACTATTAATAGAGCAACAATAGATTTGATCTCAGCCTCCTGGGGTATGCTGTAAGAACTAGGCTCTTTGTATACTGAAGTTCATTTTAAAAAGAGCTGCTTTCACTTACTTCTTTACCCATGAGGGTTGGGATAATAGATTCAGAAAATGGCTTAGTCCAATATTCACTATATCATTAGTATTTTTCAGCCATTATCCTTGATCATCTTGGATTTGATGAACGTTGCAACAGGTTCTTCTATAATTAATGCAAGCATGAAAGTATTTTGAGTTTCTATCCCCCTAACAAAATTTGTTCTTGCCAGTTTTTTTGCATTAAATACTGTTCTTGATCTTGGATGGCAAGTAGCAGGTCTTCATTAGCTCTAAATAAAACGGACTCTGGTATTTATTTTGAGCAAAATGTTTCTCCAATTGTGCAGCCAAACTTTCAGCTTCCTTGACTCTTTTGTTCAAATCACCAAAAACTATCCAATTCCACTATTTAAGATGCGTGCCTAATTTTTTCTGCAAGTCCCATAGTTTGATCCAAGGATTGTCATTGTGATAGTTGCACCAATTGCCCTCCACCTATGATAAAAAATCAGGATAATTAGAACAAACATTTAAGTATATGAAAGTATTAAGAATTTTGGTTGGAGATCCTATAATGGATAGCTAGAGGGGCCCGTGATAAGAACTGGCCATAGATAGATGCTGGACAGTAGTATTGAGAAATTCAGTCAGCCATGAATCATTGACTAAGAATCTGTCCAACCTTTCCCAGAGTTTACCTCTTCTCCATGTGAACTTGGGTCCTATGAAACCAAGGTCATGTAAACCAACCTATTGAATATTATCATTAAACAAGTTCATCTTGTTAAAGATTAGGATATCTTCCACCAGATTTCTCCCAGAGGGTAGCTATACAATTGAAGTCATCTCCCACCAACCATTTAGTAGATATTGATGAGCTAATTTGGGGTAATTGTTGCCAGAGAGCTCTTCTATCAGACAAAGTACATCTTTCATAAATGAAAGTGGCATAACCAGTATGACCAGCTAGAGAAAAGTAAGAATGAAGAAATTGGGGATGATCCACCAAGATTTTCCACTCTACTTCCATTCTACATAATATCTAAATTTTGATGTTAGAATTATTGAAGAGGTAGAAGCCTGGGAACTTCTTAGTGATTCTTCTAATGTTTTTGGAAATTATTGGCTCCAGTATTGCAAAACACCAAGGTTTATACATCGTATTTAAATAAATAAGTCTTTTAAGGGACCTAAGATGGGCCAGTCCCCTAACATTTCAACATAGAATATTAATCATTATTTAACTTCCCCCTCCTCCTAGTTCTTGTGAGGGAGTCCATAAAGTGTTAACTGAGCTTCAACCAATCAATTCTTCCTCATGTAGGTTCCTAAGCTGTTGAATTTCTTTCTTCTTTTTTTTGTTTTTCTGGATTTGACATTCACCTTCCATTTCTGCATTCAGTTGTTGTATCAAGTTAACATCTAGAGCAGATCTACTATTAGTTTGGATTTCTTTTTTAGTATTTTCCATGAAATTAGAAGTTGATTGAAATTCTTTTGCAACATTTTCTATATCAGTAGATGTTGGATCATCTACTATCTTTGTAGCTACTTCTCCAAGATGATTCGGTACCAGTAATTCACCAACATCAGCTGACTGATGTTGTGTAGGATTAATATCATGTTCCTTAGTATCAGTGGCTTCCTCATTAACTGGTTGCTGAACTAATAGTGGGTGTGGATTTGGGGTTTTAACTTGGATTTGAAGTGGAGGTTCAGTAACAGTCTTAACACTTTTAGCCAATTTGTATTGTCTCAAGTCAAAATGCTTTTTAAAGCATTTCTCTAATGAATGACCAAACATTCTGCAATGCTTACAATAAGGAAAAACCAATTACCATGGAGAAACATCCTCCTTATTGTTTCTTCCTTATTGTTTGGTCAATAGTCCTCCTGTGCAGGATAGGTGAATTACCATGGAGAAACCACTTTTAACCAATTACCATGAACAATAAGGAGGACTATTGACCAAACATTCTGCAATGCTTACAATTGGTTCAGCTTCAATAGACCAAGCCAGACATCCTCCAAATTTGGGAGGGTAATGTCCCTTTCCACTAATATTCTGGTAATAGATGGTCTAGTTACATCAAATGAGGAAGTATCTAGCTTTAGAGGTTTCCCAAGTGAGTCCCCAATAGAATAGAGGATTTTCTGGTTGAAGTAAGGAAGTTTCAAATTAGGTAGAGTGTACCAAATGGGTGGGTAGGGAGTTCTTGAGTAGGGTCAAACTACATGGTCCATTTCAGCAGCTTCATTGGTTTACCATCAATGAATAAAAAATTTCTGGGAAAGATTTGTGCATAGTCATCCTCCCTTGATAATTGAATCATTATATGGCGGTCATCAAAAGCTCCCACTTTCCAACCTCCCATAAGTTTGAACTCATCAAATGCTTTTCTAATTACATCCAATTTTGGATTTCCATATTGAAACTTACCAACTAATGTAAACCTGTTTGGCTCTGAGAGTTTGGATATTTCTGCTTCAGTGAAAATTAGAGCCAGTTTTCCTACTTTTCTTGTACATTTTTGGATGAACTCACAATCAGCCTTGCCCTCTATAGCATCATGGTAGATTTGCAGGAATACCTGTCTATCACCTCTTGTATCACCTCCTTGGACTCTTGCAGCTACCTCAACATAAGAAACTTTAGTTGGAAATAGTTCAGCTTTCTCCAGTAAAGATTCCAAGTTCCAATGGAACAACGACAATAAGACCCAAATTCAAAAAACTGAAAACCTGGGAAGGCCACAACACCTCAAACCAGTGCAAGAAATACCACTCAACAGGAATCAAACACTTCAAAACCCCAGACCGAACAACCTTACCACAGATTAATAAGTATTTTCGAGGAGCCATCCAGGGAGGAACCCTAGCAGAGCTCTCGCGCCACCACCATCTTATATATATATATATATATATATAAATGGTGGCTCCTTCTCTCTGTTTAGCTCTGCTATGGTTTTGATGGCCTCACTAGCGGCACCGGACGGGTACTAGCTGTGGTGTTTCAGTGGAGTAGGCTGTAGGAGGTCAGGTAAGCTTGGTTTGTGTGGGTGTTTGGTGTTTGAGTGGTGGTGGTTCGAAGTTTGATATCCCGGTTCCTTCTTGGGCTTTATACATTCAAATTGGTTTTACTGTTCCATTGATTTTTTTTAGTATCTTGCCGGAGTTGGCTTGAGCTTTCCTGTTTGTGAGGCGCCTTAAGCTCCTTTTGGCTTTTCTAGTGGTTTCTTATGGCTGCCAAGTTTTCCATTGATTTGGAAACCAATGCCCAATAGGCAAAGGCTACATATGCTGGTGTGGTGGGGAAGGATAAAACTGTTCACAAGAGCTTTGAGCACCTGGTTTTCCCTCAAGCATTGCATGATGCTGCAGCTGGAAAGAAAGAGTGTCCCTATATTCGGCCATTAGGCACTAAAGATGGAAAGCCTGCTATTGTATCCACTAATCTAGAAATGAAAACACTTACTGAAGCTGTTAAGTTCACCTTAGTTGGGATGTTTCAGTTTGGACATCCTAAAATGGAATTTGTTAGAAAATTCTTTGATGAGCTACAGCTTTTGGTCATCTAGAAGCTTGGACTGTTAGATGGCAGACACTTACTTATTAGATTGGCTAATGAGGAAGACTATGCAAGAATATTTGCCAAACAATCCCTGATAATTGCTAGAACCCCTATGAAGATCATAAAATGTACTTCAGATTTTGATCCATCCAAAGAACCCCTTATTGTCCCTATGTGGTTTAGATTCCCTGGCCTCCCTATCCAGTTATATTACCCTAATGCTCTTTTTAACATCAACCAAGCACTTGGTACCCCTCTCAAAGTTGATTCCCCAACTTATGATATGGCAAGGCCAACCTGTGCTAGAGTGCTGGTAGAACGAGATATCAACTTACCAAATTTAGACAAGGTTTGGATTACTGATGAAGATGCAGGATTTTGGCATGAGATTGAGGTGGAAAATAGGCCCCTCTTTTGTCAACATTGCAAAATATTTGGGCACATCCTGGATACTTGCTATAGGCTACATCTCCCTTCAAGGGAAAGGACTAATGGGACATCTAAAGTTAATGTTGAGATGGCATCATAGAACACTAAAGTTACCCCTAGCCATCTGGACATGAGGACTATTGAAGATGAAGTTGAAAGTGTTCCTATACCAGGAGATCAGGCCCCTTTAGTACCCCCTCAGCATGATCCACCTATCCAGGTTCAGGCTGAGGGACTGCCTTCTGAACAGGTTACTCAAGTTATGAGTCAAAGGCTTTTAAGAGATCCAAATAATCAATTACAACAGAATGAAACAACTAAACATGGGCAACAGGAGGTGGCAAAGCCTAGCTTTGAGTGTTCTCCTTTAATTGCAAATAAAATTATCAGTAACTTGCAGGAGGTGATCACTGATGATTGGAATGTACAAAAAACAAAGTAAAAGAAGGAGAAACAAATCAGAAGTTCAAAACATTTTGGGTAATCAAAATTCAGAATGCTTTAGCAACCCTTACCCTAGGACTAGGGGGAAGGAGAAAAACTTTTCTCAATGATCAACTTCATGTGTTGGAATATTAGAGGGGTGGAAAATTCCTCTTTTGTAAGAAGACTCAAATATTTGGTTAAAAAACATAAATTGCGGTGCTTTGCTCTTTTAGAACCTATGATATCTAAGAATTCTCAAACTATCATTAAGAAATTCCCTTCTTTTTCTCATTATGCTAATGTTAACAAAAAAATCTGGTTTTTTGCCAGGGCTGAAATGCAATGGTCTGTTCTTCAGGTTCATCCTCAGTTTATTCACATTCAATTTCATATAGGTGGCCAGATGGGGGTATGTTACCTTTATTTATGCCAGTTGTATTTACTTTCAGCAACAATTATTATGGCAAGATTTATCAGTGCTTGCCAGCTCCATTGACTCTTATTGAATATTAGGTGGGGATTTCAACTGCCTCACTTCCTCTTATGAAAAAAGAGGGGTCAATCCTCCTTTAGATGCTTCTATGAATAAATTTAACCAGTTTATAACTACTGCAGAACTTTTCGATTTAAGCTTCTAGGGCCCAAAATTTACTTGGAGGAGAGGCACCTTGTGGGAGAGGCTGGAAAGGTTTTTGGGTAATTCCATGTGTCTTTAAATATTTCCTTACACTATTATTAATCACTTGAATATGGCAGGTTCTGATCATCGACCCTTACTGTGCTCTATCAACAATTCTCCTACCAAAGGTGGCAGTTCTTTCAGGTTCCAGAATATGTGGACTCTACATCCTGAGTTTCTTGCAGAGATTGGTAAAGTCTGGATTTCTGACCCTGAGCCTCCACCCTGGTTAAACCTCTGACATCTTCAAAAACAGACGGCTAAGCAGCTGAAAGACTGGAATTGGGCCAAATTTGGTAATGTGCATGATTTATTAAAAGCAGCTGAAGAGGAAGTATTTAAGACAGAAGTTGACTTTCAATTAGGAACCAAGTCTGAATATGATCTACATTCAGCTCAAGAGAAGTTACATTCCCAAATTCATTATTATGAATGTTTTCTTCAACAAAAGGCTGCCGTTTCTAACTTTGTGGATGGAGATAGAAACTCTAAATAATTTCATGCTTGCATAAAATACAAGAGGAAATGTAATATGATATTATCTATCACTAATACTGCTGGATAGAAATTTTCTACTTGATCCCCGATAAATATATGTGCGCCAAAAACTTGACTCCATACCAAATATATATATGTGCTGATGATTTAGATGTGAAAGTTATGATTTTATAATATGGGATACTACGCAAGTATACGTATCGTTTATCAAGTAATATAGAACTTTCTGATTAAGCCCCGAGATATCGAACCCACAGGGAAAATTTGAAAATCTTTAAAGGAATCAGAAAATTATCTTTTTACTTTTTTTAATGGCTTTTGTAAGTATGTCTTGATTTTGAAAAGTTTTGAAAGTTGATTTGTCTTTTGAAATTTCCTTAATAAAATGTTAAGCAAGAAATTAAAATTATAATGACTAATAACACTGTATGTAAAACACTATTAACTAGAATATCTTTTTCTTTCCTTTTATAAAGTAGTGATAATTAAAGTATTGTTGTGGAAGCATTTAAGTTTGTTGTGACGGATAGAAGCAAATGTAATCTTTACCCTTACTTGGTTCTCTAAAGAACATAGGTTAATTTGAAATTTTTATCATTTTGAACATGGTTAGGCAAGGAAGATACCAGTCTCTCACTCTAGAGTTCCCTCGATTCCCACCAACTGGGGGCTAACTTCTCATAACAAAACTCAAAACTTTAAACCAAATTAGGGGGTTTTAGCCTGTCACTCTAAAATCCTCTAATTTTACTCCCTTCCATAAAAATATCTTCTAATATTACATTCAATTATATGGACTACTCACCCATATAATTGCATGTGATTCTTACTAACTTTTATGAGACAATACCGCATTGGATCTTACATAATCTCAAGAAATCCTACAACTTATTAGGACAAATTAAGAAGTAAACAAAGTTTTCAGAATCAATCTTCACAACTTCTTCCAACTTTAAACACTTATACTTTCCACAATAATTCTCTATAAACTAATTACTTCTCAATTTAAGAAAGAAAAAGATAAAGTAAACTACTCGTAATGCATTGAGAAAATACAAAAACACATTGATTTGAAATTAAAAACCATAAGAAAAACAACAAACAAAAACAAGTATTAATTAAAAAACTAAATGTAAGGACAAAAGTAAACACTTATCTGAAAATTCTATCCACAAGACTCAGGAGGTTCCTCTGAAACTTTAACTCTTCACTAAACTACTCCTCAGAGCGGATCTCCCAACTCCGATGACTCAGAATAAACTTCAGACTTCAATAGAAACTAAACTAAAAGAAAGAAAAGAAGTGGGAAGAAGAAGACTTCACTCCGACCCTTTTCTCCTTTCTACTCTCTACTCCTACTCTTAATAAAATTTCTTGCAAAATAAAAATAAAATACTATAAAAACTTTCTTCAAACTGCAAGTGGAAGAGCCCTTCAAAAGGCAAAGGAAGAGCTCCTTAATCTTTCTTAAGACTCTCTTTAAATAGTAAACCAAAAGGTGCCTTGGTGTCTCTTCAAATGTGTCCAGATTCAATGTATCCACCAAAGAATGCACCCCTTCATTCAAACTTGCCGCCCAAAGGAAGTTATGGAAGTTACCACCAAGAGTTGCATCCCATACCCTTTGAAATTGGCGCCCAATTCCTTTAGAATTTGATTTTTAACTGTGGCGGCTAAGTGCCGGCCCAGCGGTACTTAGCCGCTAGTGCCCAAATTTTTATTTTTCATCTTTTATTTTGCTCTAAATTTGATCCAATTTTGCTCCTTTTATCATGACCATCCATTTTCATCATACCTGCAAGAAAAACACAAAATACCTTCCATTAAAGTGCAATATCATTAAAAATAGGTATAAAAATGTGTATAAAAATACTATATATTTTAGGTGTATCACTACTGCAGAGGACATTGCTTCAGATGCTGTAAATTACTTTCAACTCCTTTCACACAGGTGCAGCTAAACAGAACCCCTATTCAAAGTTCCCTCTTTGCTGATAGATTAGATTTTGTGCACAGGCTGGTGTTACACTAGGTACCTATGGAATCTGAAATTAAGACTACTCTAGACTCCATAGATGGCACTAAATCTCCTGGCACAGATGGATTTACTGCACAAATTTACAAGAATACCTGGGCAATTATTAGTACTAATGTGGTCAAAGCCATACAATGTTTCTTTATAGGTGTTGATCACCCTAAGTATTTCATTACTTCTTCCATTGTTTTACTGCCCAAGAACCAGATTAGATGGTCTTGAGGGGGTTTTAGACCAATCAGCCTCACCAATGTCATCTATAAAGTGATTAGCAAAATCCTTGTTTTCTGGCTTCAACCACATTTACGCACCTTATCCAAGCTAATCAAGTTGCTTTTGTCAAGGGGAGGAACATTTCTAACAACATTCTGCTAGCACAAGAGCTTCTATTAGATCTGGATAGGAAATGTAGAGGAGGCAACATTATTTTCAAATTGGACATCAAAAAGGCTTATGATATAACAATTTGGGGTTTCATTTTAGTTACTTTTGCTGCCAGGGGTTTCAATCCATCATTCATTCAATTGATTAAGAGTTGGCTTAGGTGCCATGCTCATTCAGTTTTGGTCAATGGGAAGAGCCATGGCTTTTTTAGTGCCACTAGGGGTATCAAGCAAGGTGATCCATTATCTCCTACAATTTTTATTTTGGCCTTTGATTACCTTTCCAAGTTACTGAATAACTTGATGGTAGAATCCCCTCATATAACCTACCAGCACAAGTCCAACATAGGGGTAAGTCACCTATCTTATGCTGATGACATCATACTTTTCACCAATCCCTCCAAATCTACTGTCGAAGCTGTTTTCAAGTGTCTCCATCAGTTTCCATGTACTTCTGGCCTGGAGCTTAATCAACATAAATGCTATTACAGTGTCTTTGACCATGTTCAACCTCACATTAAACACTGGATTTCTGAGTACACTGGTTATACTCAAGCTTCTCTCCCTATTAATTACCTTGGGGTGGAACTGATCAAGGGTACAGTTAAACAAACCCAATTCAATGAGAATGATACTTTAATCTTTTTATATTACTTGTACAATATCTGTGCATTTGTATACCATTTAGCCAGTTAGGTACAAGGTCACCTCACATGTTGCTTATTGGCTACTAGTTAAAGGGACCTAAAGGAAGCAAAATGGCCATATATTTTATTTTTCCTTGTGAATGATTTTATGTAGTATTCCAAGTTTGGTTAACCTTGATAAGACTAGGCCTCCATGAGGTAAGTTGAATCATAGTTTGATTTTTGGTCAATCTAACATAAAGGGAGTGGGTAAGCCTATTAAATGCTAAAAGTTATCCCAATTTAGCTTATTTAATTCACATTTGACAAAAAATTACATTTGTTCAATTATGCACTCAAGGATCTAATTATTCACATAATAAATCAAACATGGTCCAAATTTTTTAATGAATCTGAGCAATGGAAATATGAGTCTAAAAGTCAACCTTTTAAAATGTAGAACTTAGGCTAGCTTTAGTGAGTTTTGGGCTACCTTCAGTTTACTTAGGTAAGGATTTACCTAGGATTGGATATTGTTAAATTTAGGTTTACTTATAATGTTTAATGCTATTCATTTAATGGTTGAATAACTTATATATGATGTTCATTCACAAACTAGTCAAAGGGTGGAGCTGAGACGCGAGCCTTCTTTCCCTGTTACATTGCTAGGATTACTTCCCTTGACGTAGAGCTTTTCTATTATCTAGTAAGTTTAGATTATGTCCAGTGAGCCATAATGACTTCAAAGGCTGACATTGGCAAGCCTGTTAGGATAGTAATGGTTCTAATGATTGATAGGTTAACCGTGGGTTTTCGGAAATTAATTTGGAAAAAAAAAATTAGTCGGGGTGCTTGTTATCAAATGATTTATTTAACACCAATCTGAACATAACCCACTTGATATTGCATCAATAAACAAAATTACTAAGTTGGGGTTTTGATTTGGGTGTTTATCATTTTATTGGTGTATTTGTTACCTAATACATATAAACCAAAAGAATGTGTAGGTTAGCTAGAAGAAATTAATACCTAGGAGTAGATACTAAACCAAATTTCGATACAATGTTTATTTGAGTAAAAATGGTGCCATCAATGAGGCTTAAAAAGTTTAAGATCGAATTGATAAGACCAAATCAGAGGAAGTTTAAATTTTGAATTGCTCGAATTTGAGGATGGTAGGCTTCTATTTATGTTTTGTAACATTGTTTTAGTTAGAGGAACAATTAACAAAGGAGGCCTAAAGATGTTGCAATTCTTCCAAAAAGGCTCTAAACATGTCAAACTAAGCTTGCAAAACTGGATATCCCTCATTATGATAAGACTCCACAACTACATGCAAAACTTGCCTCTGATGGTGACTGAGAAATGCTGTGGTGGAAGAATTGGGAACTCCCTGCAAGGGACAACGTCTCCTGTGATGGGAATGGTAATCAGATGTTGTGTAAACTAGTTCGATTCTGAATTAATGTTATTTCTTGTTATTACTAATTAATTCTGCTTCTGAATTAATGTTTGAAGTCAAAATTAATCGTAGTATTAGATTTCTTAGGCTGCTTTAACATCCATTCTTTTATCAGATATTGTATTTAACTAGAATGAATTTTATGAATCCAATATATAAATGTTATCATACTATAAAATTCATATTTTTGTCGGCCCGTGTACGAGTGACAACTACCAATCTTTTGGCTAGAAGTTCCTTAGTCCATTTGATTATGCTATCCCTTTAATTAATATTTGTTACAGAACACAGAAAATTTGCTCTTAATGTTTTCTTTTTCTTCAACTTGTGCTCAAGCCGCAATTATTTATTTATTCCAAATTTGAGACGGCTTTCGTGGGAAAGTAGTGAATATTTAAACTAGCATTTAATTTCCTCGTGGAGCCGCGTAAAATTGATGCTTCAGACCATAGGGCGTGATAAACATTAACGAATGAGGTTATATACAGCTAAATATTCCTTACGAGAGCAAGTTGGTCTAAACATATAGCTGCTCATGCTAGCTAACACTATGGTCGTCACTTGAAAATTCACTTTAGCATCGAACCAAAATTTAGAAAAGGAAAGAATACAAATCCTATCTTCCATCATACAAAAGATATGGGCATTCTTGATATAATCCGTTGTACTCGTGCATCTCATGGGCTATATATTTCTCAAAAAATGCAAACTTTTCACGTTTCTTTTATGCAGTTATCCGATTCTTAAGAATCTGGAGGTCAACGAGTTGAACTCTTGTTCTGCAAATTAAAATAGGGTCTTGTCACTTTCGAACCAATAATCAAAATTAGATTTTGATGCGCCATATCATATCCCTTATCCTTTGTTCTTTGTAGTACAAGTTAATATTCGTAATTAAAGGCGAACTTTTAATGCTATAAAAGCAGCAAATCCATAACATGAACAATTCATCAAGTACTCGGCTTTCTTTGTCTCTCTCTCTCTCCCCCTAGTTTTCCTCTTATAGCAATCGCATTGTGCTCCTCTAATGGAGAATGTCAACTGGATGATCTCCCAAAAGCCGGTGGTGATTTTCAGCTTAAGCTCTTGCTGCATGTGTCACACGGTAAAGAAACTCTTCATCGATCTCGGTGTTAACGCCGATATCCATGAGCTCGATGAGGAGCCGCAGGGAATGGAGATTCAGATGGCTCTTTCAAGTATTATTGGAAGGAAGTCTCCAGCTCCAACTGTGTTTATTGGAGGTAGACTGATAGGCAATACTGATAGGGTGATGTCACTTCATCTTGGTGGCAAACTTGTTCAGCTACTTAAGGATGCAGGTGCACTGTGGCTCTAAATTGAGAAAATCAGTACTAAAATAAGCCATTTGATGCTCGCTAGAGAAATAAGCAACATTCTCTTGTTGAAAGATCAGTAATCTACGAAGAAGAACCTTTTGTTCTTGGTTTTGTAATGTAATGAGAAGGCAATTGGCTATATATGTGTACGACCATGCGGCAGTTGAGGCTTAATGCAATTAAAGGCTATTTAGTAGAAGCATTTCTAACTTATTTCTCTTAGATATTGCATGCTTACCTGAAAATAAATTTTGAAGGTTATTGTTGAGTTAGTTCGATAGAAGCAACGAAAAATTGTGATTTTGTTCAAACATTTCAAAAGAAAATAAATAAATAAATAAATAAATTACTACACTACAGAGCACCACAGGATATGAGTCTATAAACATATTTAGGAAGAATGAAGACATTACCCTGTGGTATTACTCCAAATTACGTAGTTATGTTGTTTATTACATATAGAAGTTTTACTCGAGTTATCTTGATCGGAAGTTTAATTGAGATATAGAACGCTTAAAAGTCAGTTACAAAGTAATTTTTATTTAATTTGAAGATTTGAAAGATATGTTAGTAGGATTCCTAATTTGTATCCAATATACAATTGTGTTGGTTAAATCCAAATTTTTCATGTGAGGCATTTCCAAACGCAGGAGCGGTAGGAACCTAGAAGAAGAAGTGGAGAGATAGAGAACAAGAAATAAAAGAGTACACATAGACTTGCCCTGTAAGTGCCAACAGAGGTATTCCTAGGCTTAGTGACCCATTTTATATGTTGGTAACTGAAGTGTTACAAAAGAGAGGAGGAGATAACTCTCTTTCCAAAATATGGGTCGAGAGAGATAAGCCAAAAATGCCCTTTTTAGATGTATTGGACCCCTATTTAAAGAAGATAAGAGGAAAATACTCTGAAAAATGGAAATTTTTTCTTTTATCGTGTTTTGTCGTATTTGTAGCTGATTTAGACATCATTTGATGTTTCTGGATCATATTTGGCTAGTAGGTCCTTGACTCAGATGACCGTGTTAGTATCAGTCATCTATTTTGTGTAAATCAATCTTCGCTTTGGGAAGCCAAACGACTTTGAGAGTACTAGCTGGTCAGCCTTAGTCTGGTCGGCCAACTTGTTTGTTCCTTGAGCACCTTTGAGGGAAGTGTTGAGAGAGCCTCACATTAAGGCTTATAAGATTGTAGGTTAATAGAAATTTATTCAATCGTGGGGAGATTTTCTTTTTATGGTCAGTTTGCATGTCGCATTGGTTGGGCATCAACCTTTCTGTTGGTTGGTTGCTAGTTAGCTAGTGGTTCGTCAACTAGATAGCTTTTGATCTTGGACTGCGGATTGTCTCGAGATTCATGCAGGTCATTTTTGTGGTGTACATACTAAGTTTCTCAATTTTCTTGCTCATTGTTAATAAGAACTGTGATAAAGATAATAAAATTTTTAAATAAAATAAATTAAATTATAATAGTCATAATTTAATGCAATAAATAGACTTCGTGATTCCATGTTCGATCCTTTTATATATGGAATAGGGGAAATTTTTATTATCCTTAGTCTGTTTTTCTTGCATCCACTTAGTTTTTAAAATTTCACGATGGAGAAAGGGTTTGACTTGATGCTAACCTATGAATTGGGCAAAATTATTGGTTGCTCTTAGTATATGATAACATCAGCCCGAGGGTGTCAGTCGATTAAATTCGTGGGGTTTGGGACTTTTGAAAATTATGAAATGTGGTTTTATAAAATGTGGTTTTGATTTAATTTAATGTATATATATTGATTTATGAAAATAATCTTTTAAACTTAAAGAAAAGAGAATAGATGAATCTCATTCATTTAGTAGTTTGAAATGAACTAGCCTGATATCGCAAGCGATACATCTATCCCGAGGAATAGACACACTGCTTGATGATACAGCTTGATCAAATAAATTATAGAATTCATGACATCCGTTCTGGTCTGCGAACCTTTTATGTTGACTGACAAATTCCCCTATCTAATACAAATGATTTAGATAGGGTTTATATTAAAAATGGGGTTCGTTTTTGTTTCCTATAAGGGCAAGCCCCTATAGTTAATTACATCTTAGATAACCGAAGTCACCTAAGAAAACTCTCAATTTAGATTAGGAAATATAGTTTTATGAATTGACTTCCAAAGACTAGGATTTTCAATGAAAGTGAGGTAATCAGAATCCAATAGGTGAGTGGTTTCAAGTTCTATAATAGTTATTGCTGTAGGAATCTAAAGGAGGAAGAACTGGGGGGAGATCACAGATCCAAGAGATGGTCTTGGTGACTTCCCAATCTATCCTATTGTTTGGCTTAATTTAGGTAGAAAAGATATTTTTATATTTCATCATGCTGATTTTAATTAAGTTAGGGCTTATACTTACTAGATGTCGGACATGTGAACCGCTTAAAAGATAGGAGGATTTATGTCATATTGTATGACAACCTCGGAAAACCTAAAATAAGTTAGGGCTTACATTTCACAGCAGGGCTACGCAAAGGCCTAAAAGATCAGGTGAGGATTAATGCTGCGCTAGACAAGCTACCTCAAAGTCCTATGACTTGTTATTTAATTCTAAGGAATAGTTTAGCTGAAGAAGACATATTCTGCTGTTGAAGATGGTCGTGCTGCCCACAATGCATGCTCAACGCTCCTCATCATAACAGGTTTAGTTTAAGAGGTGACAATCAGGGGGGTGAGAGAAGTGTCGTGTTCTGGAAAGGTTGAAAACTAAGGTGCCTTAGTATTTTAATTAAAACAAATGTTTAAGTTGATTGTGGCGACATCGGTTAGGATCCCATGGTTCTCTCGTTCCGGTTTCACCATTTTCATCGGATTCGCTTAGTCTAGATGAATTTATTAAACCGAACTTAATGAGTTCCATACATTCATCCAGACCGTGGGATATTTCGTTAGCAACACGTAGGTTACATCCTCCGAGGGACTCCAGGTCATCCAATGAGACGTTTTAATTTAGTTGTAACTGTAATTTTTTTTTTGTTTGTAATTAAATTTTGAGTTATTTTATATTTTGGACGTTGTGAGGTGATTTCAATTTTTGCAAGCAAGTATCATAGTTTGCAATGGAGTAAACGTACAATAAAGCGCAAAAAGTAAAGTACAATAAGGAGGAAAAAAAATAGTAGTGGTGGTACAGGTAGTAAAGTAGAACAGTAGTAGCGAGAAAATAGGAGTATGGCACAAAAAGGTAAATAAGTAGTAACAGGCAAGTGGTGCAAGTGTGTGCTGAGGTGTCTGTGAAAATATAAGAGTATGTAGGAAAAGTCGGAAAGAGCAGTTCGCGGGAAGTTTGAGGAAAAGACATCAGAGATAAATTCTGTAGAAAGCTCGAGAAAAACTCGTAGAAAACTCGTAGGAAAACTCGTAGAAAAATTTGTAGAAAACCCGTAGAAAAGGTAACAGTGAGAAGACTACAAAGATGGACTACAAGTCCGAGAGGACTGTAAGCACGATGGCGCGGAGGACTCAGAGCTATGCTGTATATATACCAACCTTAAGTGTTGACTACTAGACCATCATCCTACAGAGGACAGTCCTAGCTCGATCTGAACAGTCAACCGTGGACCTTTGTAAATTTTTCATTTATTTCAAATTGGATTGCATGCAAGTAAAAATTTATGGGTGAAAGGCTTTTTTGTAGTGGGGGTAGTTTTGTATTTTAAAATGTATTTGTATATTTTGTAAAACAATGTGATCCACAAATTGACTATCCTAATCGAACTAGGACTTCTAGCAACCAAAGAGTGACAGTGGAAGATACCCCAATGGTGGGTGAATAGTATCGTAAATTCCTTCCTCTACCCTCTCCAGGATCTCTGAGTCAAGAGACACTATTCTAGGAATCTCTCGTATCCTTCTCTAATGCAATGTCATCATCGTCCCCCTAACCATCCTACTTACAGCCTTGCTTGATGGCCCCACATTTAACAAAAGTCTATACGTGCACACTTATGCCTCGTACATAAGTGTAGAAAAATAGGCCAAGAAGCAAGAAGAAGCAAAAAAAGATAAGGGACAAGGAAAAGAGAGAGGAGAGATCGACCAGCCTAAAACGACGTCGTAAAGGAGGCGGATTGGCCCTCAAAACCGAATGAAATCTTTTTCCAAATGTTGTTAATCCCTGGAGTCAAGACATGTATGTTCAAATAGAGAAACAACCAAACTTAAAGAAAAGAGACGCATCAGGCCATTAAGCCAAGCCACAAAAGCTCCAAGTCGGGTCGTCATAAGGCTAAGAACAGGAGTAGCAAAAAGGGAAAATCAAACCCTCAAGAAAAAAAAAAGCAAGAGAAAGCCCTCTAAACTAAACCATTCAAAGCTAGAAGCTGCGCCATAATTAGGTGCAAAAAAGGGGGAAAACCAAGCCTCCATAAGGCCAGAAATTGAGCCTCCGTGAGACCAAAAAACTAGCCCTTCAAAAGGCAAAAGCTAGCAATCTCATGGCATAAAGAGAAATGCAAAAGCGAATTTAGAAGAAAAATCCGACAGCACCTCCCCTCTTTATGTTTTTCTCACAAGTTTAAGTTCATCCACATATGCGATAGTATAACAAATGGAATATCATAAGGATGCATCGCAATAAATGCTTCACCAACCCATTTCATGCTAAACATGTAATACTAGTAGAATGAAAACACAAGCATCATGTCCTCCTTTCCGAACCTCATCCAAGTTGCAATTTAGAGAGCAAGTATGTAGCTAAAAAAACTCCAAGATTTGAACTTAAGCCATACCATCAACGAGATTCGCAACATGTATTCCAAACTTCCAATCATGCAAACAATGTAAGCAAAAGTGGAGCATTAAAACTTATACATGAAATTTCATCTCAACAAAATAATTAAACCAAAAGGTAGAGGGGAAAGAGTGAAGCCAAGAGAACTCCAAAAAACAATCTCTAACCCATGCTAGCAATAGAAACTAGAACATGCCAATTTTCATAAATAAGGTGTAGCGAGCATAAAGAAGCAATACTGGAGAAAGTATAACATGTCACTCAACCTTTCTACCCAACCTTCTTCCCTTCTCTTTTTTTTCTTTTTTTTGAAAAACAATACCAATCATGCTTACCAAAGTAAATTTTAAATAAAGGGAGCAAAAAAATGATTTAAACCAACTTATGATAAGTCTAACAATGATATTTTTGACATAGGAGCAGTAAAGAGAGGCTTAAAACCAACTCCAAACAAACATAATGATGCAAATTTTCACTTTATAATACCATAGGGTTGATCTAAACCAATCCCAAACAAATAGGTAAGTGCAGATTTTTACTTTGTAACAATACAGGATTGATCTAAACCAACTCCAAACAAATAGGTAAGTGCAGATTTTTCATTTTGGTAAGAATATGATTGATATAAACCACTTCCAAAGTATCACATAGGTGCAAATATTTTATTTTTTACAAGCATATGATTGATATAAATCATTTCCAAATGATCTCATAGGTGCAGATTTTTCATTTTGGCAAGCATAAGATTGATATAAATCATTTCCAAATGATCACATAGGGGCATTTTTTTCAGTTTGGCAAGCATGAGATTAATATAAATCATTTCCAAATGATCATATAGGTGTAGATTTTTCATTTTTGCAAGCATAAGATTGAAATAAATCATTTCCAAATGATCATAAAGGTGCAGATTTTTCATTTTGACAAGCATAAGATTGATATAAATCATTTCCAAATGATCACATAGTGGTGACGATGAAAAGAGAGGGGTGGATGTCAATGTCGAGGAGTCGCCATTTTGTCTAAAATTAGCCAAATTTTATCCCTATAAATCCTATGAAGGATTTGAAGAATTTAGGACTAATAGTAGAAAATGATGTTTATGATAATCCTTATATGAAAATATTCTAGAATAACATATCCAAGAATTTTCATATAAATAAAATCATGAAAAACCAGAGATTTCTATCGTAGGTTCTTTTAGATCTCTTATAGAAGCAAGCTTCTATAGTTAATTACATCTTAAACAATTTTTAATTGTTCAAGAAAACTTCTGATTAATGTCGATCATTTGTTTTCTAAAATTTTATTTTTAAGGAGAGATGTACCCACTATCACTCCTAAATGTTATGTCATATTTATAATTTTTTTTTATTTTGTTTTCCATGTTGTTTTGTTTTGTTGAAAATATTATGTTTGGTGACTATCCTAAAAGTTTTGGTTTTGTTTTCCATGGCATTGTTTTGTTTTGTTGAAAATGCTATGTTTGATGGCTATCCTAAAAGTTTTGGTTTTGTTTTCCATGTCATTGTTTTGTTTTGTTGAAAATGTTATGTTTGATGGCTATCCTAAAAGTTTTGGTTTTGTTTTCCATGTCGTCCTGCAAAACAGAGTTAGCACACCCTATAACATGCAAAGGAAACCTAAACAAAACTTGTCTTCATCCTGCAAAGAAAACATTGTCAGAAATAGTGTCACATTCATTATCTCAGAATTATGTAGGTTGTTTTGATTTTGAATGCCGATTTATTTTAAATCATATCAATTAATGTCAAATGTCGTTTGGAATATTCGATTGATTTCGATGTTTGTCAAATTTTGTCAATTTTATGTCAAATTTATGTCGATTATGTCAATTCACGTTTGCAATATCAAATTTATGTCGATTTTGTCAATTAAGTGTTTGGAATGTCAAATTTATGTCGATTTTGTTGATTAAATGTTTGAAGTGTCAAATTTATGTCGGTTTTGTTTGATGAGATGTTTGAAATATCAAATTTTTGTTGATTTTGAGTTTATGTTTGTCTGAACTTAAGTTAGAAGGTTGAAAGTTAGATTCAATATTAATTGAATTAACTTGGGTTCATGTCTAGTTGAACCTAAGTTAGATTCAATGTTGATTAAATCTAATTAACTTGAGTTCATGTCTGAACTTAAGTTAGAAGGTTGAAAGTTAGATTCAATATTGATTGAATTAACTTGAGTTCATGTCTGGTTAAACCTAAGTTAAATTCAATGTTGATTGAATCTAGTTAACTTGAGTTCATGTCTATTTGAACTTAAATTAGATGGTTTGGTGTAGAATAAACCTAATTAAGTTTTAAGCCTTGTTTAAACAAGACTTAAAGGTTAATTAAGTCTAATAAATTAGACTTAATTATAATTGCAGACCATTTAAGTCCTTTTTAGGTAAGGCTTAATTTTTAATTAAGTCTAATTTGATTTAGTCGAGGTTTGTTTAGATATTAAGTCTAATGAATTAGACTTAATCATGGTTTGCTAATTTAAACCTTAGTTAATTAAGGTTTAAGGATTTAATTAGAATTAAAGTTGAATTAAGTTCAATATGAGTTGAACTCAAATTAGGATTTAACTTAAGTTAAGTTAGGTTCAAGTTAGGTTGATTCTTAACTTAAGGTCTACTTAAGTTCAATACGGGTTGAACTTAAATTAAGGTTTGAGTTTTAGATTAAGTTAGATCCAGGTTAGGCTGAACTTAGGTTTAAAGTTGACTTAAGTTTAATATGGATTGCACTTAAGTTAAGGTTTTGACTTGTGTTAAGTTAGGTTCAAGTTAAATTGAACCTAGACTTAAAGTTTACTTAGGTTCAACATGGGTCGAACTTATGTTAAGGTTTGACTTGAGTACAAGTTAAGTTCAAGTTAGGTTGAACCTAGACTTAAGATCGACTTAAGTTCAATGTGGGTTGAACTTATGTTTAGGTTAACTTGAGTTAAGTTAGGTTCAATATGGGTTGAACCTAAAGTTTAGGTTAACTTTACTTCAAGTTTGGTTAAATTTAGCTTAGATTCAATATGGATTGAACTTAAGGTTTTAGGTTAACTTAAGTTCAAGTTAGGTTGGACTCAAGTTTGGTTAAGTTTATGTTCAGTTAGGTTTAATGTGGGTTGAACCTAAGGTTTAGGTTAACTTGAGTTCAAGTTAAGTTGGACCCAAGTTTGGTTAAATTTAGGTTAGGTTCAATATGGATTGAACCTAAGGTTTTAGGTTAACTTGAGTTCAAGTTAGGTTGGACTCAAGTTTGGTTAAGTTTAAGTTCAGTTAGGTTCAATGTGGGTTAAACCTAAAATTTAGGGATTAATTAAACATAATTTAGTTATGTTTAATTAAGGTTAATAGATTACTTAAGCCTATTATAAATAGTGCTTAAGGATTAATTAGATTAGACTTAATTTGAGTTTAGAGGTTGCTTAAGCCTAATTTTAGTGAAGCTTAGGGGTTAATCAAGTCTAATTAGATTAGACTTAATTAGGGTTTAGAGGTTACTTTAGCCTAATTTAAGTAAAGCTTAAGGGTTAATCAAGTCAAATTAGATTAGACTTAATTAAGGTTTATGGTGTTAAACCTAATGTGATTAAGGTTTAACAAAGTTTAATGGGGTCTGATTGATGTCTTAGACATAATTGGGGTTTATTAAGTTAAACTTAATATGATTAAGGTTTAACTTGGTTCAATTAGGTCTAATTGGTGTCTTAGACCTAATTGGGGTTTATTAAGTTAAACTTAATGTGGTTAAGATCTAACTTGGTTTAATTAGGTCTAATTGATGTCTTAGGCCTAATTAGGGTTTATTAAGTTAAACCTAATGTGGTTAGGGTCTAACTTGGTTTAATTAGGTCTAATTGGTGTCTTAGGCCTAATTAGGTTTTATTAAGTTAAACCTAATGTTGTTAGGGTCTAACTTGGTTTAATTAGGTCTAATTGATGTCTTAGGCCTAATTAGGGTTTTCTAAGTTAAACCTAATGTGACTAAGGTCTAACTTGGTTTAATTAGGTCTAACTGGTGTCTTAGGCCTAATTAGGGTTTATTAAGTTAAACCTAATGTGGTTAAGGTCTAACTTGGTTTAATTAGGTCTAATTGGTGTCTTAGGCCTAATTAGGGTTTATTAAGTTAAACCTAATGTGGTTAGGGTCTAACTTGGTTTAATTAGGTCTAATTGGTATCTTAGGCCTAATTAGGGTTTATTAAGTTAAACCTAATGTGATTAAGGTCTAACTTGGTTTAATTAGGTCTAATTGGTGTCTTAGGCCTAATTAGGGTTTATTAAGTTAAACCTAATGTGGTTAAGATCTAACTTGGTTTAATTAGGTCTAATTGGTTTCTTAGGCCTAATTAGGGTTTATTAAGTTAAACCTAATGTGGTTAGGGTCTAACTTGGTTTAATTAGGTCTAATTGGTGTCTTAGGCCTAATTAGGGTTTGTTAAGTTAAACCTAATGTGACTAAGTTCTAACTTGGTTTAATTAGGTCTAATTGGTGTCTTAGGCCTAATTAGGGTTTTATTAAGCCTAATTTGTTATTTTAGACTTACTCATGGTTTAATTAATTAAGCTTAATGAGATTAAGGTTTAATTTTAATTAAGTAGGTTTAAATGGTGTCTTAAACCTAATTAGAATTTATTAAGTCTAACTTGTCATTTTAGACTTAATTGAAGTTTGTCATAAGTCTAGTATGGACTAGACTCATTTTAAACTTAGACTATTAAAGAAAATAGGCTAAGTTATAAAAGGATGATTTTTATGATTAAATTTATTAATTAATAATGAATTTTAATCCTAAATTTTTGAAATATCATTTAAAATTATTTAATGACTTAAAAAATTATTTTCCTAGGGTTATTTTCTGTTACCCTAAAATTTCTAGTCATTTTCAAATTTATTTTCCTTAATTTCTAATCTTTATAATTATTTTTATAAATAATTACAAAGTAGCTTAGAAATTAAAGAATAATATCCTAAAGACTTTTTTTGTCCTTGGGAAAATTAGGAGATGTGTGTCATAAAAAGAGGATAATTCTGTGAAAATTTCATAATTTTTGGAATTATAATTAATTTTTAATAATTAAATTACCTCAGAGAGTAATTAATTATTTAAAAATTAAATATTGAGAATAAAATTATGATTTTAGTCTCATAATTTTCCTCTCTTCAAGAGCTTTCCAGAGGTATTTTTAATTTATTTTTGTGACCTCTCGATCAAAAGATATTAATTTTTGAAGTTTTTAAGGTTTTCTGGAATTTATTAATTCCAGAAAATCCCACGGAGCGACGCGTGTCCTCGTACGCGCGAAGAGCGGGAAGATCCCGTGCATGGATCTGATCAGTGGACACCGATGGCGCGATCAGCACCGTCCATTCCAAAACACGGGAACGGACGGTGGAGATAAATCCCTTATTAATTTAAAAAAATTCTGAACCGTTAAACTTCAAAGATTAATATCTCACTCATTTCTCAACGAAATTGAGTGATTTTTGAACCTATGGAATCATCTAAATATGTTGAATGTATCCATACGGTGATGATACATTTCTGGGCTAGTGTAACTCATGATATTTCAAAAACTTGAATTTTTTTGGGAAAAATAATTCCATACCTTGGCTACAAGTGTATCAAGCTTGATCAGACCTTATGGTTGGCTTCTAGGACTCCCAAGGAAGATCTTTGCTGCTCCAATTTGGTTTTAAACTTAGCCTTGGAGGAGAATTTTGAGAAAGTGGCTAGTTTGGGCTGATTTTGGATTTTGATCAAATTGGCCTGATTGGTTTAACCTTATGGCTTGGTTTTGGTTGGGATAGATTGCTAAGGTTCTTGGAAAGAGTTTTTGTGTTGGGGACCAAGTGGTTTGAGCAGCCTATGGGTCTATACCAATTTTTTTCTTCTTCTATGTGGGTTCGGGTATGGGGTTTTTATAGCCATGGGGATGCTTGGCTAAACTTAAATCCATTTAGGGGAGGTGTTACCTGATGTCATGATTGAATTTCAACTGGGGGATAAGTTAAATTCACTTCCCCGAGGTTAACTCATATTGGGTTTGGCTATGGTGAGAGCTTAACCCTTCATCTGGCTTGCTTCCATTTGCTCATCCATGAGGTGGAGGGAATTTTATATTTGGGCTGAATATTCTTCATCCAAGTCATGCTTTAGATTTAGGGGAAATGTGACACTTAACCCTCTTACTCACCTTATGCATGGTTTTGCCATTATTTCATTTAATCATGGGTTTAGATTTTGTTTCTCTCCCATTGGTCATGGAGGAGGTGTGTGATGACTCAAGTATGAAGGCTCTTCTTCATTCACCATGTCACTTAGGATTTAATAGGAGCATGACACATAAGCCCCATGACTCATTTCATGCATGATTTCATTATCTCCTAATTTTACCATGGTTGATGTTTAATTCATGCTAACTTCTTTTCTCATTGGATGCTTAGGGTAGTGAGCAAAAATTATTTTTTAAAGTGGCTAATCCTCATCTTAGAGAGGAGTGACTCATGCTTTGAAATGAAGGGGAAGATGACACCTCATTTCATTTGCCATGATGGCCTTTAACCATGATTAAATGGTATGGTTTGGATTATTAATGGATTTGATTATATTAAATGAATCACATGGGTTATGTATAATTCATATGATGTTATTAATGATGTCATTAATGGATTTAAAAATTAAATCCATTTAATATGTCATGTATGATGTCATGGGTAGAATTTCCATTTTTATGTCCTTTTAAATATGATTTTATTTTTAATTAATTATGTCATTAATTAAAAATGTTAGAATTTATTTTATTAACCAATTAATTAATCAAAATAATTTTAAATTAATTATTTGATTAATTTTTATGTCATTTTGGATTTGAAATTGAATTTTGTTTTATTTGATGTCCTTTTAATTTAATTTCTATTTTAATTAATTATGTCATTAATTAAAAAAATTTAAAAAAATTAAATCATTAGTCATTTAATTAATCAAAATAATTTTGAAATTAATTATTTGATTAATTTTGTCATTTTTATTTCATTTTGGTGTATTTTGTTATTTTTAATTTAATTTTCATTTTAATTAATTATGTCATTAATTAAAATATTGAAAATTAAATCATTAGTCAATTTAATTAATCAAAATAAATTTAAAGTTAATTATTTGATTAATTTTTGACATTTTGGGTATTAATTATGTCATTAGGTCAATAATTGATTATTTAGTCAAAAATTAACCAGAGTTGACCCTTTGGGCAAAAAGGTTAACCTGTGGGGTCAACAGGGTTGATTATTGTGTCTAGATTGATCATTTTGACCAAAGTTGATTTTTTAGGTCAAAAGGGTGACCTATTGGGTCAATAGGGTTGGTCATTGGGTCTGGTTTGACCATTTTGACTAAAGTTGACTTTTTAGGTCAAAAGGGTGACCTATTGGGTCAACAGGGTTGGTCATTGGATCTAGTTTGACCATTTTGACCAAAGTTTACTTTTTAGGTCAAAAGGGTGACCTATTGGGTCAACAGGGTTAGTCATTGGGTCTGGTTTAACCATTTTGACCAAAGTTGACTTTTTAGGTCAAAAGAGTGACCTATTGGGTCAACAGGGTTGGTCATAGGGTATGGTTTGACCATTTTGACCAAAGTTGACTTTTTAGGTCAAAATGGTGATCTATTGGGTCAACAGGGTTGTTCATTGGGTCTGGTTTGACCATTTTGACTAAAGTTGACTTTTTAGGTCAAAAGGTATTGACTCATTAAAAATGAGGTCAACACATAGGTGCGGATTTTTCATTTTGGCAAGCATAAGATTGATATAAATAATTTCCAAATGAAAGTGTTAAAGCAAGCATCTTTTAGCTAACATGAAAGAGACCAAAGGGGCCCCCAAGTATCATATAAAACATGTAAATCACCAAGCTACTAGCATGCATCTTTAGCAAACATGAAGAGAGCCAAAGGGGACCATGAAATGCTATATAGAAGAACCACAATATTAAGCCCATACATATGAAATTTTGGCTAAGGGAGGGGACAAGAAAACCATGAAGTGCTACATGAAACCACTTCCACATTAGGCATTTAAAATCTAAAATTTTAGTCAAGCATGAGAGGGCTAATAAACCTCCTAATAACATATGGAATCATCAAATCATGAGGCATTTTAACCATGAAATTTGGCTAAACCAAAGACAAAGAATAACACCTACATGCCACATGAAGTAACAAAAGCATTAAACCCTCCCAACATAAAATTTTGGCCAGCATATAGGAACAAAAAAAAATCGTCATAACATAAAAAAAGATCCCATTAAGCAACAAAGCATGAAATAAAAATTTCCATCAAACTAGAGAGCAAATCGGTGATGTTTCAAAACAAATAAGAAGGAACAAATGCAAAATCCTAAAATTTCCTTTCATCATTTCTTTTTTTAAAGAAGCTTAAAGCAATGTAAAATGAGGAAAAAAAAGGTAGCCAAGCTAACAATTAAGCCATAGGATGAATCAATCCCAACATCAAATATCAAGCAACCATAGAAATTAAGGAGTTAAGAAGGTTACCACTTGATATGAGGCACCAAAGAAAGACACAAACAAGGTTAGAAGAAATTTAGGCAGCACCTCCCCAAGCTTCTTCAATTTTCGGCCATGTCGACAGGTTTATAGGTTATGTGTTTTGAAAAGGGGGTCGCCTACAGAAATTGTAGGCGGGTTTTAGATTTTAAGTTTAATTTAAATATATATATATATATATATATATATATATATATATATATATATATATATATATATATATATATAATTTGGAAAGTAACATTTGATTTTTGAAAATATGAGACCAAACTGATCTCATGTTATTAATAGTTTAAATAAACGAGCATTCCATCACAAGTGACATATCTATTCCGAAGAGTAGACATATCACTTGAAAATGAAGCTTGATTAAATAAACTAGTAATTTTATGACATCCGTTTGGTCTGCAAACCAATTTTATAAGCCGATAAGTTCCCCTGCTTAATATAAGAGAATTAAGCAGGGTTTATAATACCTAGGTTCTTAAAGTTACCTATAAGGGCAAGCCCCTATAGTTAATTACATCCTAAATGATGAGAATCACTTAAGAAAACTCTCGATAAAGATCAGTGGTTTGCTTTTAAGGATTTCAAAGTTTAAGGTTTTCAAACAATTGGATTTTAGAAATTTCAACAAGGAATGGATCAAATTTAGAACAGTTATTTTTTGAAATCCAAAGGAAGAGAAGTAGGGGATGCCACAAATTCGAAGGGAACTTCGATGAATTCCCAAATATTCTATTGTTTGGCTTTAATTTTGAGGAGATGTTATTTAATGTTTCATCTTGCTCGTTTTATTATTTAGGACTTATACTTGTTTGATATAATCATACAAATATCCTCAAAAATGTGAGGGTTTATGTCGTATCAAAGGACTACCTTGGAGTCCTAAGACGAGTTAGGGATTAAATTGCATAACATGATTATGCAAACGCCTAAAGAGATAAAATCAGGGTTTCTGTTGCACTAGGCAAACTACCTCGAAATCCTAGAGCTTGGTTGTTTATTTCTAAGGAAAGAATTAAGCTAACGAAGATGGTCGTGTTGCCCACCGCGCTTGCTCCGAGCTCCTTGTTGTTGCAGAGGGTTTAGTTTAAGAAGTGACAATCAAGAGATGAGAGAAGTGTTGTGGTTTAGAGGTTGAGTTTCAATTCAGCGTCTTAAGTTTTATTAAGGGAAATCTTAAAGTTGATTAAGCAGAACCGATTAAGATACCACGGTTCCATCATCCCGACACCACTATTTCCATCGGATTCACTTAGTCTACATAAATTTGCGAAACTCAACTGAATGAGTTCCACACTTTCATTTAGACCATGGGAAACCTCGTTAGCAACACGTGGGTTACATCATCTGAGGGATTCCTGAACATCCAACGAGATGATTTAATTTAGTTGTAATTGTTGTTTTATTGTTTTGTTTGTGATTAAATTTTGAGTTGTCTTATATTTTGAATATTGTGGCGGTGAGTTTTATCTTGCTTTTATTTTAGTTTTGGTTTCAGTTTTGCGGCTATCCTAAGAGTTTCAATTTTCATGCAGGGTGACATTGTTGTTTAACATGCAAGCTTACAGGAAAGGAAAGTAAAGTGAAGTGATGTAGTGAATGAAGTAATAACAAATCCCTTCATAGTGGTGCTAGGGGTTGCTATAAGATGTGTGAAACAAAAAGGTTGATATATATATAAAAAAAACTAAAATCAAAAGGCAGAAGAGCAGGGGAGCGACTTGTCTAAAGAGGTATAAAAGAAAAAGAACGAACCCGACCAAGAAAAATCGGGCAGCATAACAATGTAAAAAATGAATTTTCTACACCTGCAATTTGTATAAAAAGAAATGCCACAAGCATATATATGTAACAACTAATATTTCCATCCATCTCAAGCATGTACGTATCGTAGATGAGAGAGGAGTAAATATATTTTTGTAAAGCATGCATATTTAAGTTCAAGAGCTAGCTAAGAGAGCCCAAATCCTCAAAACAACATTCAAGCCATGCTAGCAAGAGAATCTTGAAGTACCCCTACACATGCTTAACGTATTCCAAGTTGTAGCAATGATAAAAAAGTGTAACTAGATAACTTTGAACTCTTATCATGCTTAAAGTGAAGCTAACATGAAACTTTCCTCCCACCTTCTCTATTTCATTTTTTTTAGAATCAAATCACATGATGCATACCAAAGCATATTTGAAATAAGGGCAGTAAATAGGAGCTTTAAATTGATTCATAACATGCTAAACAATGTAATCTTCCATGTAGGGCAACCAGAGGAATGATCCAAAGCACTTTGAAATCAATATACAAATGTAGATTTTTGATTTTTGAAGGCATAGCAATGATTTAAAACACCTCCAAAGAAGTGTCACAATGCAGATTTTTAAATTCCGAAAGTATAAACATGATACAAATCAAATCCAAATCAAAACATGAGTGCAAATTCTTCATCTTAGTGAGCATAGAAGCAATCCAATTGATCCCCACATGACTACATAGGTGAAGATTTTTTTTTTATTTTAGTAAGTGTACATGATGTAAGTTCATCCCATACAACTTCACAAATGTAAATCTTTCATTTTGGCAAGTATAGATTGATAAACACCTCCTTTTGTACATGAAATGTGTTGGAGAGTGTGCAAAAACAAAGCCTAGTTGTTATGCATATGAAAAGATAGAGAAATATGTAAGAAATAAGCACATATAACATTTTCCGTGAGTTCTTCAACTAGTGCCACTCCCAAATCCAAAAATTGCACATAAATTCACCAATTTATTCCCATATTAGCTAGCCAACGCTAAGCCGCAACAAAGCATGAAATGAGGTAAGAAACATGTGACATTAAAGCTTAAGTGTTGTGTATATGAATACATGGTGAAATATGTGAAAAATGAACACATAGGACCTCATTAACAAGTGTTTCAAATAGAGCACGTTCTCAATTCCGAAAGTTGCATATAATGAACCAACTTTTTCATGCTTCAAAATGTAAAGACCAAAGACTAAAGCATGCTAACTAACACAAGTGAAGTAGGCTATCCTTTTCACATAACATATGCCACACTTTGAACACCTTATCAACATGAGATAGAACATAACAAGGCTTTTCAAGTAAAGATGCCAAATTTGTAAATTCTTGAGTAAGCGGAGCATATTGTGCTAAAAGAAGATAGTTTCGAACACTTCCAAATTCTTTTTTTTTTACATGCTTTAACTCAACATTAAGAACTTTCACCTCCACATGTAATATTTGTCCAAAGCGAAGCAACATGCTATTTAGGGTCTCACACCTTGGCATATGAGAGGGGATTTAGAAGCCAAATATAAACTCCTACCACTTTGCACATGAAAGAGGCTTTAGAAGCCAAAGATAAATCTTAGAACTTGCACATGAGAGAGGCTTTAGAAGCCAAAGATAAAGCTGAGAAATTTTGCACATGAGAAGGGCTTTAGAAGCCAAACATAAATTCCACACATTTTTTTTATGAAAAGGATTCTTCAAGAACTAAGTAAATCCAAAGCTTGCCATCAAATAAGCAAAACCACATTTAGCCATAGGGCCTTACAATAGGTATGAAAGAACTAAACCATCTCAAACCTCTTTCTCTCCTCTCTTTTTTTTTTTTTAACATGAAACAAGCCTTTCCAACATAGCCAACAAACCAAAATACCAAAATCTAGCATAAACAAAGTGTAAACCAATCTCCATTTAAGCCCTTTTTGATCAACATAAAAAAAACAAAGAAAAAAAAACATCCCCCTCATCCATGTAAATTTCGGCCAAGCCTGGAGGAGCAAGAAAAGGACTCCAAAACGTCACACAAAGCACTTAAATCTCAACAACATATATGTGTATTTTCGGCCAAGCAAGAAAGGGGGAAGGAAATTTCACAAACATCACATAGAACCTCCAAGCCTAAGCACATAACTTTCATATGAAATAAAGGGATTATTAAATTCCTAAAACATGCATTCTAGGCTAAGTAAAAGAGCAAGAAAAACAATTTCAAACATCAGATGAAATCCAACCATTTAACATTTCCTAGGCATAAGCAAAAGTTTTATCCAAGTGAAGGGCAAACCGACAACGATTCAAAGCGACCAAGATGATTCAAAGGAAAATCCGGCAAGCACCTCCGCTTCTTTCAAATTTCAACCAACCATAGGGAAGAAAATAGGGCTCGTTTATAGCCAAAAATGATGTGGAGGATGAAGAAGATCAGCCCCCAAAGCCATCATGAACCCTTAAGCATAAAAACAACCTACCTTTAGGCCTATTCTTTAGGCTATCATGAGAAAACCTGGAGGATAAAGCTTATGGAAGCAAAGATAACAAAAATAACATAAAAATAAGCCCTAGTTGCTACCATGGAAGATAAGGAGGCATAATGAAGACCCTCTCCCTACTTCTCATGCAAGAAAGGGGACAAGGAGGTGGCTACAGCAGGGGAACCTCAGGAGGAAAGGAGGCCTGGGGAGGTTCGGCCATGGGGGGAAGGAAAAATCGCATGGGGGGTTTCGCCAGGAGGAAATCGCGAGAAAAAAAGGGGGCCCGACTTAAGTTAGGTTTACGCGTGGGTTAAGTTAGGTTAAGATTTGGGTGGCAAAAATGTAATTTTTTTTAAAACTGGCGTTGTTTTCATCGTGCGTCAAATCATAGTAAATTATATATCGATTCCTACTAATTTCAACATTCTGAATGCAACGACACAGTCCGTTTCGAAATCCGAGGTCGTTCAGGCAACTTTGTTGTTGAATAGGCCAAAAGTTCGTCGAACCGACTCGTCTCAAAATTTTGATTTTTCGTCGATCATAATGAAAAAAAATTTTAGTTTCAAGAATCCGTGAAGTGTCAAAAGATTCTGTGAATTTTTGGAAATTTTTTGGAAATATAGGAAATTTCGGCCTGAGAGTCGTTTTTTTGGTCATTTCGAGGAAATTTTTGGTAAGTGGTCAAACGGTCGAACCAAAGGATCGATGCAGTACAAAATCAAATTTGGAATCAATTGATAGTGTCCAGAGGCAATTCTGACCGGTGTGGAGGATTTTACGAGGCCCAGAATGTCGTTTAAGTATCAGTTACTTTGGCTGCGAGGGGCCCAACGGTAACTCAGAAGTATTGCATGTTTACAGTCAATCTTTATCTGTTTGATGAGATGAACGCTCTGGAATGATTTTCGGGAGCCCGAATGACTCTCGAGTTTCGGGCCGGGGGTCAAAAATTAAAATTTTGGTAAAAATGAAGATTGATTAGATGTGAGTAAAATGAAACCATTTTGGTTGAGCTATGAAGCCGAGTTAAGCTCACAATAGCCATGAGAGTGTTGACCTCATTTTTGGTGAGGTCTTTTCTTTTCTTAGTGCTTAGAATCTAGCCATAGATTTTCCCTTTGACTATCCTAGAGGACTAGAAATGGAACCCACCACTCAAAAATTCAAACTCTTCTTAACTCTTCTTGAACGCCACAAATGTTCATAAAACTCCAAGCCTCCTTGGAAGGTTAAAAGTCAAATGTGGAGGTTCAAGAATGAGTTCCTATAGGATGGTCATGCCTTAGGACAACCCTGGGTGGCTTTGTCTTGGTGAGGTTCAACTTGCACACACCACACTTCCACACACATTCTAAACCCTAAAACCACTCTTACCCAACTTAGCTTTCTGACTCATGTAGGAAACTCATATGGATAGGCCTCAACCCCTAAGCCCTTGGCTAAGAGGGTTAGGAACATCATATTGAGTGCCTAAGATGAGTCATCTCATGGCTCTTGTGAGCTTAATATGGCTTCATAGATCAACCAAAATGGTTTCATTTTACTCACACTTAATCAATCTTCAATTTTCCCAAATTTCAATTTTTGACCCCTGGGCCCTAAATCCACCAAACCTATCAAATACCCTTAAAATTGCCCAAAATTCTATAAAATTGCCCAAATTACCAAAATTCCACTAAATCAATCCTAAACTCTCCCCACCACTCAAATTGATCATCCATGGCCAAATATACCAAAATTTCCAAAAATACCCCCCAATACCCTCTAAATACCCAAAATACCTTTTTTGGCTCAAAAATTCAAATATTCCAAAAAATTCACAAAAAATTTCAGAAAATCCCAAATATTCTTAATTTCTTTTTGTTCAACTGGCACATACCCCAATTCTGTCAATTTAACCCAATTTGATCAAAAATCCTAGATTAGCCCTTAAGGCCCAAAATAACCAACAAACCCAATCCATCCCAAATTCAACTCAAATGTCACCCAATTTTCCCCAAATTTGTTTTGAAACCTTCCTAACATCCTCACAAACCAAACTCTACATAAATTTGCCCCAAATTTGAACCCAAACTCTACCCTGGCAGGACCACCACCTGGCTAGCTGGAAAACACCAGGCCGAGAGCCTCACTTGAATTCAAAAATTTAAAATCTAGCTGCAGAGCTATCCCAACCCAAATGGCCATTGTGGCTGTTCTTCTCCTCCCCTAGGCAGCAAATCCTAGCCTCTAAACCTCCCTGAAAGCAGCCATGGCCTTGGCTATTTAAACTCACCTCCCTCACGGCCAAAGAAGGTGCTGAAATCAACCTTTATGAAACTCTGCCCAATTCACTCCAAACCCTTCTCCTAGCATAGAGAACTCCATCCCCACTACTTCCCCGCCCTAATCTTCATTAACAGAGCTCAATTACTCAATCCAAAATCCACCCCAAAATAGGACACTTCACCACAGTGGCCAAAACCTCAAATTTATCAACCCTACACCTTCACCGGACCAAGAGATGAAGTTCCCCAGTGGAAGCCGCCTCACCAGGCCATCCATTTGTGCTGGAGACCAAAGCTTGAAATCGGGCTTGGTGGAAATCATACCTAGGCATTTCACCACAGCTCCAGGCTTCATCCTTAGCTTCCCTGGACTCCAACGAACGTGTCAAGCCCCTCTGATTGAAGCTTCACTTCTCAGAGCCAAGGTATTGAACTCCTCCTTCCCGAGAGCTTGTTTCGATTATCTTTTTTGTTTGAGTTAATTTCAAAGCATCATAGCTGTATAGATGCGTTCGTCTTGTCGAGACGAGTTCATAGAGCCCAAGATCATGTAATTTTGTTGAGTATTGAGCGAGTTATTAAGTCTAGAGGGTGGACGGTTCTCGAGTTAGGGCGCCTGGGGACGATGAACAGATGTCGTCCATTCACGCGTGTATCTAATGGACGACAGAGATTAAGCCGGACGAGGAGATGGAGCGGAACCGCGGGCCGCGTAGCTGTCGAGTTAGATGGCGGCGTCAAATAGGAGCGCGCCGTGTGGAGCTTCGACCCGGATGAGGTTGAGTTGGCGCCGTGTGGATAAGTAGATAAATAGGGTATTTTTGATTTATTTAATTACCCTAAACTTTAAAAATGCATAACTTTGCATAGAAAAATCATAAAAATAAAAGAAAAATACCCTCTTGCTCAGTGAACAAAGGAGAATCTTATGGAAAAAGAATTAAATTAATTTGTTAAGTTTATGATTTTTAATAATTTAAATACTCTATGTGATGTTTTAAACATAATTAACAATGGCATGAGACCATAGGACTTTTGTAGTCTATGTTTTTGGGAATATTCTCTGAATGTTTCAAGGCCAGAGGCCATCTCTATGGCAAGTTATTTATTTTTCAAATTTATATATATATTTTGGAATTTTAATTCTTATAATTTGCATGTTACTTGGAAAATTCTAGAAAAATTAGGGGAGGTATCTTATGACCAGAGGACCCTAGGAAAATTATGGTTTGATTTAATTTCTTAAAAATAACCCTAATTTGCGCAAACACTTAAAACTGAACTTTAATTAATTAGGAGTATCCACACATCAAAATTACTTGAAAACAATTCTCCATTATCACCTAGGATGCAGAGAACCTCACATAAAAATTTCAAGTCAATTGGAGTTAATTTAACCCATTAAATGAATTAATTAAGTGACATAGCTATTTTAAAAATAAAAAAAATCATAAAACCCAAAATACATTTTAAAAATTCACCAAACTTGTTTTGTGGGCTCTCCGGTATTAGAGGAGTCCAAGAAAATTAAAATTGGAATTTTCTAAAAATTTTTATTTTTAACTCTTTTTTAATATTTTAATAATTTAAAAAATAAAAAAATCACAAAAGTATTAAAAATCATAAAAATGTCATATTTTATTCCCTAATCACTTAGGAACCAACCAAATATTTTTCCTAAGTCTCTAGGTTAGATTTTGAATTTTAAAAGTTTAATGTAATTTTTAATGTTAAAAAATGAATTTTCGAACTTTCCTACTAAAATAATTCTAATAAATCAAAGAAAAATAAAAAAATATAAAATTTGTTTCTCTGACTACCTTGAGGCCGGAGGGACTTAAGAAAAATGTAAAATCTATTTTTCAACTTTAATTTTATTTTATAATTAATTAATACCCTAAAACTTAAAATAATTATAATAAATCAAATAAAATTAAAAAAATCACCAAAGTTGGTCCAAGTGATCCTCTAGTCAGTAGAAACATCCCATAATTTTCCTAAGGACAGAAACCTTACCTTGGTCATGTTGTTGAATTTTCATTGAAAATCCTTATTTTTATTGAAATATTATATAAATTAAATTAAAATGGAAAAATCACATTTTCTCCTCTAATGTTTTAATTGACATGTGAGTGAAGTGACATAAAAATTTCAAGTGCATTTGAGCTCAATTTAGTGAGTTATGAAGTGAATATGCCTAAGTGGGCATAAAGGTTATTAAGGATTTTTTAACCCTAATTAATACTTTAAGCCTCATCAAAGGGAGGGTAAAATATTTAATCTTAACTTTCTCTTGGATGACTGAAACTTAGGGAAATTAAGGGGTAAAAACCCATTAATCACTTTAAAAATATCAAAATGGAACCTTAATTAATTAAATCATTTAAATTTTGGAAGTATAATTAAAATTTTGGATTACGAAATATGACCTAAGAAGATACCAATTCTTTAATTTAAAGTCCCTAATTGAATTAATTCACTGGTATTCAATCCTTAATTAATTCAAATGATGATGATTGAAATTAATATATAAAAATGAAAAAATATCTAATTAAATTAAAGCTTAAAACATTAAATAATTTAATAATCAAATTAAAATAAATTTAAAATATTTAAAACTAATTTGAAAACACTTAAGAACAAACTTAAAACAAATTTGAAACATTAAATAATCTTGAAACAATTCATAATTAAAATTGTGAAAACCAAACCAATCAAAATTAACTTAAAGTACAATGATTAATTTAAACCAAACTTGAATCATTAAAATTTACTGAAGTTAAATAATCTAAACACCTCTTTCAACTTAAATAATTTGAAACATCAAAGATTAACCTAGAACAATTCATGACTAAAATATCATAAATTAAAAATTAAATCAGTTTAAGACATTAAAACTAATTTAAAACATTCAGATCATTTAAAATATAAAAGTTTAATTGAATTAAACAACTTAAACACATTTCCAACTCAAAATGATTTAAAACACCTAAAAAGATCAAATAAAACTTTATAATTAAATCAAAACCACTTTAAATCTCCAACTCAAATTTCAATTAAGAATGGCTAAATCCTTTAATTAATCTGCTCTGAAAGCTTTCACCTTTATAACTCTCAAATAGAGTGTCAGATGAAATGTCACTTTACTCATAGGATAATCAAACATCCTAACTGACTGAGCAAGAAACAAAACTTAACTAAACTCTTGGATGACCAATTCACATGTACAATGAAATTCATTTGGACTTGAAATAATCTCAAAAGCATTGAAAGGATGTTCAGGATTTGCCTTAAGCACTTTCTCAATATGATGAGGTTATTTAGAAGAACAATTGAACTTAATTGTTCTTTGGTGAAGAAAATCATCCTTAACAACACACAAGAACCTACACGTCATAGGAATTGACTAACAATAGGATTAGGATCTTGGTAGACAACCAAAACCTTCCCTTAGCTTTACCTAGGTACTTGTTGCAATTATTTAAATGCTCTGACATGCGTTTTAAGTGCAGCTGGGAATGACGAGAAGATCCACCAGGTACGCTTTTATTTTATTGCGATTTATTTACCTGCACCGTACTTTACTCTATTGCATGTTAAACAACAATGTCACCCTGCATGAAAACTGAAACTTTTAGGATAGCCACAAAACTGAAACCCAAAACTAAATTAAAATCAACACAAGATAAAAATCACAGCCACAACATTCAAAATATAAAACAACTCAAATTTTAATCACAAACAAAACAACAAAACTACAACTACAACTAAATGATGATCGGGAATCCCTCAGATGATGCAACCCACGTGTTGCTAACGAGATTTCCTACAGTCTAAATGAAAGTGTGGAACTCATTCAGTTGAGTTTAGCAAATTCATTTGGACTAAGTGAATCCAATGAAAATAGCAAGTGCTGGGATGACAGAACCGTGGGATCTTAATCGGTCCCGCTTAATCAACTTTAAGATTTGTTTTAATTAAAACATTAAGACATCTGAACCTTAAGACTTTTCTAAACCAAAACACTTCTCTCATCTCCTGATTTTCACCTTCTAAAACTAAACCTCTGCAACAACAAGGAGCTTGGAGCATAGTGGGCAGCACGGCCATCGTCGTCAGCAAAACTTGTGTCTACTTCAACAAAACCATTCTTTAGTCTAAATAACATATCCGTAGGGTTTCGAGGTAGTCTTCCTAGTGCAACTTAAATCCTCAACTTTTTGTTAGGCATTTGCATAATTATGTTATACAAATTAAGCCCTAACCGGTCTTATGACTCCGAGGTAGTCATTTGGTACGACATAAACCCTCACATCTTCGAGGCTATTTGTATGATTGTGTCATACAAATATAAGTCCTAATTAACTAAAATTGGCAGGATTGAAAAATTAAATAAACTCTCAAATCGAAGCTAAATAATAGGATAGTCGGGAAGTCACCGAAGTTCACTTCGGGTCCGTGACATCCCCTACTTCACTTCCTTTGGACTCTTAAAAATAAACTCGTTCCAAATTTGATCCAATCCCTTTTGAAATTCCAAAATTCAATCCTTTGAAACCTTAAACTTTGAAATTATTCAGAGCAAAACCACTCGATCATTATCGAGAGTTTTCTTAAATGATTCCCATCATTTAGGATGTAATTAACTATAGGGCTTGCCCTTATAGGGAATTTTAAGAACCCAGAAAATATAAACCCTGCTTAATTCCTTTATATTAAGCAAGGAAACTTTTCAGCTTATAAAATTGGTTCGCAGACCAAACGGATGTCCAAAATCTTCTAGTTTATTTAATCAAGCCTCATCATTAAGCAGTGTGTCTATACTTCAAGATAGATACACGGTTTATGATGTGGTCCTCGTTATGTAAACTATTCGGGATGTGAGATCGGTTTGACTTCATATCTTAAAGTTTTCAAACTTAAAATTATTTTCAAAATCAAATACTACTTCCAAATTATATATACATTTAAATTAAATTCAAAACCTAAAAATTCATCGACAACTTCTGTAGGCGACCCCTTTTCAAAATACAACACACACAATCTAAAAATATGCCGACAATTTCTGGTGACTCTGCTGGGGAATAGATCCTCTCTCCATTTTGATCAGATGGTCTTGTTTTCATTAATCGGTAGTGAGTCCATGCCCCTTGTGGACCAAACTACCATTCTTTCCATTGGCATACCTCGCTCGTTTCGTCTTCGAGCGAGTATAGTCAACTCCTTTTGGATTCCGGAGCCACCGTTTAGACACCCCTAAACTGAGAGATTCCAGAATCCTCCCACCTTTCCAAAGAGGCGAGGTAGACCCCCAATAGTTGTTATCCTAGGAGCGGTTCCTCAGGTTAAGAAGTCTTGTGAGACTCTCTCTTCCTTTCCAGTTTTCGGATTGGGTCCCTTATCTTTCCTTTAACCATTCCCCTTTTAATTTGTTTCGTTCTTAATGAACAAACCTTCTAATAAACAAACCCTTTAATAAATGAACTTTCTGTTAAACCATAAATACATAAATAAAAATGAGAATCCAAAATTCTTTATAAAGAAAACGAAAAGATAAATGGAAGTGTGTTCGGACTCGTTTAGAGAAATTCCTCTCTTTTTTCATCCCAACGAAAGGAAGCATAATTTGGAACTGACGCTTAGAATCTACCTCCGCGAAGATGTCTGTACCGAAGCTGATTTTCTCCTTCACTAATGGAATAAACTTAGATATCTACAAGGACGAGCTACCTAACGATGCGGTCATTCGCTTTGGATAAGGGTTTGACAATACGGACATTAAGTTCGCTGATGTTACTCTTTTCGCGCTGATGAACAAAATACCGGAAACTGAAGAGCCCATAATTGAGTTCAACCTGAAATTGGCTCAAGAGTTCCCTCCCCTATAAAGGTTTCCAACTGAAAGAAACATTGCTGTTCATAGGAGGTAAGCTGCTACCCCGAACTGTCATCTCTACCCCCACTGGTCTAATCATTACTGCACCTACCCCGGCTCCCGCCAAACTGAAAGGAAAAGAAGTCCAAGTCGGTGATGAGTCTGTTACCGTGGAGGATTCAGATTTTGTTGCAACACCGTCTGTCTTCAAGATAGGGTCTAGTTCGAGAGTCGCACCCTTAACCCAAACTCAAAGAAGAAATAAGCACAGGAAGATTGCCAGGATCAAGAAGACTCGAGTCGCTGAAGTTACCTTTCCGGAAGAGATTCCTGAGGAAGAAGAAGAGCTGCCTGAGATCTCACCACTGTTAGGAGGGAGTAGGTTTCACCCTCTCTCTACTGCATTTGATGAGGAAGATGCTCAAAGGATCGCCACTGCGTTACCCCGACCTGCATACTACAGTGATTGTAAGAAGAAATAGATCAAGAATACGCCTCTTACCCGTCTGCGAGGAGTGGTAGAGAAATTAGCTAAGAAGGAAGGTTGTCCCGTGTCAGAAATTCTGAGAAGAATGGGATGAGTACCAGCTAGATCCCACCTCGGACCACGAGTAGACCCTGTCACTGCTCCAGAAAGACCACGGAAGAAAGTACGAGCTAGCGAGAGAAGTTCGCCTGCTGTTGTATCAGGTCACCATATTAGGGAGGAAGTCTTTGCTGAAAGGATTGCTGAGCATTCTGCCTGGGACGTTGGAAGGTCGGCTGATGTTGTTCGGCCTGTACTTGCAATTGTCATTTTCCCTTGTTAACCACAGCAACTATCTGATCCATGAAAAAAAATAACCATTTTTATGCCTTGATTTTTATCAAAATTTTAAGGATATTATGCTTTAATGAAAGGTATTTTTGTAATTTTGGATATAGGTGATGGAGAAATGTTCAAGAAGAAAAAAAGTGAAAAAAGAGCAAAAAGGAGAAAAAAGGAGCAAAAATGGAGCCAAAATGCAAAATTGTCAAAATTATTGGTCTGGCGCCTAGGCGCCAGAATCCGGCGCCTAAGCGCCAGGTCGATATGTGATTTGTTAAGATTTTTGACAACTTTTGGACGGTTATTTTGACGGTGTTAGTAGTTATTGGACCTTCTAGAAGACTGGCAGTTGTTCCTGGTTTATAGGACATGTGATACAATGTATTTGGATGCTTGGAAACGGTTTTAATCTCGAAGAGGTGCGATACAAAGTGAAGAGGTGTGAAGAACCGGACGCGAGTCCGGCGCCTAGGTACCGATACACACCTTCTAGAAGATTCATTGAATGTGGACACTTTTTGAAGAGGTGCCTCAAGGCAACCCTTGAAGCCTATAAATAGGAGGGTACTCCTTCAAAGAAAAAGGCCCCCATACATCCCCCTATCTAGAGCCCCATATAGAGGGAGAGTTAGAGAAATACATTAGGGCCACTTTTATTAATTAGTGAGTTTATTTAGAGTGTGTATTGAGATTTTAAAGAGTTGGTGCTTTTGAAGTTTATTTCCTTTGGAGTCGAAGAATTCGGAGGTTCGAGTAGGAGAAACACTTGAGATAAGTATTTGCAATTTTATTCAAAGTTCTATTATCATGTTTTGTTGTTTAAATTCAATGTGTTCTGAGTAGTTAGTTTACTTTCTCCTTTCAATTATGAAAAGATAAATAAGATAATATAAAATTCGATGGAAAATTAAAAACTAATTATATTTTAAAACATTGTGATATTAATACTGGATCTTCATTTACTTTACAAATTGATCACTTGTATTGTTAAAATCATTGAAGAGTTTTGATACCTAGAAGGAGATGAATTCTTAACTAGTAGATATCACATGAATCCTTGGGTAGTCGAAGGCCTTATGCGGGTTATTCAAGGTGAAGTGCAAATAAATATGAAGTTATTATAAAATGGGCGTAGAATTAATAAGTTTTTAGAGTGACAGACTAAATTCTTGTGATTTGGTTTATAAAGAAGGAAAGGGTCACTAGTAGGGCCGACCATAGCCACCCTTGGACATCTAGTAGTGTGAGCCTAGATTAACCCATTCTACTAACAATACATCCGGACCTGATCTATAGGCAAGCCAATGTTCGTTACACCTGGATCAAAGGGTAAAGAATATGAATGCTTTTATTTGACATAATACCATAAATTTATATTCTCCACGAATATTATCATTATCTTAGAAAATCTTGGATTAATTGAAAGGAAGAAAGTTGTGTTCTTATTGCTATTTACATCAATCAATTCATTATTTCTTAATTATTGCATCTAGTAAATTAAAAATATCAAATTTATAAACTATAAAAGAAATACATAAAAATAAAATTAAAATATTTAGAAATCCATAACTCACTCCTCGTAGGATCGATACTGTTTCAAAGCCTTATATTACTTGATACGATACGTATACTTGCGTAGTACCCATAGTGTGTAAACTATTTTCAATAAAATTATTTTTGTATATACTAGTTGCTATTATTATCTATTACATATATTTGAAAGCATTAATTATTATATTTGTCATCAGCGGATTGCGGGTCAAGTTTTTGGCGCCGTTGTCGGGGATTGAATTTTTAGTATGCATATATATAGCATTGGGTCAAGTTTTTGGCGCCGTTGCACGGGGAGGAGCGGAGTAGATTTTAAATATTTTTATTTTATTCATTTTCTTTTATTGTCAAAAATATAAAATACCAATATATATATATATATATATATAAAATAAAAAAAAAATTTATAAGTAGAGATTTTAACACACGGCGAAAAGTAGCCAAAAGGTAATTCCATTAATTCATTTCGAGTCATTTTCTTCAAGAATTACATAAGGTTCAGAAGTAGAAGGGGAAGCTTTGTAAAACTTGATTGGTTTAAAACCATCGTTATGAACTTCCTTGACCTCTATACTCTCTATCTTTTGAGAATGGATAGGAGTAAGGGTCATGGCAAGAACATAGTGGTTAATCCGATCGTACATCGATTCGTATTCATCCTTTGCTTCGTCGTCTAGAGAGATCTCAAACTGAGGCCTCTTCTGACTTATCATCATTGTTTCTTTATCTTCTTCGGAGCTTTCCTCCATGTCGATGTTGATTGTTGGATCCTCCTGTTCAACAATCTGGGAAATTCTTTCTCGACCACGTCCCCGCCTCGACCTCGGATGCGTGGGCTAAAAGAACTTTTACCAACTCGTCGAGAAGGAGCGGTATGAGATTGTTTAACTGGAGCCATACAATCTAGTCCTTGTAGTTCCTTTGAGTCTTCAATTTTGCTTATTACAATGTCTCTTGAAAATACTGTTTTCTTCAGAGGAGCATGTAAGCGGCGTCTTCATGGATGCCCACTTCATGTATTGAAAACGGCTGTAGATCCCCTTTCATGCAATGTTCTTGTCCTTCTTTGTAGTATTTAATGCACTGGTGAAGCGATGACGGGACCATATTGTACTCATGGAGGCATGGTCGACCAAGCAGGGTATTGAATGATGTATCCGCATCGATGACATGGAAATTTGCAGTTGTTACTAGATTTCTGACTTTCATATGCAGCGTTATAGATCCGAGGGCTCTTTCTCCTTTCTGATTGAAACCTCTTAACATTATTTTATACATTGAAAGCTCTCGGGCATCGAAGTCCAAGTAAGCTAACGTCCGTAGACTCATTATATTGAGCGAAGCTCCAGGATCTACTAAGACTCTGGAAAGCACGAATCTGCCGATGACGACAGAAATGTAGAGTGGGCGATTGTGATCGGCTGTACCGAGTAGCAAATCTTCGTCGGTGAAAGTCACGCCAAGTCGTTCCTTTATGGTGCAAACTCCATCTGAGGATGTGCTAGCCAGCTGCGCTAAGCAAATGTCAGGATTAAGTAGAGCCTTGATAAAACTTTCTCTCATCTCCTTTGACAGGATCAGAGCATCGTAAATACTTAGTTTGGCTGGCAACTTCCTGAGATGAGCTAACACGTTGTAATCCACTTTATTTGAGTTTTCAACTTCATTTTCGAACTTGTATCTCTTCAGTAGCTGGAGGTATTTCTTCCTGAGTAACTATCTGCTTTCCTTTATCCATCAGAGTTGTTCTCAGAGGTAGCACCTTGCCACTCCATAAATGCACTTTTGTTATTTCTTCTTCTTCTGGACCCAGAGGTCCTTCTGTATCTGAGAAGTCCAAACTGATGTCAAGTGGAAATCCTTTGCACTCGAGGACTGGCTCCTCACTTCTCGTACTGTCGTAGCCAGTGTTGTCAATATCTTCTTTATCTTTGGTAGAAGTTAATATGATTTGAGGATCATTTTGGGAATCGCAATCGGGGTTAGATAGGTTGTGATTAGTTATGTCATCACTAGAGACAGTAAGAACGTAGCCAACATCATTTATATCATTTTTACGAGACCCTGGAGGGGTACAAAGATAATGATATAAAGTCAGGGGTTCGAGGAATTTCACCCCTGAATCTGAGATAACCAGTTTAACGGGAGCAGCCCCTATCCTATCCTTCGTGCTATCGGCTTTCTTTGGAGCAGACTGAATCTGATCCAGGACCTTCTTGAGCTCATTCCAAATTATGCTCCATCCACCCTTACCGGCATATGGGTCAAACGGAGAGATTGGCTCGGCTGAAATTACATTTATAGAACCTTTTTCAGGCTCCTTCAGATATTCCTTCGGTATCGTTATATTTCCTTCTTTGTAATTTCGCTGAAGCCAATCCTTGAAACTAAAGCAGTTCTCAATTGTATGTCCAAGCATCTGGTGATAGGGACAGAAGTTAGGCTGATCTTTCTTATTCACCTCTTTTGGCTTTTTCGGCTCGGGTAACTTGAACTTGGGCTTTTTAGCAGATTCTTGAACATCTTTGCTATAACATCATATTTGAAAGAGTAGTTTCTGCGTAGTCATTTTGATATTGTAGGAACTGGTCTCCCGTCTATCCTGTACGGTCTCTGCTGCTGCCGACCGAGCCGATTATTCTCGTGGTAGACGAGACTCGTCCGTACTCGTCGAGGCCGATCGTACCGCCGAGGCGATCGCTCGGTCCGAATCATCATCGGTTGCTTTCCTTTATCGGCCGCGGCCACTACGCCAAATCTCTTCTCATAAGCCTTTGTCTGGTTTCGTTTTCTCTCGTCTTTTCTCCGAGCTCCGTGTGCTCGGATTTCTTCTTGTAAGCTGCTGACCTTGCTAAGCAGTTTTTCGAAGGACTTGATTGTGAGACCCTTAAGCATGAAAGCTACCGGACCGTGAATACTCTTGAGTATTATATCAATCACGTGCTGTTATTGTAGCTGAGGTTTGCATTTCATGCTTAAGTTTCTCCACCTCAAGATGTAGTCAACCAAAGTCTCGTCGGGCTTCTGATGTTCTACCACGAGATCTCCTATGGTGACATGACACTGAGCACCGGCGAATCTCTTTAAGAACATGCTTTCCATTTCTGCGATAGTCTTTACTGATCCATTAGGAATTTCAGCATACCAATCGAAAGCTATTCTCGACGAGTCGTCGACAAGCTGACGGAACAATAGCGCTTCACTTCCTCCTGTATTGCAACAGCTGGCTCTGAAGTGCGCTATATGCTACCGAGGGTTTCCTGTTCCGTCGAACGTTTTGAAGGTCGGTGGCACGAAGCCTTTGGGGTAAGGTACAACATCAAATTCCTCCGGGTAGGGTCTACCCTTTGAAACTGATGCTCCGCCTTTGGACTAGGCCAAGGCCTCCCGAACTTGCTGTTCGACGATTTGCTTAAGCTCCTTTTCTGGTAGATTCGGGGTTGAATCCTTCTTCGGAAGCTCATTTTCGTTGGCAGAGGTGACCTCTCTTCTTTCATCGTTGATGTGTACTATCTCAGGCTGATCGATTTCTGGAGTAACTGTCGGACGTGACTGAGATTGTCCATGTAATGCGGCCATGGTAGTCATAGCGGCAGTCATCTCCTCTATTCTCTTTTCCAATTGGCTGATCATTTCGTCTCTAGCGGACACGACTCTTTGAAGCTTTTCTATCGCGTCCTCCTCAAGAGGAGCTTCACGTGCAGACGCTGTGGCCCTAGTATCGACCATGTTGAATTCCATGAATTCATTATCCACGTAATCTGACAGGTGGAAATCTTCGTTATCGATTTCCAATCCTTGCTCCTTAGTTAACTCTGAAATCTCTTCACGAAGTTTCTGAATTCTATCCTCCATCAACCCTTCTTCCCGCCACCGACTGCGAAGCAACTGAAGTGGTGACGATAGGAGTGCCGAACTTATAATTCGTTTGATGATTTGTAGACTTTTCGAAGTGGACGAGTGCGGTGACTTTCAATAACCACACTCTCCTCTCAAGAATTGATGCCTCGGGACGGAATGTCTCAGCGGGGACATCAGAACCAAGAGAGGAAGTGTGCTCCCTAGAGTGCAGACCATGTACAGAGGAAAGTAACCCTCTCTTCCTCCTCGGGAGTTCCTTGGGTGGCATTCTTGGACCTAGCCGAGACTTGACTGGTCTTCGTATCGCGAGCGTCGAATCGATGGTAGTTGTCTCAACACGCTTTCCCAAATGGTGCTTGACAGAAACCCTGCTAGGCTTTTCCATTTTCAAAATTTCCTCTTTCACTTCTGGGGATATTGGACATCCCATCTTTTTAAGAAGTTTGGCGACAAAACATCCTTCTAATTCGGCCAATCTCTGTAGAAGAGCATGAGCTCGAGTGATGGGTGTGGGTTTCTTTCCCTCCTCATCAAGACTGTGCGGTGCTGGAAGCACAACGACAATCCTATGGAGACTTTCATTTCCAGTAATACCAGCTAATGGGTGGAATCTACTACCTCGGAGGAGAGGAGAGGTATTCGGTAAATCGAGTTCCTCATGCTGAGGAATCTCATCAATCACTGGCAAACTTGCAGCTTGTGCATTGGCGGCCTTACGAAGCTTCCAGTTGCGGTTACTCTTTTGGGATTTTGTCAGCGGGGGAACCATAGGACTGGAACCAATCTCAAAGACAGACGGCAGAGCAGGGAATGCTTTGTCAGATTCCTCCTCGTGCAGAATTTCTTTCCCTTTGGCAGACGGGGAAGTATGTACTGTAACGGCGAAGCCGGAAGCAATAGAGGTGACGACTCTCCTTGTCACGGAGTTAACTAGTTTGACGGGGACAGTAGTCATCTTCACCTTCTTAGCAGAAGGGAAGTCTTCATGGGAGTTCATGTCGAACTCGGCAGATGGTTCTTGTACTTTGGGGGCGGCAATTTTCAGGACCACGAACGGGGCTTTTCCAAGCTCGACTTCAAACTCACTGAAGCCGGCTCCAAACTGAATCAACGGTGCTGCGAGACGAGCCTCACGGGAAGAGGGCAAGTCGCAGGGAGAAAGTCGAGTGAAGGGGTTGACATTTCGACCGTCAAAAGAAACGTTCCAAAATTTAGGAAGGGCCAAAGACCTTGTCATCATAGTATGAACACTATGAAAAAGATCGTTACGTGAATCGGGTAAAATTTCGATTTCATTTAATATATTATTATTTTCTTTTATCGTATTTTTTCTTCTTTTTCTTTTATTTTCTTTTAGATTTTCATGTGTTTGTTTTAAATGATATTTAAAATTTTAATGGTGGATTAACTTACCGAAGGTAGAAAATTAAATCCAAGAGGCGAAGAAGAAGGTGAAGCAAAGGACCTCGTCGAGGATCCCTTTTCACAATGCACATTGCCCAAGTGGAATTAATCCACCAACACACCTATTGGGGGTCCAACCCCACAAGATCAAAAGAAAAATCCTAAGGATCCCCGAACCTCTCTCGTCTAGGAGTGGCTAAACGGATGGTCCCGAAATCCAGGAAAGTTGATCACACTTTTCCAAGAAAGAAATGGGTAAAGTACGTCAACAGAAGAATGGTAGTTTGATCCACTAGGGGCATGAACTTACTACCGATTTATGAAAGCAAAATCATCTGATCAAAACGGAGAGAGGAAGTAGTCCCCAATGGAGTCGCCAGAAGCTGTCGGTATATTTTTAGATTTTAAAATTTAATTTAAGTATATATATATATAATTTGGAAAGTAGCATTTGATTTTTGAAAATAATTTTTAGTTTTAAAATTTTAAGATGTGAAGTCAAACTGATCTCACATCCCAAATAGTTTATATAAACGAGTATCGCACCACAAACTATGTATCTATCCCGAGGAATAGTCACACTGCTTGACGATGGGGTTTGATTAAATAAACTAGAAGATTTGTGACATTCGTTTGGTCAGCGAACCAATTTTATAAGCCGACGAGTTCCCCGCTTAATATAAAGGAATTAAGCGGGGTTTATATTACTTGGGTTCTTAAAGTTCCCTATAAGGGCAAGCCCCTATAGTTAATTACATCCTAAATGACGGGAGTCATTTAAGAAAACTCTCGATAATGATCAGTAGTTTTGCTTTCAAGAATTTCAAAGTTTAAGGTTTTCAAAGGATTGAATTTTGGAATTTCAATAGGGAATGGATCGAGTTTGGAACAGTTTATTTTAAGATTCCAATAAAAGAGAAGTGGGAGAAGCTGAGGATCCAAGAAGAATTTTGGCAACTTCCCAAACTATCCTATTGTTTAGCTTGAATTTGAGGAACTTATTTAATGTTTCAATCCTGCTAGTTTTAATTAATTAGGACTTATATTCGTATAACACAATCATACAAATAGCCTCGAAGATGTGAGGGTTTATGTCGTACCGAACGACTACCTCAGAGTCCTAAGACCGGTTAGGACTTAATTTGCATTACATGATTATGCAAATGCCTAACAAAGAGTTGAGGATTTATGTTGCACTAGGCAAACCACGTCGAAGTCATATGGCTTTGTTATTTAATTTATAAGAAAAGAGAGTTGCTGTTGCAGATCCACTGTTTGCTCTCTTGAACATGTCCTTCAGCATCCTTAATCGTGCTGCCCTTCGGTGTATTGCCTCGAGCTCCTTGTTGTTGTAGAGGTTTAGTTTTAGAAAGTGAAAATCAGGAGATGAGAGAAGTGTTTTGGTTTAGAGAAATCTTAAAATCCAAGTGTTTTTTTAATGTTTTAATTAAAACAAATCTTAAAGTTGATTATAACAACACCGGTTAAGATCCCACGGTTCCATCCTTCTGGCATCTTTATTTTTATCGGATTCACTTAGTCCTAATGAATTTGCTAAACTCAACTGAATGAGTTCCACACTTTCATTTAGACCGTGAGAAATCACGTTAGCAACACGTAGGTTACATCATCCTAGGTATTTCCGATCATCCAACAAGACGTTTTAATTTAGTTAAAGTTGTAGTTTTTGTTGTGCTGTTTGTGATTAAATTTTGAGTTGTTTTATATTTTGAATGTTGTGGCGGTGGATTTTATCTTGTATGACTTTTAATTTAGTTTTGGGTTTTAGTTTTGTGGCTATCCTAAAGGTTTCAGTTTTCATGCCACAATCTTATTTATCATGCAAAAAAAGTAAAGCGCAGTGCAGGTAAATAAATTGCAATAAAGTAAATTGCAATAAAGTAAAAGCGTACCTGGAGGGACTTCTCATCATTCCCAGCTGAAACTTTAATATTGCATTGCATATATGTGTTAATAATTTTGAAGAAATTAAAGCATGCCAAAAAACAGGAAGAAGTAGGACTAACAAGCAGTAGTTACTCAATCCTATGATGTCTATGTTTAGATCCTGGTTGTCTACCGAGTCCTATGATGTCTATGCAAATTTTTATGTTGTGTTTCAATGAACTTTGTTAATTTAATTGAGGATGGTTTCGTTAAGCAGACATATTAAGTTTAATAGACCTCGCAGGTATCCAAACAGATCAAAGAAGGATGCAGTCCATGTTTCCTCTCATATCCCGATGAAAAGTCTCGGGCTCATTTAGACTTATTATGTTGCTTAACAATTCACCCTACCTATACCCTTATGCTTAATGAACACAGTTGTTCGGGGTAGGTTAGGGCGGATGGGTTTAGGTGTGGTTTGGGTTTGTATTCGGTGGTAACCTGGTAGTTTGATTTGGACTTATGGGAGTGCTGATGAAGAGTTTGCGGTTTTTAATTGAGTTTGATTTTAGTTTGCGGATTGGAGGATTTGAATTTAGATTGGTTTGTATTTGGCTTGGGTTTAAACTAGGTTTGGTTTTGGTTTATGTTTTGGTTTGGGTTTGGTTTATGTTTTGGTTTGGTTTTGGTTTGATTTTGGTTTGATTTTGGTTTTGGTTTATGTTTTGGTTTGGGTTTGGTTTATGTTGTGTTATTGTTATTATTGTATGTTATTGTATTGTATTGTATTATGTTATTGTGTTTATATTGTTATGTATTATTAAATTATGTTATTATTGTTATTTATTATTTATGTGTTTTATTATTGTTATTTTTATTATCTGTTGTTTAAAATTATTATCCTTTATTTGTAATTGAAATGATTATTCATCTTTATTATTTATTTAATTTATTATCTTTATTTAATTCATTATGATTTATTTACTTTATCATCATTTATTTGTTTTTTTAATTGTTATTAATTTTATTTAATTAATTGATTTTTTTTTACTTGTTTCATTTTATTCATTGTTATTTATTTAATTTATTTAATTAATTGTTATTTATTTAATTTATTTTACTTTAATTTAATATTTAATTATTTAAATTATTATTTTAGTTTTAATTTATTTTATTTTTTTATTTAATTTAATTTAATTTATTATTATTTACAATTATTATTAATTTAATTTAATTTATTTATTTAATTTAATGTAAAGTATTATTGTTTAATTTAATAAAATTTAATTTAATTTGTTTTATTTTATTTAATATAATTAATTTAATTTGTTTAGTTTGATTTAATTTATTATTTATTTACATTATTAATTTAATTTATTTAATTTGCTTATTTAAATTATTTAATTTAATATTTATTTATGTTATTATTTAATTTAATTTAATTTAGTTTAATATGATTTTATTAATTTAATTTATTTAATATAACTTAATTTATTATTATTTACAATTATTATTTAACTTTAATTTAATATTCAATTTTCATTAATTTATTTAACTTAATTTAATTTATTTTTAAATTATTTATTTATTTACATTATCATTTAATTTAATATAATTTTGATTTATTTAATTTGTTTAATTTAATTTGATTTAATTTAATTTATTGTTTATATACATTATCATTTATTTTAATATTTGATTTTCATTTCTTTAATTTAATTTAATTCAATTTATTTAATTTATTATTTCCATTATCATTTAATTTAGTTTATTATCCATTTATATTATTTAAATTATTTTTAATTTATATATATATATGTATTATTTATTTTAATATTCTTTATATTCTTATCTTTTAATATATATATATATATATATATATATATATATATATATATATATATATATATATATATATATATATATATAGTATAAGTCAATTTTATTTTAATATTCTCCTTCTTAAATTATCCTTTCATTTATTTTAAATTTTTATCCTTTATTTAAAGCTATTAGAATAATTATTTTTTTATATTATTTTTAAAAAGAATGACATTCTTATTTACTTATTTTTTATATTTGCAATTATTATTTTATTATTATTACCCTTTTCTCATATTTTCATTATCTTTTAGGTTTATAATTATTTATTTTATTCTTATCATATTATTTTTATTACTTACATATTGTTATTATTAATTAACATATATATAGTATTATCCTTTATTTAGTTATTTATGCTTTTGTAGTATTTATTTAAATTTAGTATAGATTATTTTTATTATGTCATTTATTTATATATAATTTATTTACATTATTTTAAAAATTATTTATTAGTGTATTATAATTTATTTACAATATATTTAACATTAATTTATATATTATTTAGTACATTTAATATATTTACATTTATATTATTAATTTACATATGTATAATTTATGTAGTTATTTTATTTATATGTTATTTCATTATTACATGTTATTAAAAAAATTTATTTCATTCCTTTTCATTTTATTTTATTCCTATTTTTATTTTCTTTTCTCTTTATGTTTATTTTCCTTTCTTTTATTTTTTCTTTCCTTTATGTTAAATTATTTCTTTTAGATTTTAAATCTTATTTTTCAATTTAGTAGAAATGGGTGGTAGATTTGTAAATATTTAAAACTAGCTATATAACTTTGCATAAAAAAAAATAATTCCTAAGCCTGTGCATGAATAAAATTTAAAAAGCATGAAGATAACCTACACATGAAGATATACATGGAGATAGATCCCTAAGGCTAAACGTGGGAAAACATACATGGTGTGAAGATTTGTAATAATTAACACATAATAATTTTTTTTTGTTTTTTAAAACCTATGTAGAGGAAGAAGAATTTTTTAAAGAAAATACATGTATGTGCTAAACATAAACAAGATAATGACACATTTTTTTTTTCCTTTTTTTTAAAATAAATTTTGAAACAAAAACAAAATTAAAGGGAGGGGGGAGGAGATTACCTTAGCTTGGAGAAGCACTTGTTGGAGACCTTGAAGAGTCCCTTGTTGGAGATGAAGTGAGTGAGGGTGGCTAGCTTGGAAGGAGGAGAAGAAGAGGAGATGGAGGCTCACGGTTTTTGGAGAGGAAGTGAGTGAGTGGGATAGTAAAGTGAAGTGTGTAAGGGAGTGTGCAAGAGTGTGTAAGTGGGATTAGGGGGGGGGGGGTTAATGGGGAGGCTCACGGCTAAGAATTAAGGAGGGAGTGAGGATGAGGTGAGGGAGAAATATGGTGGAGGCATGGTGAAGGTAAGGAGGGTAGAGTGAGGTGGCGGGTAGGGTGAGGGAGAGGTGATGGAGAGATGAGGGAGAGGTGAGGGAGAGATTTTTTTTCTTTTTTTTTAAATGTATTTTATTTTTTTTCCTTTTAGGGTTGCCGTGAGGTGTAAAAAAAAAGGAAGTATGTGGGTGTGTGTGTGAGTGGGTGTATTTTAATTTGGTGAGTTTTGGATTTTTGGTCCATTTTAAGAACATTGGGCTAACTGGAGTTTTATTGGGCTAGAGCTTGAATGAAGCCCAAGTTCCTTGATCAATATTGTCCACGTGATTGTAATGAATATCTTTCATGAAGACACAAAGTGTTTTTGAGCTCATTTGGAGGTTCAATTTTGCCATGGATTGGATTTTTGATTATTTTGGACCATGTTGGGTTCGGGTCAAGTTATCTTGAGTTTGAGTGGGAATGGTATTCAGAGGTCTTCAACAACAATGTAGATATGGTTGTATAGAATAATTTTAATGAAGACATAAAATGGTTTTAACAAAGTTTAGAGGGTCAATTTGGTGGATTTAAAACATGTGTTCAGCTTGGGTCAAAATGGATTTGGATAAGATTTGAGCTAAAATTATGGGCAATTGATGATCCAATTCAGTTTAAGGAGGTGTTATAAAGAGTTTGGAATTGAAATTTGGGAGGAATTGATTGACATTGGGTCACTTTAGGAGTTTTGGGTTATTTAGGCAAAATCGGGGATTTTGATTTCAAGTGGAATTAGATTCAAATGTGGGTTACATTGGACTTGAATTTGGTCTAAGTTGATATTGGGATGTTGAATTTTGGTTTAGAATTGAATTTGATGAAAATTGGGGTCAATTGGGTCAAGATTGGGTTTGATTTAGGCATCTTTAGAGTTAAATGGGCCAAGTTGGGATTTTGGATCGAAAGTGTATCAATATGGAAAAATTGACACATAGTGTAGTTGAACAAAATGAAATTAGAGATTTTTAGGATTTTCTGGAATTTTTTGAGAATTTTTTGGAATTTTTGGGCAAAAAGGGTATTTTGGTATTTTGAGAGTATTGGGGGTATTTTTGGAAATTTTGGAATTTTTGGTCATGAATGGTCAATTTGAGTGGCAAGGAATATCTTAGAATGATTTTTGGGGAATTTTGGTGAATTTGGGTAACTTTGGAAGTTTTGGGTATTTTGGGTAGTTTAGGGTTATTTAGGGAATTTTGGGAGGCCGGTGGCCAAAAAATTGAAACTTTTGAGATTTGAAGGTGGCTTCAAAGTGAGCATGATGTAATGACCAAGGGTCACTTAAATTTTGTTCTCTATGTGTCGGTCCCTACCACTTAGTCATAGACTTAGGGCTGGGCTATCCACATGAGTTTCCAAAGAGTTCAGGGTTGAAATTAGGATGTGTAGTGCGTGTACGTTGTGAATGTGAAGTGTATGAGTGGTGATCTCCAGACCTCCCTCAGGGCAAATCCTAAGGTCTGACCACCTATAGGAGACTTCCCCTAGGATTCCTTATGCTTGCCTTTTTCCTACCAAAAGGTGGAGGTTAGGCCTTAAGCATATGAAAAACCACTAGTGAAGCAAGAAGAGTTTTGAATTTCTATGAGGAGGGTTCCATGACTAGTCCTCTAAGAAAGTCACCAGGAGAGTGCTATGGCTAGACCCTAGGCTATTCTAAAGAGAGACTAGACCTCAACCAAAAGTGAGGTCAACAAATGGACCCCCAATAGGTGCGGTGTGCTGGGCAGGCACACTGCACGTATTAGTGTTGACCGACGAGATCAACAAGACCAACACAACTGTCTGAGTGAAAACTCAAGACAGAGAAAAGAGTTTAGCAAGTGAGTTTCCACTGGGGATTATTTGGTTGAAAACCTTCAAATCCAGGGACTCTTGCTGGAGAAAGAAGAATGGAATACCTTTCATTTGGAGCCGTGAATTTCAAGCTCTCAAACTCGAAGGAATCCAAACCGATTTGATTCAAGAGGGGAATTTTGAATTTGATTTCATGTTTCTTGTTTGAATTTTAGTTTGAATTTTTTTTTTGAATTTAAAATTTGGAATTTTGTTTTCGAATTTAATTTTAGGATTTGAATGTGGGAATTTAAAATTTTAAGCGAAATTGGAATTTCAGTATCGCTCGCAGAGGGAGAATCAGAATTTAGGTACTGACTCGGAAATTAAAGGAAAAATTTTCTTTTTTTGGGAAATCAAACGACTAAGCCCCGACCCCAGAATATCATGGAAGGCGGAAAAATATCTCGGAAGGAATATGGAAATTTAGGTAATTTTTGGGAAATCGGATGACTAAGCTCCGATCCCAGAATATCATGGAAGGCAGAAAAATATCTTGGAAGGAAGATGGAAATTTAGGTAATTTTTTGGGAAATCGGACGACTAAGCTCCGACCCCAGAATATCATGGAAGGCGAAAAAATATCTCGGAAGGAAGATGGAAGTTTAGGTAATTTTTTGGAAATCAGACGACTAAGCTCCGATCCCAGAATATCATGGAAGGTGGAAAAATATCTCGGAAGGAAGATGGAAATTTAGGTAATTTTTGGGGAATCGGACGACTAAGCTCCGATCCCAGAATATCATGGAAGGAGAAAAAATATCTCGGAAGGAAGATGGAAATTTAGGTAATTTTGGGAAATCGGACGACTAAGCTCCGAACCAAGAATATCGTGGAAGGCTGAAAAATATCTTCGAAGGAAGATGGAAATTTAGGTAATTTTTGGGAAATCGGACGACTAAGCTCGGATCCCAGAATATCATGAAAGGCGGAAAAATATCTCGGAAGGAAGATGAAAATTTAGGTAATTTTTGGGAAATCAGACGACTAAGTTCCGACCCCATAATATCGTGGAAGGCGGAAAAATATCTCGAAGGAAGATGGAAATTTAGGGAATTTTTGGGAAAGAGAGGATATTATTAACCTGTCTAATTCTTATTTCATATCGTTTCATTTTGTGTAATTTTGATTTTGCTTCTTTTGAGTTCATTTCTTTTCATTTTGATTTGACTTAATTTGACTTGATTTAAATTTTTTTTTAATTTTCATTTTGTTTTAATTTCATTTGGTTTAAATTTCATTTTGTTTTCTCTCTCTTTTTTTATTTTTAATTTGGAACCAACGAGTGGTCCAACGGCTTTCGACCATCACATTGAAAGAAACATTTCTGAAAAGGGAAATCTTCATTGATTCATCTGAAAAGAAGTACAACTGATCTGACATTAACAAGCATCCAAAACTGATCATGTGTACAAGACTGGACAAAACAGCTCGCATGTACAAAACTGAACAAAACTGGTGTATCATGTCATCTGGTTGCTGCGGAAGTAGTAACAACAACTGCTGCGAGGCTGCTGTGGGGACCGGCCAACCTGCTAAGGTTACGCTCTGGAACAAAAGTCCCCTCACGGACACCCGGAGGTACGGCCTATCCATGGTAGTGGTCTGTAACTTTCTAGTTCAGGGTCAAGTTCGTAGTAGAATGGCGCCTTGTCTTCATCCATCCTTCTAAACGTGACTGAGATCCTTTTCCCTCGAACTCCTGGGATGCAATGCTTTGCCAGGTCCGCTCCATTTCCTTTAAGCACTAAGACCGATCCCACCGGTAAAGTGATTCTTGTTGTACCTCAAAATTCTCCTTCCCCGACGATTCGTATCTCTCGCCCGAATAGGATGTCACTTTCACTTACAAATGAGACCGTGCAAAAGGGCCTCAAGAAGTCATGGTGGTCGATGTGCGGCGGTATGAAATCCCCATCCTTGTAGATTTTAATGATGCAGCTGTTAGGGATGCATGTTGGTGGCAATGTATGCCATTCAACCATCCTTTTTATCATCTTTTTAATCTCTGGCGTTATTTCGTCCACCTCATCGTGTTGTAGGATCCCTGGAGGATTACCTTGCTTGTCTTTGGCAAAGTTATAACAACAGCCACATTGTATAGTAATTCGTCCCTTACCCCTCATCCACTTTGTCGGTGCTGTGTATATCCTTGGCCTCAGACGGCCTCTCTTGCCCAAAGACTTGAGCGCTTTTATAACATGTAAAATTTTATCTTCATCGGTCGGTGAAAATACATTGGTGTACAATTCAAGGCCTTCCAAAATGTTGACAGCTTTACCCTGGATGATGTCGTAGCTTTCGAAGTCGTCTTTCTTTCGAACCTGTCTTATCCTTGCCATAATGTAATCCGGTATCGGTGGCGGCGGTGGTAGCTGGATAAATTCAGGGATGTATGGCTCAACACCCGGCCGTTCTCGAAGTTGCATGCTTAATGACGCAGTTGTGTATGCTTTGAAGGTTCTGTATTCTTCTAACTGGAGTACATTGCAGTCTGGGCATATCGAGAACGCCCCTGAAGAGGAAGGAAGCCTATGTATGTCCGAGTTGCACGTCGGGCATCTCGTGAAGATCTCCTGTTACATGTCTATCGGCGCGGGCCCCTCAGGAAGATCCGGCTCTGGTTCTGTATCGGTCCTTGGCGGACTGTCGTCTGTCTCTTTCATGTCGGGTCGGTAGAACTGTCCGGGCACTAGTGCAAGTTCGGCGGCTGCCTCCCGAGCCTGTCGCCTCTCCATCCTTTCTAGGAAGCGGTGCTTGCGGCGGTTTCTATTTCTTCTGCTTGTATTCGCTGATGGAGCGTCCGGAATTCTACCGGCTGAAGCGGCAACCAAATCACCTTGTGGAGTGGTGACCATGGATGGGACATGAGTACGTCGCACAGTAAGGAGGTGTGAGTCAACAAAACCTCCGGTGCCCCCATGTCCTGAGGTTTGTCCTACCTCCCTGCGGCTGAATTTCTTTATTGGCTTCATTTTTCGCATTCGCTTCAATGTATGTTCCTAGATGCGAGGTCGAAGCCGTATCAGAGAGCAAACACCGACTCGAAACTCGACACTTCCTACACAAGTAAACAAGGGGAAATGTGAGCGAGTGGTGTTGTGTACGAACAAAAGCAAATTATCACTTACTTTAAACAAGTTTTAGCAATTAACTTGATGCCATTATTTTATTTAATATGTTTTTATAAAATTTAGATTTAGAGTTTGGCAAACATGTTTTCATTTTGTGGGAAGATTTCTTTTATTTTATGCAGTTTTTTTTATTACAAAATTTTGGACCCAGTCATAGACACTAGCCCTATAGCTATATTGGAACGAATATCATTTTTTTCAGTCTTTTTATGTCGCGTAATATTTCTTTAAATATCGTCCATTGATGGGCAACATGGGTCTATCCCCTTGAGAATCCACCAACTGGTAAGATCCTCCTGTGTAGACCTTCTCCACCACGAACGGTCCTTCCCAAGTCGGTTCAAATTTTCCACCTATTTTGCGGTGTACAAGAATAGGCCTTCTAAGAACGAGCATGAGTTCACGAAATTTGAACGACCTCGGGCGGATCAATTTATCGTGGGCTTGAATAATTTTCGCTTGGTAGAGTTCCAAGTTCTGTTGTGCGAGCAATCTTTTTCCTTCAAGGTTTTCCAATTCTGCAAGTCGTAACTTGGCATTCTCTTCTGTTGTAATTTGATTGGCAATGGCAACTCGGAGCGATGGTAGCTGAACTTCTAATGGAAGAACTGCCTTGGACCCGTACACAAGAGTGTAAGGCGTAGACTGTGTCGGCTTCCTGACTGTCGTCATGTAGGCCCACAAAGCTTCTAGTAGCTTCTCGTGCCATCCTCTTTTTTTGTCGTCGAGCTTCTTCTTCAGAATCTGAACAAGCATTTTATTGAAGGCCTCTGCCAAGCCATTTGCTTTAGGGTAGTAGATCGTCGAGTATCTCCAATCTATCCCATGTCTTCTGATGAAGTTGTTGATTTTCGTGCTCTTGAAAGCGGACCCGTTGTCGGAGATGATTCTACACGGTACACCGAAACGGTAGACGATTTGATTCTTGAAGAACTGTAAGACTTGCTGCGCTGTGACTTCTCGTAGTGGAACTACTTCTGCCCATGGATAAGTAGTTTATAGCGGCGAGTATAAACCTGTGTCCTTTTGAGGAAGGAGGGTCTATCGGACCAACTATGTCCGTGCCCCAGCACTCGAATGGCCACGAGGCAATCGTTAGGTGTAGAACATTCGGAGGCTAGTGCAAGACCACTCCATGCACCTAACACTGATGGCATCTCTTAGCTACGTCCATGCAATCTGTCATCATTGCTGGCAAGTAGTATCCGAGTCTTTTGATTTTCATCTTCATTTTCGGTCCTGACTGGTGTGCACCACACAATCCAGCATGTACTTTGACAATTTTCTGCGCTTTTGCTCTGTTCAGACATCTCAACCACATCTGGTCGAAGGATCTTCTATACAGAACATTGTCAATCAGGGCATACGACAAAGCCTTCTTCTGAATCTGGTGAGCTACTGACTTATCTTTTGGTAGCTTTCCGGTTTGCAAATATTCTATCAATGGCTGACGCCAGTCTTCTGTATCTTCTCCCACTGCAGCAACTGTCTTTTCTTTTTCAATTTCCTATAGACTGTTGAGGTCGATCTGAGACAACACCTGACGTCCTTGTACTGTAATATCTATAGAATCTTCGGGTGGACAAGCCAATTCTTTAGCGAGTTTTGCTAAAGCGTCCGCATGGGCATTGTTTGCTCGAGGAATTCTATAGAATATCACAATCAGAATTTTCTCGAGTAAATTCATCGTATATCGGTGGTATTCTTCTAATCTCGGCTTTAGAATTTTGTACTGTCCTGCCACTTGCTGGATGACGAGCTGTGAGTCGCCATAAATGGCAATGTCTGTTATATCAATTAATATTGCTAATTCCAAGCCGGTGATTAGGGCTTCATACTGTGCTTCATTGTTAGTACACGACTCTGTCAAGTGGTAAGAAAACCTCAGCATGGCCCTATCTGGTGTCACGAAGATTAAACCAATTCCTTCTTTGCCTGGTATGACTGTCCCTGATCCTTTGTCTTTTCGAGCTGATGACGCTCCATCAAAGTACATTCCTAACGTTGAGCATTGGGATCTTCTATCTGTAGTATCTGCTCATCTGGTAACTCATCATTGAGCGGGGACCCAGCTGGTAGTGGGTGCGCTGCAAGAAAATCTGCACGAATCTGCCCTTTGATGTCGCAAAGGGGCACAAAGGTTATATCAGATTACAATAATATCATCGACCATCTTGCTAAGCATCCAGAAAGTGTTGGTCGGGTCATCAAATATTGCAAAGGATTAACCTTCGAAATCAGGTTGACCTTTTGAGTGGAAAAAACCAAAGCTAGACAATGTTTCTCGATAGGAGGATACTTTACCTCCGCGGGTATTAGACGTCGACTCAAGTAGTAGAGTGCATTCTCTTTACCCTCATCATTGACTTGGGCAAGTAGAGCTCCGAGGGACTCATCTAATGCCGCGGTATAAAGTATCAACGGTCTACCTGGGATAGGGGCTGCTAAAACAGGAGGTGTCCTTAGATATCGTTTAATATCTTCGAAAGCCTGCTGGCACTTATCTTCCCAAATAAATTTGCCATCCTTTTTAATTAATGCCGAGAAAGGCTGACACCTACCCGACAAATTAGATATAAAGTGCCTCAGATATGCCAGTTTTCCTTGAAATGAACGTTGTTGTTTCAAGGTTTTAGGGGGAGGCATTTCTAAGATGGCTTTAATCTTCTCTGAGTCAATTTCAATTCCCCGATGACGGACAACGAATCCTAGAAATTTCCCAGAGGTAACGCCGAAAGCGCACTTTAAGGGATTCATCTTCAGATTATATTGTCGTAATCAGTGGTTTGCTTTCAAGGATTTCAAAGTTTAAGGTTTTCAAACAATTGGATTTTAGAAATTTCAACAAGGAATGGATCAAATTTAGAACAGTTATTTTTTGAAATCCAAAGGAAGAGAAGTAGGGGATGCCACAAATTCGAAGGGAACTTCGATGAATTCCCAAATATTCTATTGTTTGGCTTTAATTTTGAGGAGATGTTATTTAATGTTTCATCTTGCCTGTTTTATTATTTAGGACTTATACTTGTTTGATATAATCATACAAATATCCTCAAAAATGTGAGGGTTTATGTCGTATCAAAGGACTACCTTGGAGTCCTAAGACGAGTTAGGGATTAAATTGCATAACATGATTATGCAAACGCCTAAAGAGATAAAATCAGGGTTTCTGTTGCACTAGGCAAACTACCTCGAAATCCTAGAGCTTGGTTGTTTATTTCTAAGAAAGAATTAAGCTAACGAAGATGGTCGTGTTGCCCACCGCGCTTGCTCTGAGCTCCTTGTTGTTGCAGAGGGTTTAGTTTAAGAAGTGACAATCAAGAGATGAGAGAAGTGTTGTGGTTTAGAGGTTGAGTTTCAATTCAGCGTCTTAAGTTTTATTAAGGGAAATCTTAAAGTTGATTAAGTAGAACCGATTAAGATCCCACGGTTCCATCATCCCGACACCACTATTTCCATCGGATTCACTTAGTCTACATAAAGTTGCGAAACTCAACTGAATGAGTTTCACACTTTCATTTAGACCATGGGAAACCTCGTTAGCAACACGTGGGTTACATCATCTGAGGGATTCCTGAACATCCAACGAGATGATTTAATTTAGTTGTAATTGTTGTTTTATTGTTTTGTTTGTGATTAAATTTTGAGTTGTCTTATATTTTGAATATTGTGGCGGTGAGTTTTATCTTACTTTTATTTTAGTTTTGGTTTCAGTTTTGCGGCTATCCTAAGAGTTTCAATTTTCATGCAAGGTGACATTGTTGTTTAACATGCAAGCTTACAGGAAAGGAAAGTAAAGTGAAGTGATGTAGTGAATGAAGTAATAACAAATCCCTTCATAGTGGTGCTAGGGGTTGCTATAAGATGTGTGAAACAAAAATGTTGATATACAAAAAAAAACTAAAATCAAAAGGCGGAAGAGCAGGGGAGCGACTTGTCTAAAGAGGTATAAAAGAAAAAGAACGAACCCGACCAAGAAATATCGGGCAGCATAACGATGTAAAAAATGAATTTTCTACACCTGCAATTTGTATAAAAAGAAATGCCACAAGCATATATATGTAACAACTAATATTTCCATCCATCTCAAGCATGTACGTATCGTAGATGAGAGAGGAGTAAATATATTTTTGTAAAGCATGCATATTTAAGTTCAGGAGCTAGCTAAGAGAGCCCAAATCCTCAAAACACATTCAAGTCATGCTAGCAAGAGAATCTCGAAGTACCCCTACACATGCTTAACGTATTCCAAGTTGTAGCAATGATAAAAAAGTGTAACTAGATAACTTTGAACTCTTATCATGCTTAAAGTGAAGCTAACATGAAACTTTCCTCCCACCTTCTCTATTTCATTTTTTTTAGAATCAAATCACATGATGCATACCAAAGCATATTTGAAATAAGGGCAGTAAATAGGAGCTTTAAATTGATTCATAACATGCTAAACAATGTAATCTTCCATGTAGGGGCAACCAGAGGAATGATCCAAAGCACTTTGAAATCAATATACAAATGTAGATTTTTGATTTTTGAAGGCATAGCAATGATTTAAAACACCTCCAAAGAAGTGTCACAATGCAGATTTTTAAATTCCGAAAGTATAAACATGATACAAATCAAATCCACATCAAAACATGAGTGCAAATTCTTCATCTTAGTGAGCATAGAAGCAATCCAATTGATCCCCACATGACTACATAGGTGAAGATTTTTTTTTTATTTTAGTAAGTGTACATGATGTAAGTTCATCCCATACAACTTCACAAATGTAAATCTTTCATTTTGGCAAGTATAGATTGATAAACACCTCCTTTTGTACATGAAATGTGTTGGAGAGTGTGCAAAAACAAAGCCTAGTTGTTATGCATATGAAAAGATAGAGAAATATGTAAGAAATAAGCACATATAACATTTTCCGTGAGTTCTTCAACTAGTGCCACTCCCAAATCCAAAAATTGCACATAAATTCACCAATTTATTCCCATATTAGCTAGCCAACGCTAAGCCGCAACAAAGCATGAAATGAGGTAAGAAACATGTGACATTAAAGCTTAAGTGTTGTGTATATGAATACATGGTGAAATATGTGAAAAATGAACACATAGGACCTCATTAACAAGTGTTTCAAATAGAGCCTGTTCTCAATTCCGAAAGTTGCATATAATGAACCAACTTTTTCATGCTTCAAAATGTAAAGACCAAAGACTAAAGCATGCTAACTAACACAAGTGAAGTAGGCTATCCTTTTCACATAACATATGCAACACTTTGAACACCTTATCAACATGAGATAGAACATAACAAGGCTTTTCAAGTAAAGATGCCAAATTTGTAAATTCTCGAGTAAAGGGAGCATATTGTGCTAAAAGAAGATAGTTTCAAACACTTCCAAATTCTTTTTTTTTTTTGACATGCCTTAACTCAACATTTAGAACTTTCACCTCCACATGAAATATTTGGCCAAAGAGAAGCAATATGCTATTTAGGATCTCACACCTTGGCATATGAGAGGGGATTTAGAAGCCAAATATAAACTCCTACCACTTTGCACATGAAAGAGGCTTTAGAAGCCAAAGATAAATCTTAGAACTTGCACATGAGAGAGGCTTTAGAAGCCAAAGATAAAGCTGAGAAATTTTGCACATGAGAAGGGCTTTAGAAGCCAAACATAAATTCCACACATTTTTTTTATGAAAAGGATTCTTCAAGAACTAAGTAAATCCAAAGCTTGCCATCAAATAAGCAAAACCACATTTAGCCATAGGGCCTTACAATAGGTATGAAAGAACTAAACCATCTCAAACCTCTTTCTCTCCTCTCTTTTTTTTTTTAACATGAAACAAGCCTTTCCAACATAGCCAACAAACCAAAATACCAAAATCTAGCATAAACAAAGTGTAAACCACTCTCCATTTAAGCCCCTTTTGATCAACATTAAAAAAAAAAACAAAAAAACATCCCCCTCATCCATGTAAATTTCGGCCAAGCCTGGAGGAGCAAGAAAAGGACTCCAAAACGTCACACAAAGCACTTAAATCTCAACCACATATATGTGTATTTTTGGCCAAGCAAGAAAGGGGGAAGAAAATTTCACAAACATCACATAGAACCTCCAAGCCTAAGCACATAACTTTCATATGAAATAAAGGGATTATTAAATTCCTAAAACATGCATTCTAGGCTAAGTAAAAGAGCAAGAAAAACAATTTCAAACATCAGATGAAATCCAACCATTTAACATTTCCTAGGCATAAGCAAAAGTTTTATCCAAGTGAAGGGCAAACCGACAACGATTCAAAGCGACCAAGATGATTCAAAGGAAAATCCGGCAGCACCTCCGCTTCTTTCAAATTTCAGCCAGCCATAGGGAAGAAAATAGGGCTCTGTTTATAGCCAAAAATGATGTGGAGGATGAAGAAGATCAGCCCTCAAAGCCATCATGAACCCTTAAGCATAAAAACAACCTACCTTTAGGCCTATTCTTTAGGCTATCATGAGAAAACCTGGAGGATAAAGCTTATGGAAGCAAAGATAACAAAAATAACATAAAAATAAGCCCTAGTTGCTACCATGGAAGATAAGGAGGCATAATGAAGATCCTCTCCCTACTTCTCATGCAAGAAAGGGGACAAGGAGGTGGCTGCAGCAGGGGAACCTCAGGAGGAAAGGAGGCATGGGGAGGTTCGGCCATGGGGGGAAAGAAAAATCGCATGGGGGGTTTCGCCAGGAGGAAATCACGAGAAAAAAAGGGGGCCCGGCTTAAGTTAGGTTTACGCGTGGGTTAAGTTAGGTTAAGATTTGGGTGGCAAAAATGTAATTTTTTTTTAAAACTGGCGCTGTTTTCATCGTGCGTCAAATCATAGTAAATTATATATCGATTCCTACTAATTTCAACATTCTGAATGCAACGACACAGTCCGTTTCGAAATCCGAGGTCGTTCAGGCAACTTTGTTGTTGAATAGGCCAAAAGTTCGTCGAACCGACTCGTCTCAAAATTTTAATTTTTCGTCGATCATAATGAAAAAAAATTTTAGTTTCAAGAATCCGTGAAGTGTCAAAAGATTCTGTGAATTTTTGGAAATTTTTTGGAAATATAGGAAATTTCGGCCTGAGAGTCGTTTTTTTGGTCATTTCGAGGAAATTTTTGGTAAGTGGTCAAACGGTCGAACCAAAGGATCGATGCAGTACAAAATCAAATTTGGAATCAATTGATAGTGTCCAGAGGCAATTCTGACCGGTGTGGAGGATTTTACGAGGCCCAGAATGTCGTTTAAGTATCAGTTACTTTGGCTGCGAGGGGCCCAACGGTAACTTAGAAGTATGGCATGTTTACAATCAATCTTTATCTGTTTGATGAGATGAACGCTCCGGAATGATTTTCAGGGAGCCCGAATGACTCTTGAGTTTCGGGGCCGGGGGGTCAAAAATTAAAATTTTGGTAAAAATGAAGATTGATTAGATGTGAGTAAAATGAAACCATTTTGGTTGAGCTATGAAGCCGAGTTAAGCTCACAATAGCCATGAGAGTGTTGACCTCATTTTTGGTGAGGTCTTTTCTTTTCTTAGTGCTTAGAATCTAGCCATAGATTTTCCCTTTGACTATCCTAGAGGACTAGAAATGGAACCCACCACTCAAAAATTCAAACTCTTCTTAACTCTTCTTGAACGCCACAAATGTTCATAAAACTCCAAGCCTCCTTGGAAGGTTAAAAGTAAAATGTGGAGGTTCAAGAATGAGTTCCTATAGGATGGTCATGCCTTAGGACAACCCTGGGTGGCTTTGTCTTGGTGAGGTTCAACTTGCACACACCACACTTCCACACACATTCTAAACCCTAAAACCACTCTTACCCGACTTAGCTTTCCGACTCATGTAGGAAACTCATATGGATAGGCCTCAACCCCTAAGCCCTTGGCTAAGAGGGTTAGGAACATCATATTGAGTGCCTAAGATGAGTCATCTCATGGCTCTTGTGAGCTTAATATGGCTTCATAGATCAACCAAAATGGTTTCATTTTACTCACACTTAATCAATCTTCAATTTTCCCAAATTTCAATTTTTGACCCCCGGGGCCCTAAATCCACCAAACCTATCAAATACCCTTAAAATTGCCCAAAATTCTATAAAATTGCCCAAATTACCAAAATTCCACTAAATCAATCCTAAACTCTCCCCACCACTCAAATTGATCATCCATGGCCAAATATACCAAAATTTCCAAAAATACCCCCCAATACCCTCTAAATACCCAAAATACCTTTTTTGGCTCAAAAATTCAAATATTCCAAAAAATTCACAAAAAATTTCAGAAAATCCCAAATATTCTTAATTTCTTTTTGTTCAACTGGCACATACCCCAATTTTGTCAATTTAACCCAATTTGATCAAAAATCCTAGATTAGCCCTTAAGGCCCAAAATAACCAACAAACCCAATCCATCCCAAATTCAACTCAAATGTCACCCAATTTTCCCCAAATTTGTTTTGAAACCTTCCTAACATCCTCACAAACCAAACTCTACATAAATTTGCCCCAAATTTGAACCCAAACTCTACCCTGGCAGGACCACCACCTGGCATGCCGGAAAACACCAGGCCGAGAGCCTCACTTGAATTCAAAAATTTAAAATCTAGCTGCTGAGCTGTCCCAACCCAAATGGCCATTGTGGCTGTTCTTCTCCTCCCCTAGGCAGCAAATCCTAGCCTCCAAACCTCCCTGAAATCAGCCATGGCCTTGGCTATTTAAACTCACCTCCCTCACGGCCAAAGAAGGTGCAGAAATCAACCTTTATGAAACTCTGCCCAATTCACTCCAAACCCTTCTCCTAGCATAGAGAACTCCATCCCCACTACTTCCCCGCCCTAATCTCCATTAACAGAGCTCAATTACTCAATCCAAAATCCACCCCAAAATAAGACACTTCACCACAGTGGCCAAAACCTCAAATTTATCAACCCTACACCTTCACCAGACCAAGAGAAGAAGTTCCCCAGTGGAAGCCCCCTCACCAGGCCATCAATTTGTGCTGGAGACCAAAGCTTGAAATCAGGCTTGGTGGAAATCATACCTAGGCATTTCACCACAGCTCCAGGCTTCATCCTTAGCTTCCCGGGACTCCAACGAACGTGCCAAGCCCCTCTGATTGAAGCTTCACTTCTCAGAGCCAAGGTATTGAACTCCTCCTTCCCGAGAGCTTGTTTCGATTATCTATTTTGTTTGAGTTAATTTCAAAGCATCATAGCTGTATAGATGCGTTCGTCTTGTCGAGACGAGTTCATAGAGCCCAAGATCATGTAATTTTGTTGAGTATTGAGCGAGTTATTAAGTTTAGAGGGTGGACGGTTCTCGAGTTAGGGCGCCTGGGGACGATGAACGGATGTCGTCCATTCGCGCGTGTATCCAATGGACGACAGAGATTAAGCCGGACGAGGAGATGGAGCGGAACCGCGGGCCGTGTGGCTGTCGAGTTAGATGGCGGCGTCAAATAGGAGTGCGCTACGTGGAGCTTCGACCCGGATGAGGTTGAGTTGGCGCCGTGTGCATAAGTAGATAAATAGGGTATTTTTGATTTATTTAATTACCCTAAACTTTAAAAATGCATAACTTTGCATAGAAAAATCATAAAAATAAAAGAAAAATACCCTCTTGCTCAGTGAACAGAGGAGAACATTGTGGAAAAGTAATTAAATTATTTTGTTAAGTTTATGATTTTTAATAATTTAAATACTCTATGTGATGTTTTAAACATAATTAACAATGGCATGAGACCATAGGACTTTTGTAGTCTATGTTTTTGGGAATATTCTCTGAATGTTTCAAGGCCAGAGGCCATCTCTATGGCAAGTTATTTATTTTTCAAATTTATATATATATTTTGGAATTTTAATTCTTATAATTTGCATGTTACTTGGAAAATTCTAGAAAAATTAGGGGAGGTATCTTATGACCAGAGGACCCTAGGAAAATTATGGTTTGATTTAATTTCTTAAAAATAACCTTAATTTGCGCAAACACTTAAAACTGAACTTTAATTAATTAGGAGTATCCACACATCAAAATTACTTGAAAACAATTCTCCATTATCACCTAGGATGCGAGAGAACCTCACATAAAAATTTCAAGTCAATTGGAGTTAATTTAACCCATTAAATGAATTAATTAAGTGACATAGCTATTTTAAAAATAAAAAAAATCATAAAACCCAAAATACATTTTAAAAATTCACCAAACTTGTTTTGTGGGCTCTCTGGTATTAGAGGAGTCCAAGAAAATTAAAATTAAAATTTTCTAAAAATTTTTATTTTTAACTCTATTTTTAATATTTTAATAATTTAAAAAATAAAAAAATCACAAAAGTATTAAAAATCATAAAAATGTCATATTTTATTCCCTAATCACTTAGGAACCAACCAAATATTTTTCCTAAGTCTCTAGGTTAGATTTTGAATTTTAAAAGTTTAATGTAATTTTTAATGTTAAAAAATGAATTTTCGAACTTTCCCACTAAAATAATTCTAATAAATCAAAGAAAAATAAAAAAAATATAAAATTTGTTTCTCTGACTACCTTGAGGCCAGAGGGACTTAAGAAAAATGTAAAATCTATTTTTAAACTTTAATTTTATTTTATAATTAATTAATACCCTAAAACTTAAAATAATTATAATAAATCAAATAAAATTAAAAAAATCACCAAAGTTGGTCCAAGTGATCCTCTAGTCAGTAGAAACATCCCATAATTTTCCTAAGGACAGAAACCTTACCTTGGTCATGTTGTTGAATTTTCATTGAAAATCCTTATTTTTATTAAAATAATTATATAAATTAAATTAAAAATGGAAAAATCACATTTTCTCCTCTAATGTCTTAATTGACATGTGAGTGAAGTGACATAAAAATTTCAAGTTCATTTGAGCTCAATTTAGTGAGTTATGAAGTGAATATGCCTAAGTGGGCATAAAGGTTATTAAGGATTTTTTAACCCTAATTAATACTTTAAGCCTCATCAAAGGGAGGGTAAAATATTTAATCTTAACTTTCTCTTGGATGACTGAAACTTAGGGAAATTAAGGGGTAAAAACCCATTAATCACTTTAAAAATATCAAAATGGAACCTTAATTAATTAAATCATTTAAATTTTGGAAGTATAATTAAAATTTTGGATAACGAAATATGACCTAAGAAGATACCAATTCTTTAATTTAAAGTCCCTAATTGAATTAATTCACTGGTATTCAATCCTTAATTAATTCAAATGATGATGATTGAAATTAATATATAAAAATGAAAAAATCTCTAATTAAATTAAAGCTTAAAACATTAAATAATTTAATAATCAAATTAAAATAAATTTAAAATATTTAAAACTAATTTGAAAACACTTAAGAACAAACTTAAAACAAATTTGAAACATTAAATAATCTTGCAACAATTCATAATTAAAAATGTGAAAACCAAACCAATCAAAATTAACTTAAAGTACAATGATTAATTTAAACTAAACTTGAATCATTAAAATTTACTGAAGTTAAATAATCTAAACACCTCTTTCAACTTAAATAATTTGAAACATCAAAGATTAACCTAGAACAATTCATGACTAAAATATCATAAATTAAAAATTAAATCAGTTTAAGACATTAAAACTAATTTAAAACATTCAGATCATTTAAAATATAAAAGTTTAATTGAATTAAACAGCTTAAACACATTTCCAACTCAAAATGATTTAAAACACCTAAAAAGATCAAATAAAACTTTATAATTAAATCAAAACCACTTTAAATCTCCAACTGAAATTTCAATTAAGAATGGCTAAATCCTTTAATTAATCTACTCTGAAAGCTTTCACCTTTATAACTCTCAAATAGAGTGTCAGATGAAATTTCACTTTACTCATAGGATAATCAAACATCCTAACTGACTGAGCAAGAAACAAAACTTAACTAAACTCTTGAATGACCAATTCACCTGTACAATGAAATTCATTTGGACTTGAAATAATCTCAAAAGCATTGAAAGGATGTTCAGGATTTGCCTTAAGCACTTTCTCAATATGATGAGGTTATTTAGAAGAACAATTGAACTTAATTGTTCTTTGGTGAAGAAAATCATCCTTAACAACACACAAGAACCTACACGTCATAGGAATTAACTAGCAATAGGATTAGGATCTTGGTAGACAACCAGAACCTTCCCTTAGCTTTACTTAGGTACTTGTTGCAAATATTTAAATGCTCTGACATGTGTTTTAAGTGCAGCCGGGAATGACGAGAAGATCCACCAGGTACGCTTTTATTTTATTGCGATTTATTTACCTGCACCGTACTTTACTCTCTTGCATGTTAAACAACAATGTCACCCTGCATGAAAACTGAAACTTTTAGGATAGCCACAAAACTGAAACCCAAAACTAAATTAAAATCAACACAAGATAAAAATCACCGCCACAACATTCAAAATATAAAACAACTCAAATTTTAATCACAAACAAAACAACAAAACTACAACTACAACTAAATTAAAACGTCTCGTTGGATGATCGGGAATCCCTCGGATGATGCAACCCACGTGTTGCTAACGAGATTTCCTACAGTCTAAATTAAAGTGTGGAACTCATTCAGTTGAGTTTAGCAAATTCATTTGGACTAAGTGAATCCAATGAAAATAGCAGTGCCGGGATGACAGAACCGTGGGATCTTAATCGGTCCTGCTTAATCAAATTTAAGATTTGTTTTAATTAAAACATTAAGACATCTGAACCTTAAGACTTTTCTAAACCAAAACACTTCTCTCATCTCCTGATTTTCACCTTCTAAAACTAAACCTCTGCAACAACAAGGAGCTTGGAGCATAGTGGGCAGCACAGCCATCGTCGTCAGCAAAACTTGTGTCTACTTCAGCAAAATCATTTTTTAGTCTAAATAACATACCCGTAGGATTTCGAGGTAGTTTTCCTAGTGCAACATAAATCCTCAACTTTTCTTTAGGCATTTGCATAATTATGTTATACAAATTAAGCCCTAACCGGTCTTATGACTCCGAGGTAGTCATTTGGTACGACATAAACCCTCACATCTTCGAGGCTATTTGTATGATTGTGTCATACAAATATAAGTCCTAATTAACTAAAATTGGCAGGATTGAAAAATTAAATAAACTCTCAAATTGAAGCTAAATAATAGGATAGTCGGGAAGTCACCGAAGTTCACTTCGGGTCCGTGACATCCCCTACTTCTCTTCCTTTGGACTCTTAAAAATAAACTGTTCCAAATTTGATCCAATCCCTTTTGAAATTCCAAAATTCAATCCTTTGAAACCTTAAACTTTGAAATTATTCAGAGCAAAACCACTGATCATTATCGAGAGTTTTCTTAAATGATTCCCATCATTTAGGATGTAATTAACTATAGGGGCTTGCCCTTATAGGGAATTTTAAGAACCCAGAAAATATAAACCCTGCTTAATTCCTTTATATTAAGCAAGGAAACTTTTCAGCTTATAAAATTGGTTCGCAGACCAAACGGATGTCTAAAATCTTCTAGTTTATTTAATCAAGCCTCATCATTAAGCAGTGTGTCTATACTTCAAGATAGATACACGGTTTATGATGTGGTCCTCGTTATGTAAACTATTCGGGATGTGAGATCGGTTTGACTTCATATCTTAAAGTTTTCAAACTTAAAATTATTTTCAAAATCAAATACTACTTCCAAATTATATATACATTTAAATTAAATTCAAAACCTAAAAATTCATCGACAACTTCTGTAGGCGACCCCTTTTCAAAATACAACACACACAATCTAAAAATATGCCGACAATTTCTGGTGACTCTGCTGGGGAATAGATCCTCTCTCCATTTTGATCAGATGGTCTTGTTTTCATTAATCGGTAGTGAGTCCATGCCCCTTGTGGACCAAACTACCATTCTTTCCATTGGCATATCTCGCTCGTTTCTGTCTTGAGCGAGTATAGTCAACTCCTTTTGGATTCTGGAGCCACTGTTTAGACACCCCTAAACTGAGAGATTCCAGAATCCTCCCACCTTTCCAAAGAGGCGAGGTAGACCCCCAATAGTTGTTATCCTAGGAGCGGTTCCTCGGGTTAAGAAGTCTTGTGAGACTCTCTCTTCCTTTCCAGTTTTTGGATTGGGTCCCTTATCTTTCCTTTAACCATTCCCCTTTTAATTTGTTTCGTTCTTAATGAACAAACCTTCTAATAAACAAACCCTTTAATAAATGAACTTTCTGTTAAACCATAAATACATAAATAAAAATGAGAATCCAAAATTCTTTATAAAGAAAACGAAAAGATAAATGGAAGTGTGTTCGGACTCGTTTAGAGAAATTCCTCTCTTTTTTCATCCCAACGAAAGGAAGCATAATTTGGAACTGACGCTTAGAATCTACCCTGCAGAAGATGTCTGTACCGAAGCTGATTTTCTCCTTCACTAATGGAATAGACTTAGATATCTACAAGGACGAGCTACCTAACGATGCGGTCATTCGCTTTGGACAAGGGTTTGACAATACGGACATTAAGTTCGCTGATGTTACTCTTTTCGCGCTGATGAACAAAGTACCGGAAACTGAAGAGCCCATAATTGAGTTCAACCTGAAATTGGCTCAAGAGTTCCCTCCCCTATAAAGCTTTCCAACTGAAAGAAACATTGCTGTTCATAGGAGGTAAGCTGCTACCCCCAGAACTGTCATCTCTACCCCCACCGGTCTAATCATTGCTGCACCTACCCCGGCTCCCGCCAAACTGAAAGGAAAAGAAGTCCAAGTCGGTGATGAGCCTGTTACCGTGGAGGGTTCAGATTTTGTTGCAATACCGTCTGTCTTCAAGATAGGGTCTAGTTCGAGAGTCGCACCCTTAACCCAAACTCAAAGAAGAAATAAGCACAGGAAGATTGCCAGGATCAAGAAGACTCAGGCTGCTGAAGTTACCTTTCTGGAAGAGATTCCTGAGGAAGAAGAAGAGCTGCCTGAGATCTCACCACTGTTAGGAGGGAGTAGGTTTCACCCTCTCTCTACTGCATTTGATAAGGAAGATGCTCAAAGGATCGCCACTGCGTTACCCCGACCTGCATACTACAGTGATTGTAAGAAGAAATAGATCAAGAATACGCCGCTTACCCGTCTGCGAGGAGTGGTAGAGAAATTAGCTAAGAAGGAAGGTTGTTCCGTGTCAGAAATTCTGAGAAGAATGGGATGAGTACCAGCTAGATCCCACCTCGGACCACGAGTAGACCCTGTCACTGCTCCAGAAAGACCACGGAAGAAAGTACGAGCTAGCGAGAGAAGTTCGCCTGTTGTTGTATCAGGTCACCATATTAGGGAGGAAGTCTTTGCTGAAAGGATTGCTGAGCATTCTGCCTGGGACGTTGGAAGGTCGGCTGATGTTGTTCGGCCTGTACTTGCAATTGTCGTTTTCCCTTGTTAACCACAGCAACTATCTGATCCATGAAAAAAAATAACCATTTTTATGCCTTGATTTTTATCAAAATTTTAAGGATATTATGCTTTAATGAAAGGTATTTTTGTATTTTTGGATATAGGTGATGGAGAAATGTTCAAGAAGAAAAAAAGTGAAAAAAGAGCAAAAAGGAGAAAAAAGGAGCAAAAATGGAGCCAAAATGCAAAATTATCAAAATTATTGGTCTGGCGCCTAGGCGCCAGAATCCGGCGCCTAAGCGCCAGGTCGATATGTGATTTGTTAAGATTTTTGACAACTTTTGGACTGTTATTTTGACGGTGTTAGTAGTTATTGGACCTTCTAGAAGACTGGCAGTTGTTCCTGGTTTATAGGACATGTGATACAATGTATTTGGATGCTTGGAAACGGTTTTAATCTCGAAGAGGTGCGATACAAAGTGAAGAGGTGTGAAGAACTGGACGTAGAGTCCGGCGCCTAGGTACCAGACACACCTTCTAGAAGATTCATTGAATGTGGACACTTTTTGAAGAGGTGCCTCAAGGCAACCCTTGAAGCCTATAAATAGGAGGGTACTCCTTCAAAGAAAAAGGCCCCCATACATCCCCCTATCTAGAGCCCCATATAGAGGGAGAGTTAGAGAAATACATTAGGGCCACTTTTATTAATTAGTGAGTTTATTTAGAGTGTGTATTGAGATTTTAAAGAGTTGGTGCTTTTGAAGTTTATTTCCTTTGGAGTCAGAAGAATTCAGAGGTTCAGTAGGAGAAACACTTGAGATAAGTATTTGCAATTTTATTCAAAGTTCTATTATCATGTTTTGTTGTTTAAATTCAATGTGTTCTGAGTAGTTAGTTTACTTTCTCCTTTCAATTATGAAAAGATAAATAAGATAATATAAAATTCGATGGAAAATTAAAAACAAATTATATTTTAAAACATTGTGATATTAATACTGGATCTTCATTTACTTTACAAATTGATCACTTGTATTGTTAAAATCTGTTGAAGAGTTTTGATACCTAGAAGGAGATGAATTCTTAACTAGTAGATATCACATGAATCCTTGGGTAGTCGAAGGCCTTATGCGGGTTATTCAAGGTGAAGTGCAAATAAATAGGAAGTTATTATAAAATGGGCATAGAATTAATAAGTTTTTAGAGTGACAGATTAAATTCTTGTGATTTGGTTTATAGAGAAGGAAAGGGTCACTAGTAGGGCCGACCATAGCCACCCTTGGACATCTAGTAGTGTGAGCCTAGATTAACCCATTCTACTAACAATACATCCGGACCTGATCTATAGGCAAGCCAATGTTCGTTACACCTGGATCAAAGGGTAAAGAATATGAATGCTTCTATTTGACATAATACCATAAATTTATATTCTCCACGAATATTATCATTATCTTAGAAAATCTTGGATTAATTGAAAGGAAGAAAGTTGTGTTCTTATTGCTATTTACATCAATCATTTCATTACTTCTTAATTATTGCATCTAGTAAATTAAAAATATCAAATTTATAAACTATAAAAGAAATACATTAAAATAAAATTAAAATATTTAGAAATCCATAACTCACTCCTCGTAGGATCGATACTGTTTCAAAGCCTTATATTAGTTGATACGATACGTATACTTGCGTAGTACCCATAGTGTGTAAACTATTTTCAATAAAATTATTTTTGTATATACTAGTTGCTATTATTATCTATTACATATATTTGAAAGCATTAATTATTATATTTGTCATCAGCAGATTGCGGGTCAAGTTTTTGGCGCCGTTGTCGGGGATTGAATTTTTAGTATGCATATATATAGCATTGGGTCAAGTTTTTGGCGCCGTTGCACGGGAGGAGCGGAGTAGATTTTAAATATTTTTATTTTATTCATTTTCTTTTATTTTCAAAAATATAAAATACCAATATATATATATATATATATATATATATATATATATAAAATTAAAAAAAAATTTATAAGTAGAGATTTTAGCACACGGCGAAAAGTAGCCAAAAGGTAATTCCATTAATTCATTTGAGTCATTTTCTTCAAGAATTACATAAGGTTCAGAAGTAGAAGGGGAAGCTTTGTAAAACTTGATTGGTTTAAAACCATCGTTATGAACTTCCTTGACCTCTATACTCTCTATCTTTTGAGAATGGATCGGAGTAAGGGTCATGGCATGAACATAGTGGTTAATCCGATCATACATCGATTCATATTCATCCTTTGCTTCGTCGTCTAGAGAGATCTCAAACTGAGGCCTCTTCTGACTTATCATCATTGTTTTTTTATCTTCTTCGGAGCTTTCCTCCATGTCGATGTTGATTGTTGGATCCTCCTGTTCAACAATCTGGGAAATTCTTTCTCGACCACGTCCCCGGCCTCGACCTCGGATGCGTGGGCTAAAAGAACTTTTACCAACTCGTTGAGAAGGAGCGGTATGAGATTGTTTAACTGGAGCCATACAATCTAGTCCTTGTAGTTCCTTTGAGTCTTCAATTTTGCTTATTACAATGTCTCTTGAAAATACTGTTTTCTTCAGAGGAGCATGTAAGCGGCGTCTTCATGGATGCCCACTTCATGTATTGAAAACGGCTGTAGATCCCCTTTCATGCAATGTTCTTGTCCATCTTTGTAGTATTTAATGCACTGGTGAAGCGATGACGGGACCATATTGTACTCATGGAGGCATGGTCGACCAAGCAGGGTATTGAATGATGTATCCGCATCGATGACATGGAAATTTGCAGTTGTTACTAGATTTCTGACTTTCATATGCAGCGTTATAGATCCGAGGGCTCTTTCTCCTTTCTGATTGAAACCTCTTAACATTATTTTATACATTGAAAGCTCTCGGGCATCGATGTCCAAGTAAGCTAACGTCCGTAGACTTATTATATTGAGCGAAGCTCCAGGATCTACTAAGACTCTGGAAAGCACGAATCTGCCGATGACGACAGAAATGTAGAGTGGGCGATTGTGATCGGCTGTACCGAGTAGCAAATCTTCGTCGGTGAAAGTCACGCCAAGCTGTTCCTTTATGGTGCAAACTCCATCTGAGGATGTGCTAGCCAGCTGCGCTAAGCAAATGTCAGGATTAAGTAGAGCCTTGATAAAACTTTCTCTCATCTCCTTTGACAAGATCAGAGCATCGTAAATACTTAGTTTGGCCGGCAACTTCCTGAGATGAGCTAACACGTTGTAATCCACTTTATTTGGGTTTTCAACTTCATTTTCGAACTTGTATCTCTTCGGTAAGTTTGGAGGTATTTCTTCCCGAGTAACTATCTCGCTTTCCTTTATCCATCGAGTTGTTCTCGGAGGTAGCACCTTGCCACTCCATAAATGCACTTTTGTTATTTCTTCTTCTTCCGGACCCGAGAGGTCCTTCGTATCCGAGAAGTCCAAGCCGATGTCAAGTGGAAATCCTTTGCACTCGAGGACCGGCTCCTCACTTCTCGTACTCGTCGTAGCCGATGTTGTCAATATCTTCTTTATCTTTGGTAGAAGTTAATATGATTTGAGGATCATTTTGGGAATCGCAATCGGGGTTAGATAGGTTGTGATTAGTTACGTCATCACTAGAGACAGTAAGAACGTAGCCAACATCATTTATATCATTTTTACGAGACCCTGGAGGGGTACAAAGATAATGATATAAAGTCGTGGGTTCGAGGAATTTCACCCCCGAATCCGAGATAACCGGTTTAACGGGAGCAGCCCCTATCCTATCCTTCGTGCTATCGGCTTTCTTTGGAGCAGACTGAATCTGATCCAGGACCTTCTTGAGCTCATTCCAAATTATGCTCCATCCACCCTTACCGGCATATGGGTCAAACAGAGAGATTGGCTCGGCTGAAATTACATTTATAGAACCTTTTTCAGGCTCCTTCAGATATTCCTTCGGTATCATTATATTTCCTTCTTTGTAATTTCGCTGAAGCCAATCCTTGAAACTGAAGCAGTTCTCAATTGTATGTCCAAGCATCCGGTGATAGGGACAGAAGCTGGGCTGATCTTTCTTATTCACCTCTTCTGGCTTTTTCGGCTCGGGTAACTTGAACTTGGGCTTTTTTAGCAGATTCTTGAACATCTTTGCTATAACATCATCTTTGAAAGAGTAGTTTCTGCATAGTCATTCTGATATTGTAGGAACTGGTCTCCCGTCTGTCCTGTACGGTCTCTGCTGTCGCCGACCGAGCTGATTATTCTGTGGTAGACGAGACTGTCCGTACTGTTGAGGCTGACTGTACTGCTGAGGCGACTGCTCGGTCTGAATCATCATCGGTTGCTTTCCTTTATCGGCCGCGGCCACTACGCCAAATCTCTTCTCATAAGCCTTTGCTGGTTTCGTTTTCTCTATCTTTTCTCCAGGCTCCGTGTGCTGGATTTCTTCTTGTAAGCTGCTGGCCTTGCTAAGCAGTTTTTCGAAGGACTTGATTGTGAGACCCTTAAGCATGAAAGCTACCGGACCGTGAATACTCTTGAGTATTATATCAATCACGTGCTGTTATTGTAGCTGAGGTTTGCATTTCATGCTTAAGTTTCTCCACCTCAAGATGTAGTCAACCAAAGTCTCGTCGGGCTTTTGATGTTCTACCACGAGATCTCCTATGGTGACATGACGCTGAGCACCGGCGAATCTCTTTAAGAACATGCTTTCCATTTCTGCGATAGTCTTTACTGATCCATTAGGAATTTCAGCATACCAATCGAAAGCTATTCCTGACAGGCTGCTGACAAACTGACGGAACAATAGCGCTTCACTTCCTCCTGTATTGCAACAGCTGGCTCTGAAGTGCGCTATATGCTACCGAGGGTTTCCTGTTCCGTCGAACATTTTGAAGGTCGGTGGCACGAAGCCTTTGGGGTAAGGTACAACATCAAATTCCTCCGGGTAGGGTCTACCCTTTGAAACTGATGCTCCGCCTTTGGACTGGGCCAAGGCCTCCCGAACTTGCTGTTCGACGATTTGCTTAAGCTCCTTTTCTGGTAGATTCGGGGTTGAATCCTTCTTCGGAAGCTCATTCTCGTTGGCAGAGGTGACCTCTCTTCTTTCATTGTCGATGTGTACTATCTCAGGCTGATCGATTTCTGGAGTAACTGTCGGACGTGACTGAGATTGTCCATGTAATGCGGCCATGGTAGTCATAGCTGCAGTCATCTCCTCTATTCTCTTTTCCAATTGGCTGATCATTTCATCTCTAGCGGACACGGCTCTTTGAAGCTTTTCTATCGCGTCCTCCTCAAGAGGAGCTTCACGTGCAGACGCTGTGGCCCTAGTATCGACCATGTTGATTTCCATGAATTCATTATCCACGTAATCTGACAGGTGGAAATCTTCGTTATCGATTTCCAATCCTTGCTCCTTAGTTAACTCTGAAATCTCTTCACGAAGTTTCTGAATTCTATCCTCCATCAACCCTTCTTCTGCCACTGGCTCTGAAGCAACAGAAGTGGTGACGATAGGAGTGCCGAACTTATAATTCGTTTGATGATTTGTAGACTTTTCGAAGTGGACAGGTGCAGTGACTTTCAATAACCACACTCTCCTCTCAAGAATTGATGCCTCGGGACGGAATGTCTCGGCGGGGACATCAAAACCAAGAGAGGAAGTGTGCTCCCTAGAGTGCAGACCATGTACAGAGGAAAGTAACCCTCTCTTCCTCCTCAGGAGTTCCTTGGGTGGTATTCTTGGACCTAGTCGAGACTTGACTAGTCTTCGTATCGCGAGCGTCGAATCGATGGTAGTTGTCTCAACACGCTTTCCCAAACGGTGCTTGACAGAAACCCTGCTAGACTTTTCCATTTTCAAAATTTCCTCTTTCACTTCTGGGGATATTGGACATCCCATCTTTTTAAGAAGTTTGGCGACAGAACATCCTTCTAATTCGGCCAATCTCTGTAGAAGAGCATGAGCTCGAGTGATGGGTGTGGGTTTCTTTCCCTCCTCATCAAGACTGTGCGGTGCTGGAAGCACAACGACAATCCTATGGAGACTTTCATTTCCAGTAGTACCAGCTAATGGGTGGAATCTACTACCTCGGAGGAGAGGAGAGGTATTCGGTAAATCGAGTTCCTCATGCTGAGGAATCTCATCAATCACCGGCAAACTTGCAGCTTGTGCATCAGGCGGCCTTACGAAGCTTCCAGTTGCGGTTACTCTTTTGGGATTTTGTCAGCGGGGGAACCATAGGACTGGAACCAATCTCAAAGACAGACGGCAGAGCAGGGAATGCTTTGTCAGATTCCTCCTTGTGCAGAATTTCTTTCCCTTTGGCAGACGGGGAAGTATGTACTGTAACGGCGAAGCCGGAAGCAATAGAGGTGACGACTCTCCTTGTCACGGAGTTAACTAGTTTGACGGGGACAGTAGTCATCTTCACCTTCTTAGCAGAAGGGAAGTCTTCATGGGAGTTCATGTCGAACTCGGCAGATGGTTCTTGTACTTTAGGGGCGGCAATTTTCAGGACCACGAACGGGGCTTTTCCAAGCTCGACTTCAAACTCACTGAAGCCGGCTCCAAACTGAATCAACGGTGCTGCGAGACGAGCCTCACGGGAAGAGGGCAAGTCGCAGGAGAAAGTCAGTGAAGGGGTTGACATTTCGACTGTCAAAAGAAACGTTCCAAAATTTAGGAAGGGCCAAAGACCTTGTCATCATAGTATGAACACTATGAAAAAGATCGTTCTGTGAACTGGGTAAAATTTCTGATTTCATTTAATATATTATTATTTTCTTTTATCGTATTTTTTTCTTCTTTTTCTTTTATTTTCTTTTAGATTTTCATGTGTTTGTTTTAAATGATATTTAAAATTTTAATGGTGGATTAACTTACCGAAGGTAGAAAATTAAATCCAAGAGGCAGAAGAAGAAGGTGAAGCAAAGGACCCTGCTGAGGATCCCTTTTCACAACGCACATTGCCCAAGTGGAATTAATCCACCAACACACCTATTGGGGGTCCAACCCCACAAGATCAAAAGAAAAATCCTAAGGATCCCTGAACCTCTCTGTCTAGGAGTGGCTAAACAGATGGTCCTGAAATCCAGGAAAGTTGATCACACTTTCCCAAGAAAGAAATGGGTAAAGTACGTCAACGAAGAATGGTAGTTTGATCCACCAGGGGCATGAACTTACTACCGATTTATGAAAGCAAAATCATCTGATCAAAACGGAGAGAGGAAGTAGTCCCCAATGGAGTCGCCAGAAGCTGTCGGTATATTTTTAGATTTTAAAATTTAATTTAAGTATATATATATATAATTTGGAAAGTAGCATTTGATTTTTGAAAATAATTTTTAGTTTTAAAATTTTAAGATGTGAAGTCAAACTGATCTCACATCCCAAATAGTTTATATAAACGAGTATCGCACCACAAACTATTTATCTATCCCGAGGAATAGTCACACTGCTTGACGATGGGGTTTGATTAAATAAACTAGAAGATTTGTGACATCCGTTTGGTCAGCGAACCAATTTTATAAGCCGACAGGTTCCCCTGCTTAATATAAAGGAATTAAGCAGGGTTTATATTACTTGGGTTCTTAAAGTTCCCTATAAGGGCAAGCCCCTATAGTTAATTACATCCTAAATGACGGGAATCATTTAAGAAAACTCTCGATAATGATCAGTAGTTTTGCTTTCAAGAATTTCAAAGTTTAAGGTTTTCAAAGGATTGAATTTTGGAATTTCAATAGGGAATGGATCGAGTTTGGAACAGTTTATTTTAAGATTCCAATAGAAGAGAAGTGGGAGAAGCTGAGGATCCAAGAAGAATTTTGGCAACTTCCCAAACTATCCTATTATTTAGCTTGAATTTGAGGAAATTATTTAATGTTTCAATCCTGCCAGTTTTAATTAATTAGGACTTATATTCGTATAACACAATCATACAAATAGCCTCGAAGATGTGAGGGTTTATGTCGTACCGAACGACTACCTCAGAGTCCTAAGACTGGTTAGGACTTAATTTGCATTACATGATTATGCAAATGCCTAACAAAGAGTTGAGGATTTATGTTGCACTAGGCAAACCACGTCGAAGTCATATGGCTTTGTTATTTAATTTATAAGAAAAGAGAGTTGCTGTTGCAGATCCACTGTTTGCTCTCTTGAACATGTCCTTCAGCATCCTTAATCGTGCTGCCCTTCGGTGTATTGCCTCGAGCTCCTTGTTGTTGTAGAGGTTTAGTTTTAGAAAGTGAAAATCAGGAGATGAGAGAAGTGTTTTGGTTTAGAGAAATCATAAAATACAAGTGTTTTTTTAATGTTTTAATTAAAACAAATCTTAAAGTTGATTATAACAACACCGGTTAAGATCCCACGGTTCCATCCTTCTGGCATCTTTATTTTTATCGGATTCACTTAGTCCTAATGAATTTGCTAAACTCAACTGAATGAGTTCCACACTTTCATTTAGACCGTGGGAAATCCCGTTAGCAACACGTAGGTTACATCATCCGAGGTATTTCCGATCATCCAACAAGACGTTTTAATTTAGTTAAAGTTGTAGTTTTTGTTGTGCTGTTTGTGATTCAATTTTGAGTTGTTTTATATTTTGAATGTTGTGGCGGTGGATTTTATCTTGTATGACTTTTAATTTAGTTTTGGGTTTCAGTTTTGTGGCTATCCTAAAGGTTTCAGTTTTCATGCCACAATCTTATTTATCATGCAAAAAAAGTAAAGCGCAGTGCAGGGTAAATAAATTGCAATAAAGTAAATTGCAATAAAGTAAAAGCGTACCTGGAGGGACTTCTCGTCATTCCCAAGTTGAAACTTTAATATTGCATTGCATATATGTGTTAATAATTTTGCAGAAATTAAAGCATGCCAGAAAACAGGAAGAAGTAGGACTAACAAGCAGTAGTTACTCAATCCTATGATGTCTATGTTTAGATCCTGGTTGTCTACCGAGTCCTATGATGTCTATGCGAATTTTTATGTTGTGTTTCAATGAACTTTGTTAATTTAATTGAGGATGGTTTCGTTAAGCAGACATATTAAGTTTAATAGACCTCAGAGGTATCCAAACAGTCAAAGAAGGATGCAGTTCCATGCTTCCCTCTCATATCCTGATGAAAAGTCTCGGGCTCATTTAGACTTATTATGTTGCTTAACAATTCACCCTACCTATACCCTTATGCTTAATGAACACAGTTGTTCGGGGTAGGTTGGGGCAGATGGGTTTAGGTGTGGTTTGGGTTTGTATTTGGTGGTAACTGGTAGTTTGATTTGGACTTATGGGAGTGCTATGAAGAGTTTGCGGTTTTTAATTGAGTTTGATTTTAGTTTGCGGATTGGAGGATTTGAATTTAGATTGGTTTGTATTTGGCTTGGGTTTGAACTAGGTTTGGTGTTGGTTTATGTTTTGGTTTGGGTTTGGTTTTATTTTGGTTTTGGTTTATGTTTTGGTTTGGGTTTGGTTTATGTTTTGGTTTGGTTTTGGTTTGATTTTGGTTTGATTTTGGTTTTGGTTTATGTTTTGGTTTGGGTTTGGTTTATGTTGTGTTATTGTTATTATTGTATGTTATTGTATTGTATTGTATTATGTTATTGTGTTTATATTGTTATGTATTATTAAATTATGTTATTATTGTTATTTATTATTTATGTGTTTTATTATTGTTATTTTTATTATCTGTTGTTTAAGATTATTATCCTTTATTTGTAATTGAAATGATTATTCATCTTTATTATTTATTTAATTTATTATCTTTATTTAATTCATTATGATTTATTTACTTTATCATCGTTTATTTGTTTTTTTAATTGTTATTAATTTTATTTAATTAATTGATTGTTATTTATTTGTTTTATTTAATTAATTGTTATTTATTTAATTTATTTAATTAATTGTTATTTATTTAATTTATTTTACTTTAATTTAATATTTAATTATTTAAATTATTATTTTAGTTTTAATTTATTTTATTTTTTTATTTAATTTAATTTAATTTAATTTAATTTATTATTATTTACAATTATTATTAATTTAATTTAATTTATTTATTTAATTTAATGTAAAGTATTATTGTTTAATTTAATAAAATTTAATTTAATTTGTTTTATTTTATTTAATATAATTAATTTAATTTGTTTAGTTTGATTTAATTTATTATTTATTTACATTATTAATTTAATTTATTTAATTTGCTTATTTAATTTATTTAATTTAATATTTATTTATGCTATTATTTAATTTAATTTAATTTAGTTTAATATGATTTTATTAATTAAATTTATTTAATATAACTTAATTTATTATTATTTACAATTATTATTTAACTTTAATTTAATATTCAGTTTTCATTAATTTATTTAACTTAATTTAATTTATTTTTAAATTATTTATTTATTTACATTATCATTTAATTTAATATAATTTTGATTTATTTAATTTGTTTAATTTAATTTGATTTAATTTAATTTATTGTTTATATACATTATCATTTATTTTAATATTTGATTTTCATTTCTTTAATTTAATTTAATTCAATTTATTTAATTTATTATTTCCATTATCATTTAATTTAGTTTATTATCCATTTATATTATTTAAATTATTTTTAATTTATATATATATGTATTATTTATTTTAATATTCTTTATATTCTTATCTTTTAATATATATATATATATATATATATATATATATATATATATATATATATATATATATATATATATATATATATATATATATATATATATATATATATATATATATATATATATATATATATATATATATATATAGTATAAGTCAATTTTATTTTAATTTATTATTGTTATTAATTATATGTATATTTAAGTTTATCATTTATATTATTTATTATCATTTATATTATTATTTATTTAATTATAAAGCTTTTCATTTTCTCTCTCCTAAATTATCCTTTTCTTTATTTAAAGTTATGATCATTTATATTAAGTTATTATTTATTAAAAATTATTATTTACACATATATTTACATTTAGATTATTTTAAAGAGGCATTTTATTTTTTATTTGCTTATTTTTATTATTATTTATCTATTTATAAAGCTTTTTTTAATATTCTCCTTCTTAAATTATCATTTCATTTATTTTAAATTTTTATCCTTTATTTAAAGCTATTAGAATAATTATTTTTTTATATTATTTTTAAAAAGAATGACATTCTTATTTACTTATTTTTTATATTTGCAATTATTATTTTATTATTATTACCCTTTTCTCATATTTTCATTATCTTTTAGGTTTATAATTATTTATTTTATTCTTATCATATTATTTTTATTACTTACATATTGTTATTATTAATTAACATATATATAGTATTATCCTTTATTTAGTTATTTATGCTTTAGTAGTATTTATTTAAATTTAGTATAGATTATTTTTATTATGTCATTTATTTATATATAATTTATTTACATTATTTTAAAAATTATTTATTAGTGTATTATAATTTATTTACAATATATTTAACATTAATTTATATATTATTTAGTACATTTAATATATTTACATTTATATTATTAATTTACATATGTATAATTTATGTAGTTATTTTATTTATATGTTATTTCATTATTACATGTTATTAAAAAAATTTATTTCATTCCTTTTCATTTTATTTTATTCCTATTTTTATTTTCTTTTCTCTTTATGTTTATTTTCCTTTCTTTTATTTTTTCTTTCCTTTATGTTAAATTATTTCTTTTAGATTTTAAATCTTATTTTTCAATTTAGTAGAAATGGGTGGTAGATTTGTAAATATTTAAAACTAGCTATATAACTTTGCATAAAAAAAAATAATTCCTAAGCCTATGCATGAATAAAATTTAAAAAGCATGAAGATAACCTACACATGAAGATATACATGGAGATAGATCCCTAAGGCTAAACATGGGAAAACATACATGGTGTGAAGATTTGTAATAATTAACACATAATAATTTTTTTTTTGTTTTTTAAAACCTATGTAGAGGAAGAAGAATTTTTTAAAGAAAATACATGTATGTGCTAAACATAAACAAGATAATGACACATTTTTTTTTCCTTTTTTTTTAAAATAAATTTTGAAACAAAAACAAAATTAAAGGGAGGGGGGAGGAGATTACCTTAGCTTGGAGAAGCACTTGTTGGAGACCTTGAAGAGTCCCTTGTTGGAGATGAAGTGAGTGAGGGTGGCTAGCTTGGAAGGAGGAGAAGAAGAGGAGATGGAGGCTCACGGTTTTTGGAGAGGAAGTGAGTGAGTGGGATAGTAAAGTGAAGTGTGTAAGGGAGTGTGTAAGAGTTTGTAAGTGGGATTAGGGGGGGGGGGGTTAATGGGGAGGCTCACGGCTAAGAATTAAGGAGGGAGTGAGGATGAGGTGAGGGAGAAATATGGTGGAGGCATGGTGAAGGTAAGGAGGGTAGAGTGAGGTGGCGGGTAGGGTGAGGGAGAGGTGATGGAGAGATGAGGGAGAGGTGAGGGAGAGATATTTTTTCTTTTTTTTTAAATGTATTTTATTTTTTTTCCTTTTAGGGTTGCCGTGAGGTGTAAAAAAAAAGGAAGTATGTGGGTGTGTGTGTGAGTGGGTGTATTTTAATTTGGTGAGTTTTGGATTTTTGGTCCATTTTAAGAACATTGGGCTAACTGGAGTTTTATTGGGCTAAAGCTTGAATGAAGCCCAAGTTCCTTGATCAATATTGTCCACGTTATTGTAATGAATATCTTTCATGAAGACACAAAGTGGTTTTGAGCTCATTTGGAGGTTCAATTTTGCCATGGTTTGGATTTTTGATTATTTTGGACCATGTTGGGTTCGGGTCAAGTTATCTTGAGTTTGAGTGGGAATGGTATTCAGAGGTCTTCAACAACAATGTAGATATGGTTGTATAGAATAATTTTAATGAAGACATAAAATGGTTTTGACAAAGTTTAGAGGGTCAATTTGGTGGATTTAAAACATGTGTTCAGCTTGGGTCAAAATGGATTTTGATAAGATTTGAGCTAAAATTATGGGCAATTGATGATCCAATTCAGTTTAAGGAGGTGTTATAAAGAGTTTGGAATTGAAATTTGGGAGGAATTGATTGACATTGGGTCACTTTAGGAGTTTTGGGTTATTTAGGCAAAATTGGGGATTTTGATTTCAAGTGGAATTAGATTCAAATGTGGGTTACATTGGACTTGAATTTGGTCTAAGTTGATATTGGGATGTTGAATTTTGGTTTAGAATTGAATTTGATGAAAATTGGGGTCAATTGGGTCAAGATTGGGTTTGATTTAGGCATCTTTAGGTTAAATGGGCCAAGTTGGGATTTTGGATTGAAAGTGTATCAATATGGAAAAATTGACACATAGTGTAGTTGAACAAAATGAAATTAGAGATTTTTAGGATTTTCTGGAATTTTTTGAGAATTTTTTGGAATTTTTGGGCAAAAAGGGTATTTTGGTATTTTGAGAGTATTGGGGGGTATTTTTGGAAATTTTGGAATTTTTGGTCATGAATGGTCAATTTGAGTGGCAAGGAATATCTTAGAATGATTTTTGGGGAATTTTGGTGAATTTGGGTAACTTTGGAAGTTTTGGGTATTTTGGGTAGTTTAGGGTTATTTAGGGAATTTTGGGAGGCCGGTGGCCAAAAAATTGAAACTTTTGAGATTTGAAGGTGGCTTCAAAGTGAGCATGATGTAATGACCAAGGGTCACTTAAATTTTGTTCTCTATGTGTCGGTCCCTACCACTTAGTCATAGACTTAGGGCTGGGCTATCCACATGAGTTTCCAAAGAGTTCAGGGTTGAAATTAGGATGTGTAGTGTGTGTACGTTGTGAATGTGAAGTGTATGAGTGGTGATCTCCAGACCTCACTCAGGGCAAATCCTAAGGTCTGACCACCTATAGGAGACTTCCCCTAGGATTCCTTATGCTTGCCTTTTTCCTACCAAAAGGTGGAGGTTAGGCCTTAAGCATATGAAAAACCACTAGTGAAGCAAGAAGAGTTTTGAATTTCTATGGGGAGGGTTCCATGACTAGTCCTCTAAGAAAGTCACCAGGAGAGTGCTATGGCTAGACCCTAGGCTATTCTAAAGAGAGACTAGACCTCAACCAAAAGTGAGGTCAACAAATGGACCCCCAATAGGTGCGGTGTGCTGGGCAGGCACACTGCACGTATTAGTGTTGACCGACGAGATCAACAAGACCAACACAACTGTCTGAGTGAAAACTCAAGACAGAGAAAAGAGTTTAGCAAGTGAGTTTCCACTGGGGATTGTTTGGTTGAAAACCTTCAAATCCAGGGACTCTTGCTGGAGAAAGAAGAATGGAATACCTTTCAGTTGGAGCTGTGAATTTCAAGCTCTCAAACTCTGAAGGAATCCAAACCGATTTGATTTGAAGAGGGGAATTTTGAATTTGATTTCATGTTTCTTGTTTGAATTTTAGTTTGAATTTTTTTTTTGAATTTGAAATTTGGAATTTTGTTTTCGAATTTAATTTTAGGATTTGAATGTGGGAATTTAAAATTTTAAGCGAAATTGGAATTTCAGTATCGCTCGCAGAGGGAGAATCAGAATTTAGGTACTGATTCGGAAATTAAAGGAAAAATTTTCTTTTTTTGGGAAATCAAACGACTAAGCTCCGACCCCAGAATATCATGGAAGGCGGAAAAATATCTCGGAAAGAATATGGAAATTTAGGTAATTTTTGGGAAATCGGATGACTAAGCTCCGATCCCAGAATATCATGGAAGGCAGAAAAATATCTCGGAAGGAAGATGGAAATTTAGGTAATTTTTTGGGAAATCGGACGACTAAGCTCCGACCCCAGAATATCATGGAAGGCGAAAAAATATCTCGGAAGGAAGATGGAAGTTTAGGTAATTTTTTGGAAATCGGACGACTAAGCTCCGATCCCAGAATATCATGGAAGGTGGAAAAATATCTCGGAAGGAAGATGGAAATTTAGGTAATTTTTGGGAAATCGGACGACTAAGCTCCGATCCCAGAATATCATGGAAGGCGGAAAAATATCTCGGAAGGAAGATGGAAATTTAGGTAATTTTTGGGAAATCAGACGACTAAGCTCCGAGCCAAGAATATCGTGGAAGGCTGAAAAATATCTTCGAAGGAAGATGGAAATTTAGGTAATTTTTGGGAAATCGGACGACTGAGCTCCGATCCCAGAATATCATGAAAGGCGGAAAAATATCTCGGAAGGAAGATGAAAATTTAGGTAATTTTTGGGAAATCAGACGACTAAGTTCCGACCCCATAATATCGTGGAAGGCGGAAAAATATCTCGGAAGGAAGATGGAAATTTAGGGAATTTTTGGGAAAGAGAGGATATTATTAACCTGTCTAATTCTTATTTCATATCGTTTCATTTTGTGTAATTTTGATTTTGCTTCTTTTGAGTTCATTTCTTTTCATTTTGATTTGACTTAATTTGACTTGATTTAAATTTTTTTTTTAATTTTCATTTTGTTTTAATTTCATTTGGTTTAAATTTCATTTTGTTTTCTCTCTCTTTTTTTATTTTTAATTTGGAACCAACGAGTGGTCCAACGGCTTTCGACCATCACATTGAAAGAAACATTTCGAAAAGGAAATCTTCATTGATTCATCCGAAAAGAAGTACAACCGATCCGACATTAACAAGCATCCAAAACCGATCATGTGTACAGGATCGGACAAAACAGCTCGCATGTACAAAACCGAACAAAACCGGTGTATCATGTCATCCGGTTGCTCGCGGAAGTAGTAACAACAACCGCCGCGAGGCCGCTCGTGGGGGACGGGCCAACCCGCTAAGGTTACGCTCCGGAACAAAAGTCCCCTCACGGACACCCGGAGGTACGGCCTATCCATGGTAGTGGTCCGTAACTTTCTAGTTCGTGGTCAAGTTCGTAGTAGAATGGCGCCTTGTCTTCATCTATCCTTCTAAACGCGACTTAGATCCTTTTCCCTCGAACTCCCCGGGATGCAATGCTTTGCCAAGTCCGCTCCATTTCCTTTAAGCACTAAGACCGATCCCACCGGTAAAGTGATTCTTGCTGTACCTCAAAATTCTCCTTCCCCGACGATTCGTATCTCTCGCCCGAATAGGATGTCACTTTCACTTACAAATGAGACCGTGCAAAAGGGCCTCAAGAAGTCATGGTGGTCGATGTGCGGCGGTATGAAATCCCCATCCTTGTAGATGTTAATGATGCAGCTGTTAGGGATGCATGTTGGTGGCAATGTATGCCGTTCAACCATCCTTTTTATCATCTTCTTAATCTCTGGCGGTATTTTGTCCACCTCATCGTGTTGTAGGATCCCTGGAGGATTTCCTTGCTTGTCTTTGGTAAAGTTATAACAACATCCACATTGTATAGTAATTCGTCCCTTACCCCTCATCCACTTTTTCGGTGCTGTGTATATCCTTGGCCTCAGACGGCCTCTCTTGCCCAAAGACTTGAGCGCTTTTATAACATGTAAAATTTTATCTTCATCGGTCGGTGAAAATACATTGGTGTACAATTCAAGGCCTTCCAAAATGTCGATGAGCTTTACCCCGGATGATGTCGTAGCTTTCGAAGTCGTCTTTCTTTCGAACCTGTCTTATCCTTGCCATAATGTAATCCGGTATAGGTGGCGGCGGTGGTAGTTGGATAAATTCAGGGATGTATGGCTCAACACCCGGCCGTTCTCGAAGTTGCATGCTTAATGACGCAGTTGTGTATGCTTTGAAGGTTCTCGTATTCTTCTAACCGGAGTACATCGCGCTCCGGGCATATCGAGAACGCCCCTGAAGAGGAAGGAAGCCTATCTATGTCCGAGTTGCACGTCGGGCATCTCGTGAAGATCTCCTGTTACATGTCTATCGGCGCGGGCCCCTCAGGAAGATCCGGCTCTGGTTCTGTATCGGTCCTTGGTGGACTGTCGTCTGTCTCTTTCATGTCGGGTCTGGTAGAACCGTCCCGGCACTAGTGCAAGCCCGGCGGCCGCCTCCCGAGCCTGTCGCCTCTCCATCCTTTCTAGAAAGCGGTGCTTGCGGCGGTTTCTGTTTCTTCTGCTTGTATTCGCTGATGGAGCGTCCGGAATTCTACCGGCTGAAGCGGCAACCAAATCACCTTGTGGAGTGGTGACCATGGATGGGACATGAGTACGTCGCACAGTAAGGAGGTGTGAGTCAACAAAACCTCCGGTGCCCCCATGTCCTGAGGTTTGTCCTACCTCCCTGCGGCTGAATTTCTTTATTGGCTTCATTTTTCGCGTTCGCTTCAGTGTATGTTTCTAGATGCGAGGTCGAAGCCGTATCAGAGAGCAAACACCGACTCGAAACTCGACACTTCCTACACAAGTAAACAAGGGGAAATGTCAGCGAGTGGTGTTGTGCACGAACAAAAGCAAATTATCACTTACTTTAAACAAGTTTTAGCAATTAACTTGATGCCATTATTTTATTTAATATGTTTTTATAAAATTTAGATTTAGAGTTTGGCAAACATGTTTTCATTTTGTGGGAAGATTTCTTTTATTTTATGCAGTTTTTTTTATTACAAAATTTTGGACCCATACATGTACTACTAGCCCTATAGCTATATTGGAACGAATATCATTTTTTTCAGCCTTTTTATGTCGCGTAATATTTCTTTAAATATCGTCCATTGATGAGCAACATGGGTCTATCCCCTCGAGAATCCACCAACTGGTAAGATCCTCCTGTGTAGACCTTCTCCACCACGAACGATCCTTCCCAAGTCGGTTCAAATTTTCCACCTATTTTGCGGTGTACAAGAATAGGCCTTCTAAGAACGAGCATGAGTTCATGAAATTTGAACGACCTCGGGCGGATCAATTTATCGTGGTCTTGAATAATTTTCGCTTGGTAGAGTTCCAAGTTCTGTTGTGCGAGCAATCTTTTTCCTTCAAGGTTTTCCAATTCTGCAAGTCGTAACTTGCCATTCTCTTCTGTTGTAATTTGATTGGCAATGGCAACTCGGAGCGATGGTAGCTGAACTTCTAATGGAAGAACTGCCTTGGATTCGTACACAAGTGTGTAAGGCGTAGACTGTGTCGGCTTCCTGACTGTCGTCATGTAGGCCCACAAAGATTCTAGTAGCTTCTCGTGCCATCCTCTTTTTTTGTCGTCGAGCTTCTTCTTCAGAATCTGAACAAGCATTTTATTGAAGGCCTCTCGCCAAGCCATTTGCTTTAGGGTAGTAGATCGTCGAGTATCTCCAATCTATCCCATGTCTTCCGATGAAGTTGTTGATTTTCGCGCTCTTGAAAGCGTGACCCGTTGTCGAGATGATTCTACACGGTACACCGAAACGGTAGACGATTTGATTCTTGAAGAACCGTAAGACTTCGCCGCGCTGTGACTTCTCGTAGTGGAACTACTTCGCCCATGGATAAGTAGTTTATAGCGGCGAGTATAAACCTGTGTCCTTTTGAGGAAGGAGGGTCTATCGGACCAACTATGTCCGTGCCCCAGCACTCGAATGGCCACGAGGCAATCGTTGGGTGTAGAACATTCGGAGGCTGGTGCAAGACCACTCCATGCACCTAACACTGATGGCATCTCTTAGCTACGTCCATGCAATCTGTCATCATTGCTGGCCAGTAGTATCCGAGTCTTTTGATTTTCATCTTCATTTTCGGTCCCGATCGGTGTGCACCACACAATCCAAGCATGTACTTTGACAATTTTCTCGCGCTTTTGCTCGTTCGTACATCTCAACCAGGATACCGTTCGTACAAAATTAGCGTCTATTAATTTCTTTTTGATTTCCGCTGTAACTTGCTTTCGCTGTTCTATCTCGAGGCGCATCCTTCGGGAGCTTGCTTACCGGCATCACATTCTTATCCACTCCAAGGTGGTGAACCGCGACTGCCGGAGACACCGGCATTTCGTCATAGCCCCGTGAAGCAATCTAATCGATAGTAACCCGACCAAGTATGCAACCTCTTCGTTGAGTAACAAACTTAAGAAAGCCTGTCGGGCTGCTCCCTGTCCCGAGATTGATTTCTCTTAATTCATCAACTGTTGATTTGATTTCTTCTTCGAATTCTCGCGGAGCATCGCCTATCGTCGGATTCCTTCATATTCATCTTGAATGTCCAGCAATCTTCACCGACTAGTAACAACCAAGCAAAATTCTCAGTCATCGACCGGGTCCGAGCGTACCAAACCCACATCTCTTTCAAATTGAGTTTCTTTCCTTTTACATTCCACAATTTTTCGAACAATTGTAACTTATCTTTTGGCATTTCCTTTCGACACATATCCTTGTTGAACTAACTTTGTACACATGGCGAAAGTAGCCAAAAGGTAATTCCATTAATTCATTCGAGTCATTTTCTTCAAGAATTACACAAGGTTTAGAAGTGGAAGAGGAAGATTTGTAATACCAAGAATTACACAAGGTAATACCAACTCGTCGAGAAGGAGCGGTATGGGATCGTTGAACCTGTTACAAGGTCTCGTCCCGTAGCTCCTTTGTTCCTAATTTTGCTTATTACAATGTCTAGCCGAAAATACCGTTTTCTTTAGAGGAGCATAGTAAGCAACTCTCGGGTCGAGGATTTTACATCCAAGACCGCACCGCTTTAGGATTCTTTCCCTATTGCACTCGAAATACATCAAATTCAAACTTTTGGGTCAAGGATTTTACATCCAAGACCGCACCGCTTTAGGATTCTTTCCCTATTGCACCGAAATACATCAAATTCAAACTTTTGGGTTAAGGATTTTACATCCAAGACTCGCATCGCTTTAGGATTCTTTCCCTATCGCACCGAAATACATCAAATTCAAACTCTTGGGTCGAGGATTTTACATCCAAGACCGCACTCGCTTTAGGATTCTTTCTCTATTGCACCGAAATACATCAAATTCAAACTCTTGGGTCGAGGATTTTACATCCAAGACCGCACTCGCTTTAGGATTCTTTCCCTATTGCACCGAAATACATCAAATTCAAACTCTCGGGTCGAGGATTTTACATCCAAGACCGCACCGCTTTAGGATTCTTTCCCTATCGCACCGAAATACATCAAATTCAAACTTTCGGGTCGAGGATTTTACATCCAAGACCGCACTCGCTTTAGGATTCTTTCCCTATTGCACCGAAATACATCAAATTCAAACTCTCGGGTCGAGGATTTTACATCCAAGACCGCATCGCTTTAGGATTCTTTCCCTATCGCACCGAAATACATCAAATTCAAACTTTTGGGTCGAGGATTTTACATCCAAGACCGCATCGCTTTAGGATTCTTTCCCTATTGCACCGAAATACATCAAATTCAAACTCTTGGGTCGAGGATTTTACATCCAAGACCGCACCGCTTTAGGATTCTTTCCCTATCGCACCGAAATACATCAAATTCAAACTTTTGGGTCGAGGATTTTACATCCAAGATCGCATCGCTTTAGGATTCTTTCCCTATCAGCACCGAAATACATCAAATCAAATTCCTGGGTTAAGGATTTTACATCCGAGACCGCATTGCTTTAGGATCATTTCCCTATCGCAATGAAATACATCAAAAAAATCAAACTCTCGAGGTTAAGGATTTTACATCCAATACCGCATTACTCCGAGATCTTTCCTCATCGTAATGATCCAATCCAATCGATTCGATCTTCTTTTGGGGTCAAGATGTTACATCTAAAACCTCAAAATTCCAATTTTCATTTCGCATCAAATCCCTTCAAAATTAATCTTAACAAAACTTCAATCTAAATGAAAACTCAAAATCTAAACTTACACATCAAAACTTAAACTAAAACAAAACGAAAATCTAAATCGAAATTCCCCGCATCATGTGATTTGGGATTCACCTCCTTTTCCTTCCCGCCGAGAGATCAAGAATCTCCGGTCCTGCAGATATACTTGACACTCCCCGGCGAAGCTCTTCTACTTCATCCTAAGTTTGTTACTTGGACATCCGTGTTGGTTTTGTTGATCGCTTCGGTCAACACCAATACGCGCGGTGTGCTCCGTCACTCACCACACCTATTGGGGTCCATTTGTTGACCTCATTTTCGATGAGGTCTTCTCTTCTTCTTTTAGTGCTTAGGATCTAGCCTTAGGCTTTTCCTTTGACTATCTTAGAGGACTAGAATCGGGATCCACCATCTAGAATTTCAAACCACTTCTTAACTCCCCGCAAACTCCACAAACTTGATTGTAGACCCCTAATCACCTGTAGGGTCGAGATCAAATGTGGAAGTTTAAAGGATGAGTTCCTATAGGACTCTTTGGCCTTAGGATTGCCCTGGGTGGCCTGGTCTGGTGAAGAGTTGACTTGCACACACACTACACCTGTACACTACATTTTCACACACACCTCCTAAAACACACCCATACCTAACTTGACCTCCTGACTCATGAAGGTGATTCACATGGATGGTCCTTAACCCCTAAGCCCTCGGCAAGAGGTTAGGAACAACATAGTGGGTGCCTCAAATGAGTCCCTTCATGGCTCATGTGGGCTTGATATGGCTTCATGGCTCAACCAAAATGATTTTATTCCACTTACATTCACCTAATCTTCCATTTTCCAAATTTTTAATTTTTGACCCCCGGGACCCTACACCCGCTTAGCCTACCCAAAGCCCTGAATAGCCCAAATTTCTCAAAAATTTCCAAGTCACCCAAAATTCTCCAAAATCATTCCCAAACATTTCCACATCCCTCAAATTGATCATCCATACCCAAAAATATCAAAAATTCCAAAAATACCTCCCAATACCCTCCAAATACCCAAAATACCCCTCTTGACCCAAAAATCCAAAAATTCAGAAAATTCGCAGAAAATTCCAGAAAATCCCAAATATTCCTAATTTCATTTTGTCCAACTACACCATTGGCCAATTTTGTCAATTTACCCCACTTTTATCAAAACCCTAATTTGACCCATTTTAACCCAAAGTGAACCCAATGTCAAACCAAACCTACCCAATTGACCCAAATTCTGGTCCAATTCAGTTCTAGACTTCAATTCAACATCCCCAACACCAATCTAGACCAAATCCAAGTCCAATTTGATTGGCATTGGGATCCAATTTCACTTTTGGCCTTAAAGCCCAATTTGGACCCATAACCCAAACTTAGCCCAAACTCACCCAATTCAACTCCAATTAACCCCAAATCTTTTCTAAACCTTCCTTAACATCCCCATAAACAAAACACTAACATGATTTGCCCAAGATTTTGACCCAAACCCTATTCAAATTCATCCTAAAATCAAAAAGCCCAATTTTGACCTAAACCCAAACCTAACCCAAATAAGCCCAAACCCCAAAATCAAAGCCCAACCAAAGTCAAAGCCTCTTTGAAACATTCCCAAAAACATTTCCCAACATTAATTTTACATCAATTTCAACCCTAGCCCAACATTGGCCCAAGTTAGCCCAATTTGACCTATATTGGCTCATTCACCAAAGAAGCCCAAATTCAACCCAATTCAAACCCAAATCACTCCCAATTTGCTCCAAGTCACTCATGACACATCCATGAGCTCAACCCAACAATTATTTGGCCCAAGCTTTTACTAAAATTCCATCCTAAAATCCATTTTAAAATCCAAAAGCCCACTTCCCTAAACCTTCCTAAAAGCCCATTTCCACCAAATACAAAAGCCCAAAATTGGCCCTAAAGCCCACATGACATTTCCATTTGCCATCCATTTAATCAAAGCCATTCCCTAAGTTATAATCCCATCATCAAATAATTCCAAATCAAGCCACATGCCAAATCACCCCTAAATACCAAAATTTTTCTTAAATCCATTTCCATGAAATTGACTTGACTTTTCCCAAGCCAAAGGTGAGCCATGAAGCCATGCATGAGCCACATGGAAGCCATGAGAGCCTCTTTACATGTCACCATACCATATTGGGTAGGAAGGAGGGACCCTTTCCTTAATCCCTAAAGCTCATTAGCCTTAATCATGATTCACCTAAACCTAAATTTAATCCAAATATATTTGGATGGAGACTTCTCCATGCCAAACCAACTGATCCATTTGATCCCCCACAGCACCCAAAGCCACCTCGAAGGGTGCACCAAGCCCAAATGGGTGAGTTGACCCATTTAGACCCAAAACTAGCCATGCCCCATTCTACTTGGATCAAAGCCTTTACACTCGGCCATTGCCAATCGCTCTACACAAGCCTCCAGCCCCGACCCACCCGGACTCGAGAGTGACCCATGCTCGGCCGGCCGGCCACCCGGCCGCCGGAAAACGCCATGCCCGAGACCTCGGGAGAGGCCAAGCTTTGGAATTCCACCTCGCCGAGCCGCCCCATGCCCAATGGCCACCATGGTCGTTCTTCCCATGACCAGCAGCAGCTCGATCCCAACCCTCGTCACCCCCGGGAGAGCCTCCAGCCATGCCTATTTAAACACCACCCCTCACGGCCATGAAAGGAGAGTTGCACAAACCTTGCCGAAACTCGCCAAAATTGTTCCGCACCCTTCTCCACCCTTAGAGCAGCTTGATCCCCGGTGTCAATTTGCCCTAATCCCCACCGATAAAGCTCAATTTCCCAACTCGAAATTCCACCTAAAACCAGGACACTTCTCCACAGCTGAGCCAATCCCCAAATTGATTGGTTCTACACCTTCACCGCACCAAGGGAAGGTGTCCACCAGCGAAAAGCCCCATCTCCGAGCCACCCGGCTTGCTCCGACCTCCAAGCTTTGTGATCGGCCGTGGTCGAAGTCCAACCTGGACAATTCACTGTACCAGGAGACTTCATCCGGAGCTTGCTAGGATCCAATCGAAGGAGCAACAACCCTCGCATCGAAGCTTCACTTCTCCGAGCAAAGGTATGAACTCATTCTTCTTCCCGAGCTTACGGAGATTCTCCATTTCATTTGAATAAATTTCAATGCATGTTTACCGTATGGATGTGTTCGTCTCTTCAAGACGAATCCATGGAGCATAAGAACACGAAAATCCGTTGAGAAGCGAGTGAGTTCTTAGGGTTAGAGTGTGGACGGTCACGGATCGCACCCGCCGTAGACGATGACCGAGAACCGTCGGATCGCGCGTGTATCGGATGGACGGCTTGGATTGCGTCGGACCGGCAGATGGTACGTGAACCGCGGGGCCCCGGGCAGCCGAGTCAGATGGCGGCGTCGAATGGGAGCGCGCCACGCGGCACTTCGGAGCTGCCGAGGTTGACGCGGCGCCGCGTGGATAAGTAGAAAATTAGGGATATTTTCTATTTATTTAATTCCCTAAACTTCAAATATTCATAACTTTGTGTAGGAAAATCAGAAAAATAAAATAAAAATACCCTCTCGCTCGCAGTGAACGGAGGAGAATAATGTGGAAAAGAAATCATTTAATTTCATTAAGTATTTTATTTTTTATAATTTATTTACTCTCTGCATACATTTAATTCTCCATGCATGTATACAATTCACCATGGCATGAGACCATAGGGCTTTTGAAGCCTCCGAATTTGGGAATATTCCCTGAATTTTCCAAAGTCGAGGCCATCCCTATGAAGAGTTATTGATTTTTCAAATTCATGTCACCGTTTTGAGTATTTTAATTCCAATAAATAGCATGTTGTGAAATAAATTCTAGGAAAATTTGGTGATGTTCCTTATGACCAGAGAACCCTAGGAAAAATAGGTTTTGAGTTAGTTCATTTTAGACAACCCTAATTGGCTTAAACACTCAAAATAGGTCTCTAATTAATTAGAGCTAACCATAGATCAAATTGACTTGAAATCAATTCTCCACTGACCTTTAGGATCAGAGGAACCCACCATAAAAGTTTGAAGTCAATTGACTTGGTTACCCCTATTAATTGGGTTGATTAAGCCACTTAGTCATTTTAAACTTTAAAAATTCATAACTTTCAAAATATCTTTCAAAAATTCACCAAATTGGTTTTGGAGCCTCTCTGATATCAGGGGAATTTAAGAAAATTAAAATTTCAATTTTCTAAAAAAGTTGATTTTTAATATTATTTTAATATTTTTAATAATTAAAAAATAATAAAAATCACAAAAATAATAAAATTCACTAAAATGTCACATTTTGAATTTTAATCACTTAGGAACAAACCCCATATTTTTCTTAGGTCTATTTGGTGAGATATTAATTTTTAAAGCCCTAGGGTAATTTTAAAATTAAAAAAATGTATTTTCTAGCATCTTCACTAAAATAATTATAATAAATCAAAGAAAAATCAAAAAATTGTAAAATTTAGTTCTCTGGAATCCTTGATATCAGAGAGAATTTTAAAAATTATAAAATTCATTTTTCAACTTATATTCTATTTTTAAATTAATTAACACTCCAAAACTTAAAATAATTATAATAAAAATAATATAATTCAAAAAATCACCAAAATTGGTCCAAGTGGTCCCTTGGTCATTAGGAATGTCCCCTAATTTTTTTAAGGACAGAAACTTTCCCTTGGTCATGTTATTAAATTTTCCTTGGAAATCTCTATTTTCTACCAAAAATAATTATATAAATAAATTAAATACAAAAAAATCACATTTTCTCCTCTCATGTCTTTATTGACATATGAGTGAAGTCATATAAAAATTTTAAATTCATTTAAGTTCAATTTAGTGAGTTATGAAATTATTAAGCTTGAAGGGCAAAATGGTAATTAAAATTTTAACCCTTAATTAAAACTTTAGGTTTAATAAAAAATTAACAAGTAAAATATTTGATCCTAATCTGATTTGGATGATTGAAATTTAAATAATTGAAGGGTAGAAACCCATTAAGCAATTTAAAATGATTAAACTTTAATTAAATAATTGATTAAATTTGGAAGAATAATAAAATTGGAATTATTAAAATAGGGATATTATTAGGAAGAGATTTATTCTTTAATTTAAAAAAATCCCTAAATTAATCATTTCATTAATGTTTAATTCTTAATTAAAATAATAATTCAAATTTAAAACATTAAAAGACTTAATCATTAAACTAAAATTAAATTATTGAACTCTTTTAAAATTTTAATTAAAATTAAAATGAATAAAATTAAATTAAAAGATTAAATTAAATCAAATTAAATCAAATTAAAAATTAAATTAAATTAAATTAAATTAAAAATTAAATTAAATTAAATTAAATCAAATTAAATTAAATTAAAAAAAATTAAATTAAATCAAATTAATTTAATGTAACATTAAATCAAACTAAATTGAATTAAATTGAATTAAATTAAATTAAATTAAATTAAATTAAATTAAATTAAATTAAGTTGAATTAAATAACATCACTTAAGACATAAAGAAATAAATCTAAAATAACTTGAACACTATTCCAAACTTAAATCATCAATTTGAACTTAAATTTGAATCACAAACCATTTGAGCACCAATTTACCCTCAAAAGCTTTAGTTATCATAACTCCTAAACAGAATATTAAATGAAATGTTACTTCACTTATAGGACATTCAAATATCCTAGTTCACTGAGCAAGACAACAAAACTTAAACCCTCGGACGATCGATTCATTTACATAATTAAATTCATTTGGACTTAAAACAATCCTAGAAATATTGAAAAGATGTTTAAGATTCGTCTTAAGCACTTCCTCAATATGATAGGATATTTATAAGAACAATTGAACTTAATTGTTCTTTGATGAAGAAAATCGTCTTCAAACCAAAAACACAAGGAACCTAGACGTCATAGGAAATGACTAGCTATAGGATTAGGAATTTGGTAGAAAACCATAACCCTTACCTTAGCTTTACCTAGGAACTTGCTTAAATGTTCTAATCGTGTTTTGAGTGCAGCTTGGAATGACGGGAAGACCCTCCAGGTACGCTTTTAATTTATCGCAATTTACTTTCTTGCAATTTACTTTATTGCAAATGCACTTTACTTTTCTTGCATGATAAAACAACTGTTGCATGAAAACCCACACCTTTAGGACAGAAACCAAAACTGAAACCCATAACTAAATTAAAAGTCATTACAAGATAAAATTCACCGCCACAACATTTCAAAATATAAAACAACTCAAAATTTAATCACAAACAGAACAACAAAACTACAACTACAACTAAATTAAAACGTCTTGTTGGATGATCGGGAATACCTCGGATGATGTAACCTACGTGTTGCTAACGGGATTTCCCACGGTCTAAATGAAAGTGTGGAACTCATTCAGTTGAGTTTAGCAAATTCATCTGGACTAAGTGAATCCGATAAAAATAATGATGCCGGAAGGATGGAACCGTGGGATCTTAACCGGTGTCGTTATAATCAACTTTAAGATTTGTTTTAATTAAAACACAAAAAAAAACACTTGGAAATTAAGACTTCTCTAAACCAAAACACTTTTCTCATCCCCCGATTTATGATTTCTAAAACTAAACCTCTGCAACAACAAGGAGCTCGGAGCATGGTGGGCAAGCACGTGCCATCGTCGTCGCAAAACTCGAACTCGCTTCAAGAAAACTTTCCTAGAATTAAACAACAAAGCCATAGGACTTCGAGGTAGTTTGCCTAGTGCAACATAAATCCTCAACTCTTCGTTAGGCATTTGCATTGCAAATTAAGCCCTAACCGGTCTTAGGACTCCGAGGTAGTCGTTTGGTACGACATAAACCCTCACATCTTCAAGGCTATTTGTATGATTCTATCATATAAATATAAGCCCTAATTAATTAAAATTGGAAAGATTAAAACATTAAATAAACATTAGGACTTTCCTAAATCCAAGCCAAACAATAGGATAGTCGGGAGATTATCGAAGTTCGCTTCGAATCCGTAATTTCTCCTACTTTTCTTCCTTTGAATTCCCAAAATAAAATGTTCCAAACTTGATCCATTCCCTATCGAGATTCAAAAATTCAATCCTTTCGAAAACTTAAACTTTGAAATTCTTGAGAGCAGAATTATTGATTATTATCGAGAGTTTTCTTAGGTGATTCCCGTCACTTAAGATGTAATTAACTATATGGGCTTGCCCTTATAGGGAATTTTAAAGAACCTGAGTAATATAAACCCCGTTTAATGTTTTTTCATATTAAGCGAGGGAATTTGTTCGGCTTATAAAATTGGTTCGCGGACCAAACAGATGTCACAAATCTTCTAGTTTATTTAACCGAGCCCCACCATCAAGCGGTGTGTCTATCCTTAGGGATAGATACACGGTTTGTGATGCGGTGCTCATTTATATAAACTATTTGGGATGTGAGATCGGTTTGATTTAATATCTTAAAATCTTCAAATTTAAAATTATTTTCAAAATCAAAAACTACTTTCTAAATTATATATATATTTAAATTAAACCTAAAAATATGCCGACAGTATTGCTTCAACTTTGTGATGAATAGGGTAGGGTGGCGCTCGGGTTTGGTCATTTCTGGCAGCTAGGTCATCTAGAAAGGTTAAGGAAGGAGGTTGGTAGGGCAAGGGGAAGTCAGGGAAGAGTTAAAGAGGTTAATTAGTTGTCATGATGGGTGGCTTGCTTGGAGTAATGGGTTAAGCCAAAAGGTGAAGGAGAGTTGACCTAAGTGAAGGACCTTTGGTCCATGGCTCAATTAGCTTGAGTATAGTGGGGTTAGACTAGTCCTTGGGGTTCCAAAGTTGGTTGTGGTGAGCTTGGTTTAGTAAATTTGGCTCGATTTTGTCACATTGAGTCATGGGTTCAAATTAGGGTTCTTTGGGTTGAACTTGGGCTAGGTTGGGTTTGAGCTTGGGTTAGATCCAAATGATTGATCAATATTGAGTGGATGATTTTCATGAAGTATTTAAAAAATGTTTGGTGTGGTTTTGAAATGATTTGGAAGATCAATTTGGTGGGATTTGGGCATTGGGCCAATTTTGAGACATTTGGGCTAGTTTGAGTCTAGGTTGGGCTAAAGTAGGATTTAGACCAAATTGAATATTCAAAAAGGTCTAAAAGGATGTGTTGAAGAGTTTTTGGCATAAATTGGGTGGAAATTTTGGGATTTGGTAATTCAATTTGGTATGATTTGGTCATGTGTCTAATTTGGGGTAAATTAGGAATTTTGGATTTGGGTTGACTTGGGTAAGACTTGAGCTCACATTGGAGGCAACTGAATGTTGAATTTGGCCTAGGGAAGTTTAATTAGAAGTTTAGAATTCAAATTTAAGGGAAATTGATTGACATTAGGTTTAATTTGGGTGAAATGGGTCACTTGGTTAAAATTGGGGATTTTGGAATACAAGTGAAATTGAGCTCAAATGTGGGTCAAATTTGGTCTATATTTGGTTTATATTGAGGCTAGGGATGTTGAATTAAAGTTTGGAATTGAAATTGGTCAAGATTGCAGTCAATTGTGTGGACGTTGGGTTTAATTTGGGCATTTTTAGGTTAAATGAGCAAAATTGGTGTTTTTAATTAAATTGGACCAATTTGATCAAATTGGGCCATGTGATAGTTGAGAAAAACTAAAATTGGGAATACTTAGAAGGTTTTAGAAATTTTTAGGAATTTTTGGATTTTTTGGATTTTTGGGCTAGGAGGGGTATTTTGGTAATTTTGCAAATTTTGGGGTTATTTTGGAAATTTTGGTAAATTTTGGTCAAATTGGTCAATTTGAGTGGTGGGGAATATTTTGAAATAATATTTGGAGAAAAATAGATAATTTGAGTAATTTTGGATAAAATTGAGGTTTAGGGGTGTTTGAGGCAGATTTTGTAGTGGGGGGTCAAAAATTGAAATTTTGGAAAAATTGAGGTTGATTAAAGGTGAGTAATGTGGGATTGTTTAGATTGAGTCATGAACCAAGGGCAACCCTCATTTGGTCCTCTATGTTTATAGAATCCAAAGTCTGAAAAATCTGCATATATTTCTGAATTAGATAGGATAACAAATTCCTGTGTTTGATGATAAATATTTGAGACCCTGGGCTAATATGATTTTTTAGTTCTTCTAAGTTGAACTATCACATTTTTAGAAAAAAAATTTAGCAATTATAAGGGTTGACCCATTAAATAAATTATTTTAGTTTTTAGTGTCACTTGAGGACAGGTAACGTTTAAGTTTGGGGGAACTGATCTACCTTAAAATTATTATTTTTATGGATAAATTATTCTTATATTTTTAAGGATATTATGCTTTAATGAAATGTATCTTTTATGTTTTTGGTTGCAGGTATAAAAAGATAAGTTTAAGTACAAAAAGAAGCAAAATGGAGCAAAATAAGGGCTTTATGAAGAAAAATAAAAGAATTCAGTTTGGCGCCTAGGTGCCAGAGATGGTTAGAGTGTTTAAAATTTAAATTTTGGTGGGTCCAAAGTATTCTATTAGACCCCAGATGATATAGCACATTTTAAATGAAGAATACAATAAATCTAGACACATTTTGATGAAGAGGTTTGTCCCTAGGGGCAAAAGGCTGGGTAATTGAACAATTGACTAGGCGCCTAGGCGCCACAGTTCTTTTCTAGAAGATTTGTTGAATGTGGCAATTTTTGAAGAGGTACCTGAAGCAACCCCTGGTCATTTTTGAAGCTCTATAAATATAGATTATTTTGGCTGCCAAGAGGATTCATTTTAGAGTCATTCATACTTAACACTTAGTCTCTTCCACTTAAAAGTCAAGTTAGTAAGAGTTTAGTGAGTGTTTGTGATTCCCCGAAGTTTAAAGTTCTGTAAAGAGTCAGAGAAGACAGAGAATTTCAACGAATTTCTTTGGTGTACATTCCAAATAAATATTTGTAACTTAACTTTTACATTGTGTGCTTTGGATTTAATGTTTATGAATATATTTTGTAGTGTTAATCCAATGTTTTCTGAGTAGTTTTCTTCTCTTTCTCCTTACAAATATAATGTTATTAAGTCAAGAGGTTTGAATTTTTGTTTAAGAACTTTTTTTTTCTTATTAAAAATGTGAAGATATTTTACCTTAACTTCTTTTACTTTACAACTTAGCCAATTGTATTGTTAAAACCTGTAAATAAATCTTATAGACTTGACTGTGAGATAAGGTTTCTTAACTTGTAAAAATCACATTCACTTTAGAAGATCAGAAGTTATCAATTGAAGAAGAGTGCAAATAGATAGGGAGATAAGATTTGAAGGGCGTAGATTTGAATTTTTTTAGAGTGACAGACTAAATTCTATCAAATTGGTTTAAAGTGAGGAAAATGGGTTATTGGTAGGTCCTATAGAGAAGGCACAATGGGTAATCTAGAAGTGAGAGCCTAGAATCTACTCAACAATACAAATAACACATTCTGCACCAACCCTTATACTAGCCATTATTCTTTATGTTTGGATCAAAGGGTAATAAATTTTTATGCTCATATTTATCACAATACAACATTATTAAGTTCAAACAATACAAATTCCTCTACTTATTACATAAATATTTGTAAGGATAAATTATTTTAAATTAAGTATTTTATTCATGTTCTTAGACATTTACTTGCATAATTGTGATAGTTTAGTAAGAATAATTTTAATTTTGTTAATTACTTTAAAATTTTTATTTAGTTTTCTTTTAATTTTCACAAATTTTCTCATGGGATCGATATCTGGGGTTTTTAAAAAGAAAATCTTATATTACTTGAAACGATATGTATACTTGCGTAGTACCTCTAGTGTATTTATTATCATTATTTATAAAATATTTAAATTTTGCACACTAGCCTCTTATTTTATGGTCAAGGTTACCTATCTTTGTATGTTCAATTATCTGCGTAATTGCGGTCGGGTCATCCAGCCTATACTGATAAGCTGCTTATCCTGACAAGCTGTGTATCTGTAGCAGATTCTGATAAGTTCTTTGCTTGGTTAGTTTGTGTGTTTAAAAAACAGGTGATTTGCAATTGCTTCTGGATAAATGATAATTCTACCCCTGAACTGAATAAGTTGTTAAGCTGTTTGGTTTTTACAGTTTGAAAACAGCTGATGAGCAGCTGTTTGTGAAAAAATGATGATTTTGGCCTCGCTCAGTAGAGCTGTTTGCAACAGTAATATAATGAGAACACATTGAATATACTAGAATCCAAAAAGCACTACATAATAGTTCAAAAAAATAAAAAATAAAAAATATGCTCCTAACTCAAAAGATACTATCTAAAAACCTTTTAAAAACAAATAACATAACAAAATTACAACTAAAATTATGGCAATATTCAATATAAAAATATAGAAGGGGCATGTCTGGTGCAACGTTCTCCGGTTGGGAAGTCGTCGAACCTCAAGCAACGCTGTTCAGTTGGGATATTGTCAAGCCCCGATCGCTATGGGTAGTGAAATATGTTGAAATGTCTCCCCACCTGAAGAACCGACACCTGTCCGGACTATATGCTCATTGTGGGCACCTGTAGAATCTTAGGACTTAGTTATGTGGCTGGTGCTGAAATAATGAACAAAAAAATTGGGTAATGAATGACTTTGAAACTTTTTGAATTTGATTTAATACAAGTAAAAAAATAAAATGTGCTCAATTATTTATACGTCACAAAAAAAATTTTCATCCTGATACTTAATTTTTTTAGCAAACTATATAAATTGGCTCAAGAACTTTAGTATTTATCCAAAAAGTAACATGTACTTATCCAAATTACAAAAAGCTAATCATTTCAAGAGCTCATTGAGCAGAAGAAAAAGGAGAAGCAAAAGCTCAGATAACTATTTTCTCCGTAAAACCAAATATCCAAGTAGTGGCTCGTCAAAGTAGTGGTTACCCACAATCCATAAGCCATTCAAGCTGCTCTGCTGCTTTTACATACATATGGGATATTTACATACATACCACACAATTCTATCGATGGATGGATGCATATATTGAGAGTGAGAAAAGAAGATTGACATACATAGCACTCAATTCATATGTATTTACACATCTAATAACAAATCTTCAATCTAATTTTCATAAAAAAATAAATTTTAGTATTTTTGTGGCGTGAAATCTTCTGGTGATATTAATGTAAAAATGCACATTTTTGGACAGAACGAGACTAGTAGGAAAGCAATGGGATTTAACACAATTGATATCACGCCCTACCTCATCACAACGATAAAAAAATGTAGCCAAAAAATAAACTTCATTCAACATCCTCACCCTTATCACAATGCAAAGCATATGAAGGGCTCCAAACATACTATTTCCAAGACAAATTGCTGAGTTATCTCAGACAGACCAGAAAATTATATTTCCATGCTGGGTCTTTCATGTTATCTTAACAGGATCATTGGCTTTTTATACAATCTTACCCCAACTAGAACACCAATCTATATCCCAATAAATAATGTCATAACACATGTTTATGTCCAAAAAATAAAACCATTCTTTTCTACACGCCACAATAACATAGCTTCCTTGTAATCCACCTGACAATTTTAAAATGTAAAAGAAGTGTTTTTTATTTGATGAGAGGGCTTATCATAAGGAGTGAAAATTTTTTTATTGGAGTAACCAATACTCAAATAAAATCTGAATTAAGCTCAAAATAATGAGATGAAATGCATTAAAAATTAGTAGCAGTAATTAGCACCACCAAAGGATGAAGTGGAGCATATAAGTACCATCATATGTAAAAGAAACAAAACATCATCCTGACCTGTGTTGAAAATATATGATGGGGAGAAGCTCTCACTTGAATTATTGTAACAAAGAATGGAAGAGAGTAATAACAATAACAAAATAACATCTTCTGAAACTTCAACCCTCATCTTCACAAAAATTGTTTGCACTACCCCCAATTCATTGCAAAAAAGAAAGTTGTATCACTATCTTTATTGCAAAATTTGTAAGAATACAAATTCTTAATATACCCTCTTTTAAAGAAAAGTGAATTATTTGATTTCTGTGTTTGTGTAGGCATAAGTGTATCTCATCCCACCTCATAAATTTTGCATGCATCTATGTTTGAGTATTTACTACATTTTATTTCTTAGCTTCATTCTTTTCTCATGACTGTATTCTGAAAATCAGACCTCGTATGGTAGAGCCTTTCATCTTGAATATATGAAACAAAAGTTCAAGATGATGACATGAGTGAAATTAGACCGTTCATGATAAAAAAAAATTTGACACATATACTAACTACTAGTGAAGATAATTAATAACTTCACTGGAAACATAACCAACTAAAGGAGAATCAGAAAAACTTAAAAAACAATCACTACTTAACAATCATTTGACTGTAATCTAGTCAATAATATTTATCCAAGGCATGACAATTTCTCACATAAATTCTATAGTTATTAATTGGAAACAATACTACTTCGATTTTATAGTCCTAAAAATATGCACATAACATAGCCATATCCTAGCAATATCAAATCCATAGCAGGCTGAAGACATGTATTTTATATTATTGATCTTGCCTTCATAACAGGTGATACATAGAAATTAGGTGGAATGCAGCTCACTACCCATTATACATAAATACTAGAAGGTAGCTCTATCCAACTATTTCCTAACATGTGATTAATCACGAGAAGGCAGCTTATCCAACTATTTCCCAAAATGTGGCTCATTAACAGTGGATGCCCTTAAAGACATGGGCCATCCAAGCTGCTTAATCGCCATGACAGAGATGAAGTCATCATCTCACATGAAGGCAAGACAATTGGATGACATTCTTGAAATCCCTAATATGTCCAAAAAGGATTGATGATTCTTTATAAAAGCACATAGTCATAAAAGTCAAATGATGATTCTTCATCAAATTCTTCAATTAAGAACAAGATTTTAATTCTAAGATACAAGAAAAATAAGGCACATAGAACTAACTTCATATTTAGAGGTTTCAAATACAGGTTTCACTACAGAGCAAGGTTTTAAATAAAGGTTTTCTAAGAAGCCTCCCTCGAGCCATCCTCATAAAAGTGAGCTGATGATTTATAATCCCTTCCCTTGATGTTGGGAAATTTCATGAAGCAGGCATCAAAAATATACATTCACGATAGAAAAATAAAGAAGGTAACTATATATTCATTCAGTGTGCAAGTATGTATAGATTTTATATAACCATGAACTCCATCACAAATAACAGAACATTCACAACAAAAAAATAATCTTTCTATGAGAAAGAAAATAAAGGATGAGGAGTAGCAAACTTTCACTACTTACACATAATATGCCGATCCCCCCCCCCCTCCTCTTTACACATTGTCCCTTTATGTTTACTCATTGGCCCTTTAAAGAAGATAAATGTAGCTTGAGCAAGTGGTCGCCACAGTAAGCTTTTTAGAGGAAATGAATGACAAGACTCATCTATTTTTTTTTTTATAAATTACAAAGTTGAAGAAGTCTTTGGTGCAAGTTTAGAGTGTAGTGCTTATTATAAATAATACCAAATTATAATGTTCTTATTTACCATAATTTACAACTTCATAATGGTGATCAATAACGATTTAATATTACTCAAGTCTAGAATTTTTGAATATTATGAATAAATTATTAAATTGATACAAGCTGCTAAACTTTGATGTTCTTAGACAAATATTCAATTTTGAGAGACATGAACGCTCTAATATTTGAGAAGCAGCTACCAAATTCTGAAGCCTCCTCTTCATAAGAAGAGATAATCCAAGGTTGGCAAAGCATATTCTAAGATAAGATTTCCATAAAAAAGTTCATATCCAAAGATTCCAAGCACAGTGGACATTCCAGTTATTTGAATCGCTTGATGCTCTTGACTCTCATAGTCCATCTACTTCAACAATAAAAGATAAATTCCAAATTTTTTTTTTACAAATTAAACTTGTAGAACAGTCACTTTTAAAATTGAAGGAAAAGTTTTTGCAAGATGCAGAGGAGAGCCGAGGCTTACTGTCGGCATATTTTTAGGTTGAGTGTTGTATTGAAAAGGGGTCGCCTACAGAAATTGTCGGTGAATTTTAGATTTTAAATTTAATTTAAATATATATATATATATATAATTTAAAAGATAGCATTTGATTTTGAAAATAATTTTAAGTTTGAAAATTTTAAGATATGAAATCAAACCGATCTCACATCCCAAATAGTTTATATAAACGAGCACTACATCACAAACCGTATATCTATCCCGAAGAATAGATACACTGCTTGATGATGGGGCTCGATTAAATAAACTAGAAGATTTGTGACATCCATTTGGTCTGCGAACCAATTTATAAGCCGACAAGTTCCCCTGCTTAAAATAAAAGAATTAAACAGGGTTTATATTACCTGGGTTCTTAAAGTTCCCTATAAGGGCAAGCCCCTATAGTTAATTACATCTTAAATGACGGGAATCACTTAAGAAAACTCTCGATAATGATAAGTGGTTTTGCTCTCAAGAATTTCAAAGTTTAGGTTTTCAAACAATTAGATTTTTGGAAATTTCAATAGGGATTAGCTCAAATTTGGAACAGTTTATTTTAAGAGTCCAAAGGAAGAGAAGTAGGAGAAGCTGAGGATCCAAGAAGAATCTTGGCAACTTCCCAAACTATCCTATTTGTTTGGCTTTAATTTAAGAATTTACTTAATGTTGTAATCTTGCCAATTTTAATTAATTAGGACTTATGCTTGTATGATATAATCATACAAATAGCCTAGAAGATGTGAGGGTTTATGTCGTACCAAACGACTACCTCGGAATCCTAAGACTGGTTAAGACTTAATTTGTATAAAATGATTATGCAAGTGTCTAACAAAAAGGTTGAGGATTTATGTTGCACTAGGCAAACTACCTCGAAATCCTATGGCTTTGTTATTTAATTCTAAGAATGGTTTTACTGAAGAAGACACATGTTTTGCTGATGACGATGGCCGTGCTGCCCACCGTGCTCCGAGCTCCTTATTGTTGCAGAGTTTAGTTTTACAAAGTGAAAATCAGGAGATGAGAGAAGTTTTTTGGTTTAGAAGTCTTAAGGTTTAAATGTCTTTAATGTTTTATTAGGGGAATCTAAAAGTTGATTATAACAACAGCGGTTAAGATCCCACGGTTCCATCATTCCGGCACCGTTATTTTTATCGGATTCACTTAGTCCAGATGAATTTGCTAAACTCATCTAAATGAGTTCCACACTTTCATTTAGACTGTGGGAAATCCCGTTAGCAACACGTAGGTTACGTCATCCGAGGTATTCCCAATCATCCAACGAGATGTTTTAATTTAATTGCAATTGTAGTTTTGTTGTTCTGTTTGTGATTAAATTTTGAGTTGTTTTATCTTTTTTTAATGTTGTGGCGGTGGATTTTATCTTGTTGTGATTTTTAATTTAGTTTTGGATTTCAGTTTTGTGGCTATCCTAAAGGTTTCAGTTTTCATGCAACAATCTTGTTTAACATGCAAGAAAAGTATAGTGCAACTCATATAAATAATTTGCAATAAAGTAAATTGCAATAAAATAAAAGCGTACCTGGAGAGTCTTCTTGTCATTCCAAGCTGCACTTAAAACACATGTTAAGGCATTTAAATATTTATAATAAGTACCTAGGTAAAGCTAAGGGAAAGGTTTCGGTTGTCTACCAAAGTCCTAATCCTATTGCTAGTCATCTCCTATGTTGTCTAGGTTCTTGTATTTTGTTTAAGGATGATTTTCTTCATCAAAGAATAATTAAATTCAATTGTTCTTCTAAAACATCTCATCATATTGAGGAAGTGTTTAGGACGATTCTTGAACATCTTTTCAATATTTTCGGGATTATTGTTTTGAGTCCAAGTGAGTTTTATCGCACAGGTGAATTAATCATCCCAAAATTTAGTTTAATTTCTTGCTCAGTGAATTAGGATGTTTGATTATCCTATAAGTAAAGTGACATTTCACTGATGCTTTACTTAAGAGTTATAATAATGAAAACCTTTAAGGGCAAATTAATTTATTAAAGATTTTAATGATTTAAAATTGGAATTAATGTTTTAAGGTGATTTAATTTAGTTATAAAATTTTATAAAATTTAAGCTTGGAATAGTGTTCAAGTTGTTTTATTCTTAAGTGTTTTAAACCATTTGAATTGAAAGAGGAGTTCAAATTATTTAATTTATACTTTAATGATTTAATTTTAATTTAGTTGTAATATTCTAGATTAACTTTTAATTGGTTTGATTTTTTTTATTAAGAATTTACTTTTGTAAAATTGATTTTTAGTGTTTCAAATTTGTTTTAAATTTGCTTTCAAGTGATTTTTGAAATTAATAATTTTTTTTTAATGTTTTAAATTTATTTCAGTTTAATTATCAAGTTATTTAATGTTTTAAGTTTTAATTTAATTAAGGTTCACTTTCCTTTTAATTATTTAATTATAAATTTCAATTATCACTTTAAATTTAATTAAAAGTTAAATATTATTATAGTGATTCATTTAGGGATTTTAGTTTAAGTTATTATAGTCTCTCTAAATTATATCCCCATTTAAATAATCCAAATTTTAATTTACTCTTCTAAAATTTAAATTATTTAATTAATTAAGGTTGACTTTAAATATTTTCAAGATGATTAATGGGTTTCTACCCCTTAATTCTCTAGGTTTCAATCTTCTAATGAAAATTTTAAAATCAGATATTTTACCCTCCCCTTGATTAAACCTAAATATTAATTAGGGTTAAAATCCTTTAATTACCTTTATGCCCCTTTAGGTTTACTTATTTCATAACTCTCTAAATTAAGCTCAAATAAACTTGAAATTTTTATGTCACTTCACTCATATGTCAATTAAGACATTAGAGGAGAAAATGTGATTTTTCTAAATTTAATTTAATTTATATGATTATTTTTGTGAAAAATAGGGATTTTCAATGGAAATTCAACAACATGACCAAGGAAAGGTTTTTATCCTTAAGAAAATTAGGGGATGTTCCTACTGACGAGAGGACCACTTGGACTAATTTTAGTGATTTTTGGAATTATATTTTATTTATTATAATTATTTAGATTTTTAGAGTGTTAATTAATTATAAAATTAAATAAAGATTGAAAATTAAGTTTTATATTTTTAATAAATCTCTCGACCTCAAGAAGTTCAGAGAAACAATTTTTATAATTTTATAATTTTTCTTTGATTTATTAGAATTAATTTAGTGGAAAGGTTGGAAAATTCATTTTTTTAATTCAAAAATTGTTTTAAGCATTTAAAATTCAATATCTTTACTTTGAGACTTGGGAAAAATATTTGGTTTATTCCTAAGTGATTAGGAGGTGAAATATGACATCTTTAAGATTTTTATATTTTTATTATTTTTTTTATTTTTTAATTATTTAAAATATTAAAATATGGTGAAAAAATGAAGATTTTTAGAAAATTTTAATTTTAATTTTCTTAGACTCCTCTAATATCAGAGAGGCCTAAAAACCAATTTGGTGAATTTTTAAAGTGTATTTCTGGAGTTATGAATTTTTAAAATTTAATTTTGGTTATGTGACTTAATTAATCCATTTAGTGGGGTTAAACATTTCTAATTGATTCCAAATTTTTATGTGAGGTCCCCCTAATCCTAAAGATCAGTGGAGAATTATTTTCAAGTTCTTTTGATGTGTAGTTAATGCTAATTAATTAAAGTTTATATTTGAGTAATTAGGCCAATTAGGGTTATTCTTAATGAATTAACTCAAAATATAATTATCCTAGAGTCCTCTGGTCCTAAAAAACTCTCCAAATTTTTCCAGAATTTTCTAAATAGTATGCTAATTAATAGAATTAAAATACCCAAAACAGTGACATAAACTTGAAAAATACATAACTTGCCATAGAGATAGCCTCTGACCTTGAAAAATTCAGGGAATGTTTCCAAGATCAGAGGCTTCAAAAGCCCTATGTTCTCATGTCATGGTGAATTGTCTATGCAAATGGAGAATCAAAATACTGAAATGACTAAATAATTAAATAAAAATAAAATACTCATCAAAATAACTTGATTTCTTTTCCACATCATTCTCCTCTGTTCACTGAGCAAGAGGGTATTTTTAGTTTTTTTTTGTGATTTTTCTATACAAAGATATGAATTTTCTAAGTTCTGGGTATTTAAATAAATAGAAAAAATCCTATTTATCTACTTATCCGACTCAGCGCCGTGTCAACCTACGGCGGGTCGAAAGACCATGCGGCGCGCTCCTATTTGACGCCGTCATCTGAGTCAGCCGCCACGCGTCTCGCGGTTCCGCTCCTTCCTCTGATCCGACGCAATCTGAGCCGTTCAACCGATACACGCGCGATCGGACGGCGCCTGGTCATCGTCTATGACTGGTGTGCACCCGTGATCGTCCACACTAAAACCCTAAGAACTCTCTCATTTCTCAATGGATTTTTGTGTTCTTATACTCTATGGATTCGTCTTGAAGAGACGAACACATCCATACAATTTACATGCTATGAAATTAAGCCAATCAAAATAAAGAATCTCTGGAAGCTCGAGAGGAAGGAGAGGTCTATACCTTAGCTCTGAGAAGTGAAGCTTCAATCAGAGAGGTGTGGCACCTTCGATTGCACCCAAGGAAGCTCCAGATGAAGTCTCTGGCTCTGGGGAATTGCCTAGGTACAACTTCCACCAAGCCCGATTTCAAAGCTTGGCCGATAGAGAGAATGGCTGGCCTGGTGAGTGGGCTTCCACTGAGGAACTCCTTCTCTTGGTTCTGTGCAGGTGTGGGTGAGTTTAATTTGATTTTGGTGGAGGTTTTAGAGATGTCCTGGTTCTGGGCTGAGAATTGAGCTCCAAAATTGAGCTCAATCAATGGGGTTTAGGGCAGGAGAACAGTGGGGATCAATTGCTCTAGGCTAGGAGAAGGTTCTAGAGCAATTGTGGCAGAGTTTTGTTTAGGTCTGGTTCATCACCTTGTTTGGCCGAGAGGGTGGTGGGTTTAAATAGACATGGTTGGAGGGCCTCCCAGGGGGAGTTAGGGCTTGGGATCAGCTGCCTTGGTCAAGGGAAGAACACCCATGGAGTCCAATTGAGTTGGGACAGCTAAGCTAGTGAGTTTGAATTTTTTGAATCAAATGGGTGCTCTCGGCCTGGTGTTTTCGGTGACTGTGGTGGCTGGCCGGCCAGGCATGGGTCACCCTCAGTGTCAGGGAGGTCAGGACTTGAATTTGGTGCAAGCAATGGAGGTTGGCCATGTGTCTAAGGCTTGATTTAAATGGAAAGGGGGGAAGGCTAATTTTGGGCTCATTTTGGTCCAAGGCATGGTTTAGGCTAGGTGCACCACCCCAAGGCTTGACTTTGGGCTGGGAGGAATCATTTGGGTCAGCCAAGAGAGAGTGGCGAGGTCTCTTTCCATGGTGAGGTGGCTAAGCTTGGTTTAGAGTGTGACATGAATATGGTTAAAAGGGCTTAATGAAGGATTAAGAAAGAGGCCCCCTCCATTTGCCATAAATGACATGGTGAGGTGTAAAGTGACTCCCATGGCTTGCATATGGCTTATGCATGGCTCCATGGCTTCATTTGGCTTGGGAAAAGATTTGGTCAATTTCATGAAAGAGGATTTTATGAATTTTTGTATTTTGGTGGAAATTTGGATGAAGTTTGATTTGGAATGGTTTAATGATGATTTTGAAACTTAGGGGTGATATCAATTAAAGGCATGATGCAAAGAAATTGCCATGTGGGCTTTAGAGCCAATTATGGGCTTTTGGATTTGGTGAAAATGGGCTTTTAAAATGGTTTAAGAAAGTGGGCCTTTAGGTTTGAAAACAAATTGGTGGATGGAAGTTTTGTGAAGGATTGGGACAAAAAATGTTGGGTTTAGTTTAGGGATGTGTCATGAACATTTTAGAAAAGATTTGGTATCATTTAGAGTGAAATTGGATTTAATTTGGGCTTTTTTGGTAAAGGAGCCAAAGTGGGTCAAATTGGGCTAACTTGGGCTAAGGTTGGGCTAATGTTAGATTTGATGTAAAATTAATGTTGAGAAATATTTATGGGAGTGTCACAAAGAGTTTTCAACTTTGGTTGGGCCTTGATTTTGAGATTTGGGCCCATTTGGGTTTATGGTGGGTTTAGGCCAAAAATGGGGATTTTGGTTTTGGGTTAGGTTTGGGTGGAGTTTAGGTTCAAATTTGGGGCAAATCTAGTTAGTGTTTTGTTTGTGGGGATATTGGGAAGGTTTTAGAAAACATTTGGGGCCAATCGGAGTTGAATTGGGTTGGTTTGGGCTAGGTTTAGGTCATGGGCCAAAATTGGGCTTTAAGCTTCAAATTGGAATTGGATCCAAATGTTAATCAAATTGGGCTTCGATTTAGTCTAAATTGATATTGGAGATATTGAATTGAAGTTTAGAATTGAATTGGATCAAAATTGAGGTAAAATGGGTTGATTTGGTTTGACATTGGGTCCGCTTGGGTTAAGAATGGGCCAAATTGGGGGTTTTGGTAAAAGTGGGTTAAATTGACAAATTTATCCTATGGTCTAGTTGAAAAAAATGAAATTGGGAATATTTTGGATTTTATGGAACTTTTTGGGAAATTTTTGGAATTTATGGATTTTTTGGTTAAGAAGGGCATTTTTGGTATTTGGAGGGTATTTTTAGAAATTTTGGTATATTTGGCTAAGGATGATCAATTTGAGTGATGGAGAATATTTAGGATTGATTTTGAGAAATTTTGGGTAATTTAGGTAATTTTTGCAAATTTTGGGTAGCTTCAAGGACATTTGGTAGGTTTAGTGGGTGTAGGGCCCCGGAGGTCAAAAATTGAAATTTTTTTAAAAAATGAAGATTGATCAAGTTTGAGTAGAATGGAATCTCTTTGGTTGAGCCATGAAGCCATATCAAGCCCATAAGAGCCATGAGAGGACTCATTTGAGGCATTCACTATGTTGTTCCTAACCCTCATAGCCAAGGGCCTAGGGGTTAAGGTCCATCCATATGAATTACCTACATGAGTCAGGAAGCCAAGCTAGGTATGAATGGTTTTAGGATTCGGAATGTGTGTGAAAGTGCAATAAGTGTAGGTCAACCCTCACCAGACCAGGCCACCCAGGGTAGTCCTAAGGCCAAAGAGTCCTATAGGGCACTCACCTTTAAACCTCCACATTTGATCTTAACCCTCCAAGTGACTTAGGGGTTTACAATCAAACTTATGGGGTTTGCAAGGAGTTAAGAGGTGTTTAAATTTCTAAGTGGTGGGTTCCATTTCTAGTCCTCTAAGATAGTCAAAGGGATAGCCTAAGGCTAGATCCTAAGTTCTAAGGAGAGAGAAGAGAAAAGACCTCATCAAAAATGAGGTCAACACTTACCTAACACCGACCATTGTATTGCTTCCTATAAAAAAAACATAGATGCCCATGCCACATATGTATACCCAAGCCAATTTTTGAAATTAATACATAAGTAAAAAACTCTTGCAACAGAGGAGAGAGCATATGGAGGAGTTTTTGTAATAAATACTAAGGAAATTCACATAGTAAGAGCATCATATGCTTCCTAAATTATTGCGGCTGTCACCCCACATACTAAACATTACAAAAAATTTTTAAAGTCAACATGACAGGTTCATTCATCATTGATTGATGCCATCCTCTATTTGTTGTCTCAAACATGTCATCTCTGATACACCTTCACCCACTCGAGTGTATGAATCCTGTGAATCCATTTCTTCTTGTGGCATGCTACGTCCCACATGGAATTTGAATGCTTCAGGTGGGATCTAAAGCAAATCATCTTTTACGATGGCAAACTCTACATCTGATCCGGAGTGGGGTCATCGAATGAAATTGTATAGTGTCATAGTGGCAACTACTATCTGCACTTGCTTCGGAAATGTGTATGTCATCATATCATGTAATATAACCCAATTCTTCTTCCACACTCTGAAATCTATTTCAATCACGCCGCACAAGGAGGAGTGCCTTTTGTTAAATAATTATTTCTTGCTTTCGTGCTATCCTGTTTGATTTTTTAAAATCGGGGATGTAGTTCTTTGTATTTGGATACGACCTAAGATACCCCCTTTGTAAAGGATATTCGGCGTCGACTAGTAGTACTTGCCTGTTCAATTACGGTAATTAGCAAACGAAAGAAATTACTAAACTTAGTTGCTATATAAAATGACCTGGAGGTGTGTACGGGAAACCGTGGCTTCATTTTCTAGTAGCAAACTTAAAAACAAGGCTATCGTAAGTTCTCCCTTCCCATTCAGCCATCACAAAGGTAAAGCACATGTTAAAATCACACACGAACATTACATATTCTGTGCGGGATCCACAACATCCGATGTAGGCCACCTTCTCTGTACCAGATAGGCGTGCATCGACGTGAGTTTCATCAATAGCTACAATATAGTCCTGACGTTCAAGATATAACTCTTTAGCATTTCACACGTATATCAATTTTGTGTATGAATGTTATTTAAAGGCATATCTTGAAAAATGACACGTATCGAGGGTCATTGGCAATATGTGTGGGAATAGACTAGAAAGTTGGATCCTTGGGCTTAACTATCTTGCACGCCAAACTCAACAGAGCATTTAAACCGACTGAGAAATACCTGCTGATGGTTTCTGATGAATGTTGAAATCGCTCCATAGCTCCTATAATGGATTCATTCTAGGATAAGGTGTATATGATTATTGCCAACCCTTCTCTTGTCTTCGCACTGGTTGAGTTGTGCAACCCATGAAAGTTCTGCAGTTCATTAAGCCAGTCAAGAAAAATTTCTTTTTGTCGTACGGAACATGTTAGAGAACCTTGTAGGGTGCCCCATAATAACTCACCTACCCATCTATCCCCAATTTGACTCGACGTCGTACAAGGAGTTCGGTCGACGTATGTAAGATAGTAATAGTACAATAAAGTAATGATTAGTAGGACTTTGTAGTTGTGGTTAATTTGTTCTCCATCCATACTACAAATAAGGAAAAAGATAATTTGTAAACTTGCTAAATAAGAACTTAAGACAAATAAGGTAATACATAGAAGGTGAAATGTTAGATAAGAAAATCACTGCATAATAGAATATAAGACATAATATTGCATCACCATGAAAAAGGGTAAAGTGTCCATGACATAAATATTACAAAGAGTTATAAGAAATAAAATACATAATATCTTAAACAATCAACCATCCATGAAAGAGCATAAGTATTCCAGTCGGAATTCTGTGTGCAACTTTATAAAAAACTGTCTTCAGGTTAGATCTCCTAGCAACTTTACGTACTTTAAAAAGTTTTGTGATTCCACCTTAACACCAGGATATGTATTGAGGAGCTGGAGAAATTCCTTAATTGAGCTGTCCTGCAAGGGAACAAATTTAATTTTGCAGGTTTCAACCAGTGTCTCAAAGGTACCTTTAAATAGCTTTGCCACGCTTGTAGATTGAACATTTGTGTGGATAGGAATGGGACCTTCTCCTGACTTACATATCTACACGATTTCTATTTCCTCTGGTAAGCCAACAAACGCCTGCTCATTTGGGGTGAAAGAATGAGCTCCTGTTGCGACAACCTCAGGGAAAATGCCATCCAGCTTCTCCTCCAAAAGTGGATCGATGCCACTAAATTTAAATTTTTTGGCTGCCGGCACTGCCTGTAATAGATTAAACAATTTATTAGAGAAATCATTTCAATGTGAAAATTGATGCAAGATGAAGTAATCTTAGATATTTATTTATCTCTAATTTCTCAGCCTGCCAATCTTCAGGTGCATCAATTTTCTGCTTCATTGGATCCCAACCCAATTCCGTTGATCTCCTTTTGAGTTTTTTCCATATTTTTCAATCGTTTTTTAATTGATCATATTTATTTTTGGATTTCATTCGATCGACATCCCTTCCAGTCAGCTCCTTGAATTTAACGATAAGATTTTGCCACCCTTCTTTATTAAAAGAAGGTTGTGGGCCTATTTCCCAGCTCGACTTCCCTCAGATTGAGATCAAAAAATATATTTGTGACCTTTCTATCCCACATGGCTGATAATCTGGTCATTTTAGCTTTACTTATTGCGTACTAACAGATAAATGGATTAGCACAAAATATTTCTTTTCATAACACAAAATGTCCTCAAAAGAAAGATAAGCACTTTAGGTGTCAGACATGTGAATGCAAATTAAGAATAATTTTGATATAAAATAGATAATGCAATTCAATCTCCTAGGAGAAATGTATGTAAAATCTTTATTCCCATCACGAGCCCATGAGTAGGTAATGACATCATTAGCTTTGCAAACAATGGAATTGAAAAAAACCAAGAATTTCTTTCATCAAAGCCGCATGAACCATAACCAAACTTTCGAATGCAAAGGAACTTAATGATGTAAAGAAGTTTATTTGGAGACATTAATATTTCATTTTTACTCCTTTTACTTAGGACAATTTAAAAAAAATCCCTAATCCAAATACCATAAAGATCAATTGTGATGACTTGTGAACTTCTAAAATCCACAAGATTAATGAAGTTCTAAAAAATAATTTTCTTTTTAAAGCATTTGTCATTAAATTATTTTATAAGATATTATTATACCTCGCACTTTAAGGTTCTCATTAAGATATTTTATGAAATGGAGTTTAATCGGGAAATACTTGAACTAAACTAAAAGAAGGGGGAGTTGACGTAAAATCCTAACACTTAAGGGATTTGACTACCGAGGAACTCCCAGTGCCGCAGAAGGAAGAGGTATACCTGTTGAGAGTGTCGAAGAAGATAGAGCAGCGGAAGTGGAGGGAGGAGCGGAAATACTGAAGAAGTGGAGGACCATAAATGCTGAAGAAGAGGAGGAGCGCCTTGGGTTTGGTAGATCCGGACGAGAAAGTTAAGAAGATGTGAATGAATAGCGTGGAGGGTCACGGGAGTAATTCGAAGGGAGATGCGGACAAAAACGCGAACGAAAACTCGGCCCGCAGGGTCATCCTGCGGGCCGCATGTTTAACAAATTCTAAACCTCGTTTCCTAATCAGCGGGTTATAAGCGCAATCCAAACGGTATGTCGGCGCTTTCAAAAATGCTACCGCACTTATAAGCTGTCCCAAACAAGACCTTAGAATGCAAGTGACTCATCTACCAAGCCATGCGCTTAATGCTTCCACTATAGAAATGTGAAATAATAGATAATATTTTACACCTAGTCATTAATGTTCTGGATAGGCAAGCTCCCACTGCTTCAACGACTCAAAATTTTGGGTTAATGTGGCATTCAGCCCACAGGTACGTCAAATCAATTTATTCATCCTAATCAATAACCGACAAATATGCTTTGTACTGTTGCACTTTATACATTATTATCTTATACAGCAATTTAAGAATTAGAATATGCATTTCTGCAGATTATTTCCTTCTCAAAGTCTATAAAATAGAAGAATAAATGGATTTTATTCCTTGGTTCATTATTTAGCAAGCCTGACATTAAGAGCTGAGAAGCGCATTTATATACATGAGAAACAGACATCTAAGCTAATTAGTAAAGAGTGATGCTTGGCATCTATGATTTACCAGGGCCAATTCGGGAATTCTGTCATGTTTTGGAGTTTTCTCCTGTGCTCCCAACTAGCAAAAGATATGTAATGCTGCTTTTTTTTTTACTTCAAATATGAGAGTACGGCTATAGTTCGACCAAAATCAAAATTGGAAGAAAACAAGGGATGTGAACTGGCTTCTTTGACGAGTGAATTTTTTGCTGTAAGCGCCATAGTGTCCCGCAAATGCTTAAACCGTCCTTGATCTTTGTAGTTGGCATTTATGTTTATTTCTTCTGATCTTCATTTTTTCGTTTTTTTCTACTACCAATTAAATATGTAGTAATAATTTGTAGCATAATCATGCAACTCAAAATTCTTTCTACAATATTCTCTAAAAGCTCGGATACTTTTAAAATGGTTTCTTTCTTAACTTTAAAAATCATATTTTTGTTTTTTAATGCTTTATAAAATAAAAATTAAGTGAAAAGAGTAATTGCATGGCTTTTGGTCAAACAAGACCGGATTTAAAAATTAGCTTTGTGGACCAGCTCAACCCAAACATCAGCATTGAATTTTTTTGAGACTTTAAATCTAAATGATCGGGTACGACATTTGGAAGAATAATATATTTCCTTGAAAGAAGAAAAATTACCTTAAAAATGGACGCAATCACACAGATGATGGGAGCCTTTGTCAGTCTACAAAACTATGATTTTTTTTAAGATCGAGTCAGGTAAGAAAAGATTTCAAGATGAGTAATGAAACCCTAGACTTTATAAGAAATTATACAGCCGAACTAACATAGACTTCAGGAATAATGTCCCTGGTCAGGATGCCTATGACTTTCCATTGTCCTAGGAATGTTATTATCCGGCCACTTGGATCCGCATTATAACCAGAAATCTTTGAACGCCATAGCACGAAGGATTCGTGGTTTCGAAGCAGTCTAAAATATCTTCTTCAATAACCACGGGCTACTTCATTCTAAGGTGTTCCCTCTAGTTTAAGAGGGTAAGTTTGTTATTTTGTTTGTCTTAGTCCAGAGCACTAACAAGGATATCTGAACTAACCTAGGCTTCCATATTCAGACTAATCTTGGGTAAGTATGTAGGATACGTAAGCTAACATAAGGTTCATGTTGAATCTATTCTATTCTCATTCTTTATAATGGTGGGTTTTAAATGTTTATTTTATGTTCAATAAGTTAGGTTTGACATGGGCTGGGTTAGGTCTAACATTGGTTAGGTCTGGGTTGACTCTGTTTAAGCTGGGTTGACTAGGGTTAAGATTCATTAAGTTGGGTTGACCAGGGTGGTTTGACCTTAGCTATGTTTGGCTGACCCGATTAAGCTGGGTTTCATTTGGGTTGACCCGTGTTAAGCTGGGTTTGATATGAGCTAACTCGTGGTAAGTAGGGTTGACACGGGTTAAGTTGTGTTGAATGGAGTTAGGTTTAACCTGGTTTGGGTTAGGTCTAATGTTGGTCAGGTTTGGATTGGGTCAGACTAGTGTTTGTTTTAGGGTTTTTGTTTGGTTAAACCTGGGTTGGGTTAGTTTTAAGTTGGGTCTGATCATGGTTGGGTTTAAGGTTTGAATTAGGTTGGATCTGGGTTTAGGTTAAACTATAGTTTAGGTTTTAGTTGACCTAGGTTGGGTTATGTCTATGGTTTGGTTTAATCTTGACCAAGGTTTAATTAGGCACACGGTTGGGTTTGGGTTAGGCATAGGTTGTGTTAGGTCTAAGGTTGGGTTGGGTTTAAACCTATGTTGGGTTAGGTTAACAGTTGGGTTTCAGTTACACCTAGGTTGGGTTAGGTATAAGGTTGAGTTTGAGTTAGACTTTGGCAGGGTTAGGCCTAAGGGTTTGGGTTATACCTAGGTTGGGTTTTTGCTAGACCTTGGTTAGTTAGGTCTAGGGTTTGGGTCTGTGTTATACCTAAATCGGGTAAAGCACAAAAGTTTGGGTTTGAGTTAAACCTAAGTTGTGTTAGCCATAAGGATTTGGGTTTGAGTTTGACCTTGTTAGGGTTAGGCCTAATGGATTGGGTTATGTCAAGCTTGGGTCTAGTTTGGGTTTGGGTTAGGTTTAGTTTGGCCGATAGGTGTCAAGCCCAAATCCAAGCCTAATCCAAAGCTTTTGAGTTGATTAGGCCACTAGATAAGTAAAAGAAAAATGCGTGACTTAAACAAATTGAGCAAAATCTTACCAAGGAGGAAGGCTCACTAGAGGAAGAGGAAAAGGCTTGATGGAGGACATAGTGGAGAATTCAGAGAATGGAATATCTGCCTCAGTCATCTTTGTGTCAGTGTGTTTTGTAGAGTTCGTCTATCAGAGAGTGCCGAGAGCCTGTCTGTTTATTTGCTGGGAAGGTGGTGGAAGAGTCATTTGTGGCTCTCTCATTAGGTCACGGGTCGACAACTGTGATGAATTGGACGGTTTGAAGAGCCACATAATACCGCCAAAAATATGGTGCAATGTTTTGTGCTTTGAATAATGGATGAAGGTCACGGATCGATGGCATGTTATTGGGATTGACTGAGCGGAGTGGTCAATCCAAGATAGACTTGGGTGTGGTCATGCCCAAGGCTGGCGTGACAACACTGGGAAGCTTTCAAATATGGTCATGCCCAAGCTAGGCATGACTAGTTTGAGAAACTTACTGGCGTGGTCATGCCCAAGGCTGGCGTGACAACACTGGGAAGCTTTCAAATATGGTCATGCCCAAGCTAGGCATGACTAGTTTGAGAAACTTACTGGCGTGGTCATGCCCAAGTTTGGGGTGGGACAAACATCCAACCTACGTGGTAGCTCGAATGACTAAATCAAGGACAACATGGGAGCTTATCATTCATCATGAAAGCTAATCGTAAAAAGATTTTATACTAGAAAAAAAGCATGGGGACTAACATTCAGAATGACTAGATCTGAAAGGATAGAGTTGGATCTTATTGTTCGTCCTCACAAAAGTTGGAGCAACATTCAAAAGATTGGTTCAGCTGGGGAATTTGGTTTCTGGTGTTGTGATGTGAATTTGTGTTGTGTTTGGATATAATAAGAAAAATGAAATAGAAATTTATTCTTAACCTAAGATGTAAACAAGGAAAACTTGATCTGGGTAGATTAGACTACAGTCTAAATTGAAGAAAAGTTAGGTGATTAGTTCAAAGTAGGTCATTCAAGGAATAATGTCTTCCCTAAGCTCTGACCCGATTTTCTTAAAAATTGGTAATTGGGCTTTGATCTTCTATGGTTCATTTTGCGGTGTGCAATGACTATACTACAAAACTGCACATACTTTACTGGGTTTACATAGTCAAGATTTTGACTTCTCAATTCTTATTTATGGATTGAGGTCAATGAACTAGAACTAGAAAAATCTGTGTGTCATATTGCTTTGTGTTAATTTTTATTTAGGTTTTCAATGACTAAGACTAAGAAAGGTCCTGACAAGGATGTTTTTTGCTCCACACTTAACTTAGATTAGCCAAGGCATTGCTTTATCATTCCTGAAAATACTCTAAAAGTAAGGAACTGGGTTGCTCAGTGCAGGGACCGTGGCAGGGCTTAATTCCAATAACAGAGAGCCAATGCAAGCCATTTCCTTTAGTTCACACTAAATAAGCTTAGCAATCCTGACGCGGTTGTGTGCAATGTCTATACTATGACCCATCCAAAATTTACAAAGCCAAAATGTCAGTCCAGGTTGAGGGTGGTGTGTCAACAATGAACCTGAGAAAGGAAAGGCATGCTTTAAGTGTCCAACGAGTTAGAATAAGTTGATAAGTTTTATCTTTACTCAGATTTATTAACTCAATGAATTAACCAATATCAACAGCTGAACCGACCACAAATAACGTAATAATTTATGCTTCCAAAAATATGTTATAGCCAATACTTTGACCCAAATAATAATAGCGGCTAGTGTATATAAATATAATTTTATGGAAATATTTTACACACTAGAGGTACTACGCAAGTATACGTATCGTTTCAAGTAATATAGGGTTTTAAATAAAGACCCCAATATCGATCCCACGAGGAGGTTTATAGATTTTTAAATATTTTAATTTTATTTTTATGTATTTCTTTTAAAGTTATAAATTTAATATTTAATTTACTAAATGCAGAAATAAAGAAATGCTAAAATAATGAGTGATGTAAATAATAATAAACAAACAACTTTCTTCCTTCCAATTAATCCAAGACTTTTTAGATAATGTAATACTCGTGGAGAATATAAATTTATGGTATTATGCCAAATAGAAGCATTCCTATTCTTTATCTTTGCTCGATAGTATAAAGAACACTGACTAATCTATAGATCATGTCTGGATGTATTGTTAGTAGAATGGATTAATCTAGGCTCACACTACTAGATGTCCAATGGTGGCTATGGTCGGCCCTACTAGTGACCCGTTCCCTTTCTATAAACCAAATTAAAAGAATTTAGTTTGTCACTCTAAAAACTTATTAATTCTACGTCCATTGAATAATATTTTTCTATTTATTTGCACTTCACCTTGAATAACTCGCACAAGGCCTTCAACTACCCAAGGATTCATGTGATATCTACTAGTTAAGAATTCATCTCCTTCTAGGTCTCAAAATTTTTCAACAGATTTAACAACTTAAATGGCCAATTTAAATAGTAAATTAAGATCCGGTATTAATATCATCACAATTTTTAAACATATTTAGTTTTTAATTCTCCAACAAATTTTATATTATCTTATTTATCTTTTCATAACTGAAAGGAGAAAGTAAAGTAACTACTCAGAACACATTGAATTTAAATAACAAAACATATAAATAAAACTTTGAATCAAATTACAAATACTTATCTCAAGTGTTTCTCCAACCGAACCTCTGATTCCTACTGACTCCAAAGTGAAATAGACTTCAAAAGCACCAACTCTTCCAAACTCTCAATACAAACTCTAAATAAAATAAACTCACTAATTTATGAAGGAAAGTATACTAAAAGTGTGGCCCTATATTTAAAATTATCTCTTTGATTGGGGTCTCTTTTTCTGTAGAAATGTCCTCCTATTTATAGGCTTCAAGGGTTGCCTAAAACACCTCTTCAAAATTTGTCCAAGTTCAATGAATCTTCTAGAAACTGTGTATGGCGCCTAGGCGCTGGACTCTGCGTCCAGTTCTTCGCACCTCTTCACTTTGGATCGCACCTCTTCGCGATCCAAACTATTTCCAAGTGTCTAGATACAATGTATCACATGTCCTATAATCAAGGAATAACTGTCAATCTTCTAGAAGGTCCAATAACCACACTAACCGTCAAAATAACTGCCCAAAGTAGTTACAAAATCGTAACTGTTTTGGTATTGAGTTGGCGCTTGGGCGCCGAATTCTGGCGCCTAGGCGCCGGATTCATTATTTTGGTAACTTTGCATTTTGGCTCCATTTTTGCTCATTTTTGCTCCTTTTTGCTCCTTTTTAATCTTTTTTTCTTTTTGAACATTGTTACATCACCTGCATACAAAAACATAAAAAATACCTTTCATTAAAGCATAATATCCTCAAAATTGTAATAAAAATCAAGGCATAAAAATATGTATATTTTTCATGGATCAAAAATCCCTTAAACTTAAATGTTACTTGTCCTCAAGTAACCCTTTTTAATATATAAAATGTATAACAATTGGAAGAAAAAGTAAATATTTAAGATTCCTTGTAATTTTTTATTTTATAAAGGCCTTAGTAAATCATTAGCCAAATTTCACTTACTAAGTTTAATTTTAAGAATTTAAAGAATATTTAACTACCAAATCGTAAGACTTCAAAATTTTTCATTCATTTCTAAAATAATTGTTGTTTATTATATTAGGATCACATAAATTATTTACAAGAAAAAGTTCTTCATGAAAATCTTTTCTAATAATGTTGCATGCATAAAAATTAAGTAAAATATGTAATTAGTTTTATTCTTATAAGATAATTCAAGTGAAGCCAATTTTTTATTTGGCATCTCCTCAAGCTTCTCCTCTCTCTTTTTTTTTCCACAGTGAGGATTACTGTATATGGATAACCTGTTAATGATTTTGAACTTCACTATCCTTAAATTATATTTACAAACTTATACATCTTCACTTAATTACTATAACATGAATAGTTTTAAAAAAGACTTTCAATCTTTTTCTTTTTCAAGTTATATTTATTGATTTCTTAATACTTCTAAAATTCAATTATCTCTACCATGAATAGAAAAAATTCTTAATCTTACTCTTCTTTAAGTTGAATAATTTTATTCATAAAATCAATCAAAGTTATTAAAATTTTGGTTAAGTCTACTAAATTATTTATAATTTCAAAAATTTAAGTGATCTTAAATAGATTTTTCATTCCTTATGTTATGTTAATACTTTTTTAGAGAAAATATTAGCACTTAAGGACAAATAAAATTTAAATTTGCATTTATTTTCCCTTCCCCCAAACTTAAGTTTTGGTATATCATGAAAAATTTTAAAGTATGAGAGAAAGAAAGGCATAATTTAAAAAGGAATTTTATAAGTATGTAAAAACAGTCTACGAAGAAAAATTTACTTCTACACATGCTTTTTATGAATATCACTGAAATAATGAAGCATATATAAAAGTAAGCAGGTTCACTTTTTATATCAGTAGCTAAATTAAACGACTATACTAATCACAATAACAGAAACAGAACAACATCAATAACTAAATAGTACGACAATCATCAGTACAACTAACATCAAAAAAAACATCAAATAAACATAAACCAATCATACTACTAAGTATAACACACAGACAAATAAAACAAGAACATAATCTCGACAATCTAATCATCACTCGCAGTCTCCTCATCATCATCATCATCGACACCAAAGGAAAAATCCTCAGTCTTCTTCGGATCATAAGGTGTGAATCTAGGACAAGTAGGGAACTGAACAGACTGTTCTCCCTTCAGGAATCTAACAAGAGCTTCATCATAATCAGCATCATAATTGCTCTTCCTATGGGTAAAATCAACAAGATGATCAAATTTCGCATCGATCGTATCTATGCGACAATGAGCTAAATGTACCACATTCTGCTGCTCTGAATACCTCTTATCCATAGTCTCCCAAAAACTAGGTGGTGGTGTAGCAGAAGTAGAAGGTCTAGAAGTAGAAGCACTACCTGGAGTAGGTACAGAAGTAGGAGTAGTAGTAGATCTCTTCCCGCGAAGACGATCATAAATACTAAAACTCTCTTGCCCAATAGGCTTTGTAGTCTTCAGCTTCTCCTCAGAAATATCAGCAATAACTCCATCTCTCACGCATAAAGATTATATCAAAGATGGGAATCCTAATCCTATAAAAGTGCTGGATCGTGCAGTCGATTCTAGAGAATCATAGATAATGCTGCCAACATCAATCGACTTCCTTTCCTGAATGCAGTAGTTCAGGATAGCTCTATCTCTGGTAACTTCACTCAGGTTGTTGGAAGGAAGTAGTCTAGCAGAAATAAAATAGTGCTAGGACTTTAAAATACCATTCAGCTTAGAAGATTTAAAATTTACCTGTTTGTCGTTCCGGATCTTCCAAGCTCCAGTGCCGTCAGTCAGATATGCAATGATCATCTCCAGATCTCCTTCAGATGGAGATAAACCAGAATAGTAACACTCGACACTAGGTGGTAGACCGTAGAAAATGTTGATCAGCTCCAAAGTGAATCCCACTCTGACACCTCTAACGAAGACTTCATAGTCTTCCGCATATATAAAGTTGGCGTAAAATTCTCGTACAACAGGAATAACATCAACGGCAGTGAAATAACAAAATCACTGCCAGTTATGTGCAACGATCGTGTTCTTGATCATCTCTCCAGGACTGTAAAAACTGTGCTTCGAGATAAATTTCCTCGATGTCGCAAATTTGTGGTAACGAAAGTGCGCTGCCACAGTAGCGAACTTGCTGCGATCGAAATTTTTTCGTTCTTTTCCGCGCTTAGAGTTAGGTGTCATCTAAATGTGAAAGAAAATACAAATAAATTAAGGAATCAAATAAAATAAACTCTTTTAAGCTTGAGAAACTTAAAATGAGTTTAAAAATCCATGGAAAAATTTCCAAAAATTAAAAATTTTCTCCAAAATTTCGGTTTTTAGCAAAAATAGGAAAATCCATGGTAGAAATCAAAAATAAAGGGATTAGAAGGTAGATCTGACCTCAGGATGAAGAAATCGAGTGATTTCGGGCTCAAGAATGTGAAGATCTGGCCTCAAAATGGATCTATGGGGTAGGTTTTCGCAAAAATGGAGGAAGAAGATGAAGCTTAGGCATCGGCAATGGGTAATGAGTGTTTAAATCCTGATTTTCGATTAGCAGGCCGAACCGGCGCCTAGGTGCCGACCTCTGGCACCAAGGCGCCGTACTCTCCTTTCACAAAAATTATTTTAAAAATTTAATTTTCCACAAAAACTCACAACTTCAACTTTTAATTACTCATATAAGAGTATTGCTTCAGTTTTCAACTTCCAAAATATTTTCCAAAAATTTTAAAAATTATAAATTAAATCTATTAATTAAACACAAGTTTAAGTCAAATTCTTCTAATTCCATTCATAATGTTCAATTTCGGGCTCAATACATTACGGATAAGTATAATAATACAATTTAAGTTTTAACAAACAATCAAACAACATGATTTCAAAGCAAATACAACACACATTGAACATTAAAGCAAACACACAAACAACACATTCCATTTACCAAATCGATGCAACGACACACTAGATAAAGTCTTGATCTAACCACATTTACTATCTAATCTTCAAATTTGAAATTTGTGCTCTCTTTGCAATGAAGATTAATCGGCCTACTTGGGAAGAACACTAACCTCCTTGGAAAATCTGCAGCCGTTTTCTCGTCGATCCATTTGTTCTTCACATACATCTCCACTTGAGCGTCTTGATAGGCCGCTAGATGATCGAATTGAAGCTTTTCCTGCCATTCCAGATGCTTGATTTGATGATACATCTCATGGAGGTGATCTCCAATACTTTTGAATTTCTCTTCAAACTTATCTAGGCGACTCGAAAACTTCTCCGAACTAACAGCAATAAAACTATTGAAGAAAGGTTGAGGATCCTTAGAACACTTGTCTCTAACCTCTTCTCCATGATTTCTTCTCTCCATTTCTTCAAAATCTTCTCCTATCTCCTCAAGAATGAAGTGTAAAGGTTGTATCTATGATTGCTTAGGGATTGGGAATGAAGATGGGGTAGTTTATAGGAGAAAATCTTGTGAAAAACTGAATTTTTTTGGTTTTTACATGACCCAGTAACTGTGGCGCTTAGGCGCCAAAACTGGCGCCTAGGCTCCGGACCCATTGATACACAGTCTACTTTGGCGCTTAGGCACCGGATTTCAGCGCTTAGGCGCCGAAACCATGTTCGAATTCGTTCGCCTAATGTCAAATTTCAAAGTTTCGATCTAAAAAATAGGTAAATTAGAATGGTGAGATTAATATAAAATAAGTAATTAAAATTAACTCAAATTATAAACAATCATAATGAAGGTTAACTTGATCGCCTTTTTACTCACATACAAAATGGAGTGATCCAAAGTCCAAACTTTATATACTTCGAGATAATCTTTAGCTTAAGTCAATAAAGACTTGTTAGCATCCAATTTTCTAAAGTTATATAAAATTTAGTTAAGACCGAGGCATAACCTTACATTAAAAATGTAAAAACACACAAAAATAACTATGGGTTGCCTCCCACAAAGCGCTTGGTTTAACATCGTTAGCCCGACCTAATTAAGTCTTTAATCAGGTAGACTCAACTCGTAAGCCCTTTTATAAATCATTTTTATGTCTCCCAAATAAGGCTTCAGTCTTAATACGTTAACTTTAAATATTTTTCCCGTTTTGGGGTCTTTAATATCCACAGCTCCATAATAGTATACTTTCTTAATTATATATGGTTCCATCCATTTAGATCTTAATTTTCCAGGAAAAAGTCTTAAACGAGTATTAAATAATAATACTTCTTGTCCAGGCTCGAATATTTTTCCTGAAATCTTTTTATCATGTAATATCTTCATTTTCTCTTTATAAATCTGTACATTTTCACATGACTCATTTCATATTTCATCCATCTCGTTTAATTGTAATAATCATTTTTCTCCTGCAGTATTCAAATAAAAATTAAACTCCTTTATCGCCCAATAAGCTTTATGTTCAAGTTCAACAGGTAAGTGACAATGTTTACCATAAAGTAAATGGTAAGGTGACATTCCGATTGGTGTCTTAAAAGCTGTTCTATAAGCCCATATTGCAGAATCAAGCCTATCAACCCAATCAGTTCTTTTAGGATTAACAGTTTTCTCTAAAATTCTTTTAATTTCCCTGTTTGATACTTCAGCCATTCCACTTGTTTGTGGGTGATAAGCATTGCAATTCTTTGTTTAATTCCAAATTTTTCCAAGTAATGATCGAATTCTTATATTTCGAAATGACTTCCACCATCCGTGATAATTACCTTAGGCATTCCGAATCTTGAAAAATCATTTTCTTTAAAAATTTTGAAACACTTTTGGAATCACAGTTAGGTAAAGCTATAGGTTTAATCCACTTTGAAACATAATCAACTGCTAATAAAATATAAATCTTTCCAGATGATGGTACAAATAGTCCCATAAAGTCTAAACCCTATATATAAAAAATTTCAACTTCCAATTTGTAGTTTAAAGGCATTTCATCTTTCCCAGATATATTTCCCATCGTTTGACATCGATCACATGTTTTCACATATTGTCTCATATCTTTGAACTAGGTAGGCCAATAAAATCCCGATTTTAAAATTTTAAATGCAGTTTTATCTACTCCAAAGTGTCCTCCAAATTTGGAATCATGACATTTTTTAATTATAGCAAAAGTTACTTCAAAAGGTACACAACTTCAAATTACAGAATCTCTTCCCAATTTAAATAAATGAGGATCTTCCCAAATATAAGATTTAGCATCATTTTTAAATTTCTTAATATATTTGTTATTCAATCCATAAGGTAGAATATTGCTAACTAAATAGTTAACTATATCCGCATACCAAGGTCTTTGGCATCCTTGAATAACATATAACTGTTCATCAGGAAATTTCTCATTTATATTTTCTTCAATAATAATATCATTCTTAATTCTAGATAAATGATCAGCAATTTGGTTACCAGTTCCTTTTCTATCCACTATTTGAAAATCAAATTCTTGTAGAAGTAAAAACCATCTTATCAGTCTAGGTTTAGCAAGTTTTTTTGACATTAAATATTTAATAGCGGAATGATCAGTATGAACTATGCATTTGGTACCAAGAAGATAAGGTCTAAATTTATCAAATGCATAGACTATAGCTAAAAGCTCTTTCACAGTAGTAGTGTAATTTCTTTGAGTTTCAGTAAGAGTTTTACTAGCATAATATATAACTTTAAAAATTTTCTCATATTTTTGTCCCAATACATCACCAATTGCAAAATCACTTGCATCGCACTTTAATTCAAAAGGTTTATTCCAATTGGGTGCAATAATAATAGGTGCAGTTATTAAATTTTCTTTTAAAATATTGAAAGCATTAACACAATCTTCATTAAATTAAAATTTAGCTTCTTTTTCCAATAAATGACAAAGAGGTTTAGCAATTTTAGAAAAATCCTTTATATATCTCCTATAAAATCCAGCATGTCCCAGAAAACTTCTCACATCAGTAACAGTAGTAGGTGGTTGCAGTTCAGCAATAATTTTCACTTTTGCTTGATCAACTTTCATCCCTTTTTGTGAAATTTTGTGACCAAGTACAATGCCTTCTATGACCATAAATTGACATTTTTCCCAGTTAAGAACTAAGTTTGTTTCTTCACATCTTTTCAGAACTTTGGAAATATTTTTGTCAATCAAAACACAAAATATTGACAACATACATCTTTGAAAAGTTGTAGGTGCATTATATAAACCAAAAGGCATTCTTCTAAACACAAATGTTCCATAAGGACTTGTAAATGTTGTTTTCTCTTGGTCCTCAGGAGTGACAGGTAATTGATGATAACCAAAATATCCATCCAGAAAACATAAATATGAGTGTCCTGCTAATTTATCAGGCATTTGATCCAAGAAAGGTAAAGGAAAATGATCCTTTCTAGTGGCGTTATTTAACTTCCGATAATCAATGCAAATTCACCATCCAGTAACTTCTCTTTTAAGAATTAGTTCATTTTTATCATTGATAATGACAGTTACTCCTCCTTTCTTCGGAACACAATGAATAGAACTCACCCATTGACTATCTGAAAAAGGATAAATTATTCCAGCATCTATCCATTTTAAAATTTCTTTTTTAACGTCGTCTTTCATGATAGGATTTAATCTTCTTTGAGGTTCAATAGTAGGTTTAAAATATTCTTCCATTAAAATCCTATGCATACAGATGGAATGGCTTATTCCTCTTATATCAGCAATAGTCCAACCAAAAGCTTTCTTATAATTCTTTAACACTCCTATTAATTGTTCTTCTTGATCTAAGCTTAGTTTAGAAGAAATAATAACAGGTAAAGTTAATGAATTTCCAAGAAAAGCATAGTTTAAATGTGCAGGTAACATTTTTAATTCCAGTTCAGGGGCTTTTTTAATTGAGGGAAAAAGTATATCATTTTGAGTTATGTCCAAAATTTCCCAGTTATCTTTAATATAATGAGTTTCTTTAGATAATTATTCTTCTTTTAGTTCATCATTTTCGTCAGTTAATAATTCAACTTTTTCTTCAGAAATGACTTTACATTTTCTTGATAATGCTTTTCAATTACATAATCAATAATATCCATTCGATATCATTTTTCTTTGTCAGGGTACTTTATTGATTTAAGGACATTGAATTTAATCTCTCGATCATTAACTCTCATAGTTAATTCTCCTTTTTGGACATCAATCATAGCCCGTCCGGTAGCTAGAAAAGGTCTCCCTAAAATAATAGGTATTTCTTTATCTTCTTCGATATCAAGTACAATGAAATCCACAGGTAAAATAAATTTTTCCACTTTAACAAGAACATCCTCTATAACTCCTTTAGGGTAAGTGATAGATCTATCAGCTAACGGAAGGGTTACAGTGGTGGGAGAAATCTCTCCTAAATTCAACCTTCGAAAAATAGAAAATGGCATGAGATTAATACTTGCTCCTAAATCACATAAAGCTTTTCAACAAAATTTTTCTCCAATAGCACAAGCGATAGTGAATCTTACAGGATCTTTAAGTTTCTGAGGTAATTTCTTTTGAATTATTGCACTACAATCATCACTTAATGCAACAGTTTCAAAAGCTTCAAATTTTCATTTCTTCTAAGTTCTTTAAAATTTTTAAGAAACTTACCATTAGCATACCTTTTGCTGAAGCTTTGGAACAGATGCCAACTTATGCAAAATTTATGAAAAAATTTCAACAAAATTTTTCTCCAATAGCACAAGCGATAGTGAAACTTACAGGATCTTTAAGTTTCTGAGGTAATTTCTTTTAAATTATTGCACTACATTCATCACTTAATGCAATAGTTTCAAAAGCTTCAAATTTTCATTTCTTACTTAAAATATCCTTCATAAATTTTGCATAAGTTGGCATCTGTTCCAAAGCTTCAGCAAAAGGTATGTTAATGGTAAGTTTCTTAAAAATTTTAAAGAACTTGGAAAATTGTTGATCATGCTTCTGCTGTTTTAGTCTTTGAGGAAAAGGTGGTGGTGGTTTTTCAACTTCCACGATAATAGGAATAACAGTCTAATCTTTACTAGGAGAAGGACTTTCTTTAGGTTTTTCAATCTCTTCCATCTCAATCTCATTTTCAATTTCATCCTGAATTCTTTCTTTTAATTCCTTTCCACTTCTAAGTTGTACAGCTTTAGCATGTTCATGTTCTTTTCTAGTTTCTTTTGGGTTGATTTCAACATTACTAGGAAGTGTTCTTGGAGGTCTGTAATTAATTAAATTACCAATTTGTCCCATTTGATTCTCAATATTACGAATAGCAGTTTTTTTTTTGTAATTGATTACTCAGTTGTAAAATTAATTCTTCTATAGATAACTTTTTCTGTTGATTATTAAATCTAGGAGGTTTATACTTTGAATTTACTTGATTGTTCCAATTTCCAGTTGGATGAGAATGATTATTACCCCATTGTTGTTGTGAATTATTCCAGTTAAAATTAGGGTGATTTTTCCATCCAGGATTATAATAATTTCAATAAGGGTTATTTTTACTAGCAATAGCTTGCAAAGTTTCAATAGTTTGAGAATCTTTAATATTAGCAGATTTGTTATGTGAAACATTGATAGCAAAATTATCTAATTTCTTAGATATTGCAGCCACTTGTGAAGCTAAGATAGAAAAGACTTTGTTATCATGAATACTTACCATTCTTTCAGGATTAACCCTTTCATAAGGCCATTGAAAATTATTATTAGCCATTTCTTCAATTAAAGTATATGCTTCTTCAAATGATTTAGCCATTAAAGAACCTCCAGCAGCAGCATCAATAATTGATTTTAGTGATCCAATAAGTCCGTTATAAAATTTTTGAGTAATTAACCAATCAGATAAAGCATGATGAGGACACTTTCTTAATAGTTCTTTAAATCTTTCCCAAGTTTCATAAATTGTCTCCTCATCAAATTGACTAAACGAAGTAATATCATTTCTTAATTTAGCAGTTTTAGAAGGAGGAAAATATTTTACAAGGAATTTTTGTGCCATTTCAGCCCATGTATTAATAGAACCTGTTGCTAATGAGCTCAGCCAGATTTTTGCTTTATCTCTTAAAGAGAAAGGAAAGAGTCTAAGTCAAACAACATCATCAGAAATATTGTTATATTTAAAGGTAGCACAAAGTTCTAAAAAACTAGTAAGGTGTAAATTTGGATCCTCATTTGGTGTTCCCCCAAATTGATTATTTTGAACCATTTGAATAATAGACGGTTTAAGCTCAAAAGAATTAGCATCTACAGCAGGTATTTGAATACTAATATGAAGTTCATCAGCTGTAGGGTTAGCATAATCCCTTAATGGTTTGTAAACATTTTGTTCATTAATTTCAATTAGATCCTGTAAATTATTATGTAAATTAGCCATCTCTTGATATTTTTGAATTTGTTTTCCATTTTTAATTCTTCTTACAGTTCTTTCTAATTCAGAGTCTAAAGGTAATAATCCTTCAGATCCAGAACTACGCATAAAAAGCAAATAAAAAGTAAAATAAAATAGCAAGAAATAAAATCTTTTCCTTTTTTTATTTTATTTTTATTTTTATGAATGTTTTTGTATTTTATATTTTGTATTTTGACAATAAAAGAAATAAATAAAATAAAAAAATATTTAAAATCTAAAAATTTGCCTCCCTGGCAACGGCGCCAAAAACTTGACATGACCGCCAATAACATAGTAATTTATGCTTCCAAAAATATGTTATAGCCAATACTTTGACCCAAATAATAATAGCGGCTAGTGTATATAAATATAATTTTATGGAAAATAGTTTTCACACTAGAGGTACTACGCAAGTATACATATCGTTTCAAGTAATATAGGGCTTTAAATAAAGACCGCGATATCGATCCCACGAGGAGGTTTATAGATTTTTAAATATTTTAATTTTATTTTTATGTATTTCTTTTAAAGTTATAAATTTAATATTTAATTTACTAAATGCGAAAAAAGCAGTACAAAAATAATGAGTGATGTAAATAATAATAAGCAAACAACTTTCTTCCTTCCAATTAATCCAAGACTTTTTAGATAATGTAATACTCGTAGAGAATATAAATTTATGGTATTGTGCCAAATAGAAGCATTCCTATTCTTTAACTTCGCTCGATAGTATAAAGACCATTGGCTAATCTATAAAACAGGTCTGGATGTATTGTTAGTAGAATGAGTTAATCTAGGCTCACACTACTAGATGTCCAAGGGTGGCTATGGTCGGCCCTAATAGTGTTCCGTTCCCTTTTTATAAACAAAATTAGAAGAATTTAGTCTGTCACTCTAAAAACTTATTAATTCTATGCCCATTGAATAATATTTTCCTATTTATTTGCACTTCACCTTGAATAACCCGCACAAGGCCTTCGACTACCCAAGGATTCATGTGATATCTAATAGTTAAGAATTCATCTCCTTCTAGGTCTCAAAATTCTTCAACAGATTTTAACAACTTAAATGGCCAATTTAAATAGTAAATTAAGATCTGACATTAATATCATTACAATATTTAAACATATTTAGTTTTTAATTCTCCAACAAATTTTATCTTATCTTATTTATCTTTTCATAATTGAAAGGAGAAAGTAAAGTAACTACTCAGAACACATTGAATTTAAATAACAGAACATATAAATAAAACTTTGAATTAAATTACAAATACTTATCTCAAGTGTTTCTCCAACTAAACCTCTGATTCCTACTGACTCCAAAGTGAAATAGACTTCAAAAGCACAAACTCTTCCAAACTCTCAATACAAACTCTAAATAAAATAAACTCACTAATTTATGAAGGAAAGTAAACTAAAAGTGTGGCCCTATATTTAAAATTATCTCTCTGATTGGGGGCCTCTTTTTCTGTAGAAATGGCATCCTATATATAAGCTTCAAGGGTTGCTTAAAGCACCTCTTCAAAATGTGTCTAAGTTCAATGAATCTTCTAGAAACTGTGTCTGGCGCCTAGGCGCCGGACTCCGGGTTCAGTTCTTCGCACCTCTTCACTTTGGATCGCACCTCTTCGCGATGCAAACCGTTTCCAAGCGTCTAGATACTATGTATCACATGTCCTATAATACAGGAATAACTACCAATATTCTAGAAGGTCCAATAACCGTTCTAACTATCAAAATAACTGCCCAAAGTAGTTACAAAATCATAACTGTTTTGGTATCGAGCTGGCGCTTAGGCACCGGATTCTGGCACATAGGCGCGAGACCCATTATTTTGGCAATTTTGCATTTTGGCTCCATTTTTGCTCCTTTTTGCTCCTTTTTCATCTTTTGTTCTTTTTGAACATTTTTACATCACCTGCATCGAAAAACATAAAAAATACCTTTCATTAAATCATAATATTCTTAAAATTTTAATAAAAATCAAGGCATAAAAATTGGTATTTTTTTCATGGATCAGCAGCCACAAATTTGATCACATCATGATAGTGCCATATGAGGTGTGCTCCAACTTTCAATGGATCACTAACCAAAATTATAGAAAGGAATGGTGAATGCCAAACTAGATCTACTACCTTATCCCAAGGTGTTCAATTACTATACTAGAGGATAGTGACTGATTTAATCGGTTAAGGTGCAGGTTACATGAGTAACCACTTGTTGATAAATAGTTCATAAACTCGAGAATGGAGAGTGTGTTACAAAGGAATTAAATAGACTATACAATTTGAAATGGTGCCCAATGACCATTTCAAGATTTACAAGTCTAAAGTACTTATTTGACCGAACCCAGAAATTCGTTGAGATTAGCAAGCTATACTAACTTTAGTGAGTTAGTCCACCCTAACCCCAAGTACAACATTATGATACATAGTTAGGCAATGGCTTAATCTAAGGAGTGGTTACATATACATAAACATATTCTTGTTTTGCTCATCCAAGGTGTCAGTTTCATTGGGGTCAAATGTAGACCAACCAAAAGTGACAAGCTCTAATGGAAGGAACAAAAAATCCTAATGTTGTATGATAAGTTGGACTGGGAGAAGTTTTGTTATGAGATTTACTTTAACTCTGAATAATCAACTTAAGGATTAATCCAAATACCTAACCTTAACTAGACTTGAGTATTTTAGATGAGATTAAGACATACCCAAACCCAAATTTTCTGACGTAATGAATTGACGATTGTAGGAAGGTTAATTAACGTAATCACATTGTGTAAGGCCACATAGGGTGTACTCAGACTTTTAATGGTCCTGGAGAAGCCTCAGAAAGGTTAAGATGTGATAAAGTGAAACAAACATGTGTAATACATCACTTTTTAGTTATACTAGGCCAAAATATTAATAACTAAAATTAGTTCAGAATGATTTGACCTCAACAAATTTGATCACATCGTGATGGTGCTCTGTGGGGCGTGCTCCAAGTTTTGATGGATCAAAGACAAACTACTTTTGATGTGCAACTGACTAAGTTGAGAAGATACTTAGCCTAAAGGATTGATCTCCACAACCAACCTCGACTGGTCTAAGGTCAATCAATAGGGTCCCATCGCGTTAGTGTCAAGTGCAGCATACTACAATTTTTGATGGACCAAAAGACGTGTAATGTGGATTCATTATGCATTGTGTTTATGTTCAAATTTTTTTTTGCTGGAATGATTTTGATTTGAGTTATGAAAAAATTTTTAATATTTTGGATAACCATGAGTTTTCCTGTTATATTTGGAAGTAGGAGATAACTTGGGGCATTACACTATCTACAAATAGAGACAAGGATAGTCTAAGGATGTCATCCTCAAAAGGCTTTGTTGTTTGAAAATTATAACATTATTTGATTTTTTTGGAGATTTTGATATTTGAAATATTTTTAATTTTGTTATGGATTTGATTGATTTTAATTGTTGTGCTTTGTTCATTTTGAAGAAAATTTGAGGTTTTTATGGAATTGTTTGAGTTTAGGAGTTTCTAGACCAGCGTCAATCTGAAAAATTATATGTTCATTTAAACATTATATTGATAAGAGTTAAAGATTCATTAGCATCACATTAATTTAGTCAGAAATATGTTATAATAAAATATTTTTTTTGAAAATATATTTTACATAGGACAAATAAGGTTTAGTTTAAAAAATATTTTTTCTTCTTTCTCCCCTCCCCCCCAACTTAATCTTTTAGTTAATTCAAAATAATTCAGTTTTAATAAGTATGAAGGAAGAAAAGAATTTAATAATTTAATGTAGGAGAACAAGGCAGATATAATAAAAGAATGTGCAGAGTAGTAAACAATAAAATCAAAATAGGTATAACATGAAGGCTTACAATGTAAAATAATACTGTAACACATATGCAATTTTTAATAAATGGGAGCAAAAAGTAATAATGGCAATAACAAAATATGACTAAGCAGTAATTAAAATCATACATAAGAGGTCCACACATAAGCAATGAAAAACAGGTATACAACATAAAAGTACAAAAGCCTACTCATCTTCATCATCATCATCTTAATTAAGATCAAATGAGATATCTGACGCGACCGCAATTACGCAGATAATTAAACTTACAAAGATATGTAAACTTGACCATAAAATAAGCAGCTACTGTGCAAGATTTAAGTATTTTATAGATAATGATAATAAACATATTAGGGGTACTACGCAAGTATACGTATCGTTTCAAGTAATATAAGATTTTCTTTTTAAAAATCCCATATATTGATCCCACGAGGAAATTTACGAAAGTTAAAAGAAAACTAAATAAAATAAAGTGCAAATTGTAAATTACTAAACAAAAGTAAAATTAATCATAACAAACTTTCACAATTATGCAAGTAAATGTCTAAGCACATGAATAAAATACATAATTTAAAATAGTTTCTCCACACAAATATTTATGTAATAAGTCGAGGAATTCAAATTGTTTAGAACTTAAAAAAGTTGTATTTTGACAAATAGGAGCATAAGTATTCTTTAATCCTTGTCCATGCATAAAGAACATTCGCTAGTCTAAAGGTTGGTGCAAGATGTGTTATCAGAAGTGTTGATTAGATTCTAGGCTCTCACTTCTAGATTACCCATTGTGCCTTCTCTATAAGACCTACCAGTGACTCATTTTTCTCACTTTAAACCAATTTGATAGAATTTACCCTGTCACTCTAAAAAAATTCAAATCTACGCCCTTCAAATCTTATCTCCTTTTTTTTTGCACTGCTCTCCAGTTGATAACTTCTATTCTTCTAAAGTGAAATTTGATACATACAAGTTAAGATATCTTAGTCCATGGTTAGGTCTATAAGATTTCTTCACAATTTTTAACAATACAATTGGTTAAGTTGTAAAGTAAAAGAAGTTTAGGTAAAATATCATCAAAATTTTTTATAATAAAAAGAAAAAGTTCTTAAACAAACATTCAAACCTCTTAACTTAATCAAATTATATTTGTAAGGAGAAGGAGAAGAAAACAACTCAGAAAGCATTGGATTAACATAACAAAACATATTCATAAATATTAGATCCAAGGAACACAACTTAAGAGTTAAGTTACAAATACTTATCTGGAATGTACACCAAAGCAATCCTTCAAAATTCTCTGACTTCTCTGACTCTTTACAGAACTTTAAACTTCAGGGAATCATAAAAACTCACAAAAATCTTACAAACTTGACTTTAAAGTGGAAAAAACTAAGTGTTAAGTAAGAATGACTCTAAAAAAACAATACTTGGCAGCCAAAATAATCTAAATTAATAGAGCTTCAAAAATGACCAAAGGTTGCTTAAGGCACCTCTTCAAAATTTGATCACATTCAACGAATCTTCTAGAAAATAATTGTGGCACCTAGGCGCCAAGTCAAATGTTTAATTACTCACTTTTTTGCTCCAAGGGACAGACCTCTTCATCAAAATGTGTCTAGGTTTGGTGTATTTTTCATTTAAAATGTGATCTAACATCAGGGGTCTTTTACAATACTTTTGATCTGCCAAAATTTAATTTTTAACCACTCTAACCGTCTCTGGAGCCTAGGCGCCAGACTGAATTTCTTTTATTTTTCTTCTTAAAACAGTAATTTTGCTCCAATTTATTTATTTCTTTTACTTAAACTCATCTTCTTATACCTGCAACCAGAAACATAAAAATACCTTTCATTAAAGCATAAAATCCTTAAAATATAAGAATAATATATCCATAAAATAGTAAATTTTAAGGTATACCAATTCCCCCAAACTTAAACGTTACTTGTCTCAAGTAACACTAAAAAATAAAATAATTTATGTAGATTAGAGTTAATGGGTCATCCTTTAGAATTTATAAAATTTTTTTCTAAAAATGTGATAGTCTAACTTAAAAGAACTTCTAGTGAATCAGGCTAGCCCAGGGTCTCAAATATTTATCATCAAACTTAGGAATTTGTTATCTTATCTAATTCAGAAATATATGCAGATTTTTCAAACTTCGAATTCTATAAACTTTACTTTCTATACATAAGAACTCTTTAAAAATAATTTATATAAATGTAAAAACCAAGCTTAAGATTCTTCTAAGTTTTTTACTATAGAAGACTTAACTGAAACCAATTTTTGATTAGGACCTCTCCTCAAGCTTCTCCTCATCTTCTTTTTCTTTTTTTTTTCTTTTTACTTCAATTTTTTTTCTTTTTAAGGATCTTTTTTATCCTTTTTTCTTTTATTTTAATATATATGAAGATTACTATATCCGGAGAAGTCCTTAAATGATTTTGAATTCCACTATCATCTTCCGAAGTGAATACTTATTACTTTCCTTCACTTAAAGATATATATATATATATATATATATATATATATATATATATATATATATATATATATATATATATATATATATATATATCTAAAAGAGCCTTAAGTGTTTGAAAATAAAAAATTCTAAGAATCCTTTGTTTTCAAAAAATACAATACTTCCTACTAAAAGTAGTTATTCATTTTCTCATGCTTTCTACTAAATATCCTTAACTTTAGGTTCACAACTTTCACTAAAAATTTCAACTAAGTTACCCTACTTTACTTTTATACTTCAAATTCTAACATTCTTAAAATGACTCCACATAACAATAATCATTAGAAATAAAGTACAAAACTATTTGTAGCACTTTTGAAAACAAGTAAGGTTTAAATTTGAAACATTTTATCTTTCCACCCCAAACTTAATTTTTAAATCATTTTGTAATCTAAATTTTATAATAAGCATAAAGAAGGAAAAATATTAAAGTGTATTTTTAAATAGGAGAATAATTGCAGGTTTAAAAAATAATAGAGAAAAGTAACATTATGAAAAGCATTTAAAAGCTAACACATTTTCTAGCACTGATTTAATACTAAATAAACACAACAACAAACAGTCACAGTGATAAATAACGTAAGTCCTCAAACATCCCTACACAACCATCAGTGTCTAAACATAGAAAATAAAACATACAAGCAATACAAACAAAAACATAAATGATAAGTACTACATCATAGTAAGAAGTCTAGTCATAAGCCTCAGTCTCATCATCATCATCATCATCATTATCATCAAATTGGATATCAACATCCACAATACTTAGGTCTGTATAGGGTGAAAATCTAGGGCAAGCAGGGAAATTAACAAACTGATCTCCCTTAAGAAACTTTACCAAAGCTTCATCATAATCAGCATCATAATCTCTTTTCCTCTGAACAGAATATGTCATATGATCAAATTTCTTTTACATATCTTCCATATGACACTGCATCAAAAACATGTCACTCTGATGCTCCAGATATCTTTCACTCAGAACATCCCAGAATCTGGGTGGAGGCTCAGTAGCAGTGGATGTAGATGGTCTAGAAGTAGAAGGCATTGAAGTAAATGGTGCACTAGGTACTCTACCACTAGGTCGTTGTTGACCTCACTTTTAGTTGAGGTTTAGTCTCTTTTTAGGAATAACATAGGGTCTAGCCATAGGTCTCTTCTGGTGACTTTCTTAGAAGACTAGTCTTGGAACCCTTCCCCTTAAAAATTCAAACCTTTCTCACTTCACTGGGAGCTTTCATATGTTTAAGGCCTAACCTCCAGCTTTTGGGAGGAAGAAACCAAGCATAAGAAAGCCCAGGGGAAGTCTCCTATAGATGGTCAGACCTTAGGATTTACCCTGGGAGGTCTGGAGTTTACACCATACACACACTTCACACTCACAACCTAAACAAAGTACATCCCACCTTGACCCCCTAACTCTTTAGAAACTCATGTGAGTGGTCCAACTCTAAGCCTATGGCTAGAAAGTTTGGAACCAACACATAGAGGACCAAATGACGGTTCCCTTTGGTTTATGACTCAACCTAAACAATTCCATACTACTCACCTCTCATCAACCTCAATTTTTCCAAAATTTCAATCTTTGACCCCTTGCCCCTAAAGCTATCCAAAATACCCCTAAACCTCAATCTTACTCAAAATTATCCAAATTATCCAGTTTCCCCAAAATGACTTCAAAATATTCCCTACCACTCAAATTAACCAAAATTACCCAAATTTTCTAAAATACCCAAAATAGCCCCAAAATTTGCAAAATTAACAAATTACCCTCATAGCCCAAAAAATCCAAATATTCCAAAAAATCCTAAAACCTTCTAAATATACCCAATTTCATTTCTCCAAACTACCACATGACCTAATTTGACCAATTTAGCCCAGTTTCACCAAAAGCTCCAATTTGACTCATTTAACCTAAATTTGCCCAAATTAAACTTAATGTCCACCCAATTGACCCCAATCTTGCCAAATTTCAATTTCAAACTTTAATTCAACATTTCTAGTCTCAATCTAAACCAAATCCAAGCCAAATGTGATCCCCATTTGAGCCCAATTTCAACCCAAATCCCAAAATCCCCAATTTTGTCTAAGTGACCCAAATTCCTAAAATTGAACCCAATGTCAATAAATTATCTCCCAATCAATATTTTAAACCCTTCATGACACTCCCTTAAACAAAATTTAACCATAAATTGCCCCCAATTTGAACCCAAGTCTCACTGATGCACAAAAAATATATATTATTTTTGCTATATAATTTTACCCATTTTTAGTGATATTGCACTTTAAAGAAAGGTATTTTTCATGATTTGTTGCAGGTATGATGATTTTAGGTGATTGTAGCGAAAAGAAGCAAAAAAGAACGAATTCGGAGCAAAAAGGAGCAAAAAGGAGGAAAACAGCTTCTGGCGTCGCCGGTGCCATTTTTCCTAGAGCTCAGCAAATATTTGGACGATAGAGCGCCACCGGAGCCCTATCGGGTGCCGCCAACGCCCAATGTCGGTGGATTTCAAATTTGAAGAGTTTTGGAGACGTTTTGAAGGGATTTCTATTGAAACTCTTAGGATTTCATTTCAAACTTATAAGTAATTGTTTTTGGATGAAAATAAGGAGAGTCTAGTTTGTTTCTAGTGTATTTTTAGTGAAGGAGAGTGTGCCTTGAGTGATAGGGCTTAGAAGAGAAGAGTGTAGAAGTGAGAATTTGAGATGAATTCTTCTCTAAGGAGTGAAAGAGAAGGAGTAAAGTGAGAGATTACTTCTTCCTTTCCATTCTAAAGAAAGAAATGAGTGTTACAAAGAAGAGAGAAAAGGATTCAAAGGAACTTCAAGGGAATTACATTAGGAAAGAGAAAGAGATAAGTTTTATTTTCTTTTATGGTTTGTATGACTTTTATTTTATATATAAAATCCATGTTTTATTGTGTCTTCTTCGTGAATTTTGAGTTGTCTCCTTTGTCTTTCTTCTTGCATAGAGATGTGATGATGTGTTGATGTGGATTTGAAGTGCTTTTAACGTAATGAAGAAATTGTGATGGTTTTTCATTTCGAACTTAATTTAATTTTTGATCTGGCCAATTTAATTGTTAAAATATATTGTTTAACATTAACTCTGAAAGGATTTAGGTCCTACAATAATAATGAATTATCCATTCAATTTTCATGGATGAATTGTATAGATCATGGGAATTGAGTGCAAATAAATGGAGAAATGTGTTTTGATGGACTTCAAATTGGAGGTTTCAAGGTGACAGGCTGTGATCCCCAATTTGGTCCTAAGATTAGTAATACAACTCGAAGGTTAGTCGTCAGGTGAAGGGTGAGTGGGAGTTCCGTAGTGACAACCAGTATCCTCCTAGCCTAGCCATATATTTAATGACTAAACTTAGGATATGTCAATGTTTTTTTCATGCTTGGAATAGGGGGTGCTCTTTTAAGTGTAAAGAACTATTTATGCTCCTATTTGGCACAATACCATAGATAATCATTCCATATTATCCATACGTCATATTCTCATTGCAAGAGGAAAGATACTTTTCTCATATATTAAAACCTTTCAAATATTTAGCTTAGTGTGTGTCTGTTAGTTAATTCTGTTTTAAAGATATTAGAAGTAATTGTAGTTTGCTTAATTGTTACTGTTTTCTGCTTTATGGTAGTAGAAGTAAACATTAAACTTTAATTGCAATTTGAGTATTGGAATTCAATATTTCATTATCTACTGTAAGAATCATACCTTCCCGGTGGGATCGATAACCAGGACTCCATTAGAGCCTTGTATTCCTTGATATGATAAGTATACTTGCGTTGAATGTTTGGACTTTACAAATTCATTAAAAATATATATATAATTGAGTTCATAAGTTCTTGCAATATTAAAGTCCGTCGAATCAAGTTTTTGACGCCGTTACCGGGGAAGGAAGGAAGTATAAACGGTATTTATTAATAATATAGTAACTAAAAACCTTTACTTTGTAGTGTGTAGTTTTGTATGTTTATTTTCTTTTTAAAGTATTTTTGTGATTTTATATGCGTCGTAGTGGATCTATAGGTTTAGTACCTTATGATTCATAGTTAGAGCATACTGTTAGAAAAATTAGAAAATAACAAAAAAAAAAAAAACTGAAAATCCTTGTGAAATGACGAATAATCAAGATAATCTGTGAAATGATATTGGAAATTTGCCAAGACCTTTAAGATATTATGCTAACCCAAGAGTAGATGAAATTTATATAACTATTCATAATCCTGATGTTGTTGCTAATTCATTTGAACTTAAACCTGTTATTATCCAAATGGTACAAAATAATCAATTTGGAGGAACACCTTATGAGGATCCAAATTTAGATCTTGCTAGTTTTCTAGAACTGTGTGCTACTTTTAAATATGACGGAGTGTCGAGTGATGCTGTCGGAGTTAGACTTTTTCCTTTTTCATTAAGGGATAAAGCTAAGGCATGGTTAAATTCGTTAGCACTTGGATCTATTAGAACTTGAGGAGAATTACCTCAAAAGTTTCTATCAAAATATTTCCCTCCATCAAAGACTACTAAGTTAAGAAATGATATTACATCTTTTGGTCAGTTTGAAGAAGAAAGATCTTCTTAGGAAGTGCCCACATCATGATTTACCAGATTGGTTAAAAATTCAAACATTTTATAATGGATTAGTGGGATCATTGAGATTGATTATAGATGCTGCTAGTGGTGGGTCATTAATGTCAAAACCTTTTGATGAAGCGTGCACATTAAATGAAGAAATGGCTACTAATAATTATTAATGGCCCTTTGAACGGGTAAATCTTAAGAGAGTAGTTTGTGTTAATGATTTAGATATGATTACTATGATAGTTTCTCAAATTGCAGCCCTTTCTAAGAAAATATATTAGTCTAAAATGAATTATTGTCAACCACCTCAAGTGTTAGAGGAAAATTTGTTTAGACAGATAATAGAATCTCGAACACCTTATGAGACTTTAAATTCTATTAATAGACCTAACAATCCTTATTCAAATTATTATAATCCTGGTTGGAAGAATCACCCAAATTTCAATTGGAATAATAACAATGCCAATGTTAATCCACATTGGGGGAACAATTCTATAAATCCAGTTGGAAATTCAAACAATCAAGGAAATACCAATTTTAGACCATCTTATCCTCCTGGATTCAATAATAACACGCAAAAGGATAAGAAGTTGTCTACTGAAGAAATGATTTCGAATATAGGAAATCAATTACGAGCTCAAGGTGTTGCGATGAAAAATATTGAAAATCAATTGGGGCATATTTTTACTGCACTTAAAAATAGACCTTCTGAAATGCTTCCAAGTAATGTTGAGATCAATCCAAAAGATCAAAACAATGAACAACTTAAGGCTATTCAATTAAGGAGTGGAAAATAATTGGAAACAAGAGTGCAAAAAGAAGTTGAAATAATTAATGAGAAGGTAGAAATTGAAAAAGGTTCAAACAAGATTTATCCAGACTTGGAATATCCTCTTGAGCCAATGAAGATGACTATTTAAAAACCACCAATTCCATTTCCTCAAAGATTGAAGCAACAAAATAGGGATAACAGATTTGGAAAATTTTTAGAGATCCTTAAGAAATTGACGATAAATATTCCTTTCGTTGAAGCATTAGAACAAATGCCTGACTATGCCAAGTTTATAAAGGAAATTCTAAAAAGAAAAGAAAGTTTACAAATCATGAAACTGTTGCACTTAGCGGAGAGTGTAGTGCATTTATTCAGAAGAAGCTTCCGGAAAAACTTGAAGATCCTGGTAGTTTCACTATTCCGTGTGCTATAGGTGAAAATTTTTTCGGAAGAGCCTTATGTGGTCTGAGAGGTAGTATTAATCTTATGCCTTTATCAACTTTCAAAAGGTTTGGAATATGAGAAATTTCTCATACATCTGTGACTCTTCAAGTGGTCGATTGTTCCATTACTTACCCTAAAGGAGTGGTGGAAGATGTGTTAGTGAAAGCGGATAAATTTATCTTTCGTATGGATTTTAGTGTACTTAATATGGAGGAAGATAAAGAAATTCTAATCGTTTTGGGAAGACCATTCCTTGCTACTGGAAGAGCAGTGATTGATGTTCAAAAAGGAGAATTAACTATGAGAGTTAATGATCAAGAGGTGACCTTTAATATTTTGAAATCTATGAAGTATCCCTCAATAGGAAAAGATAATGAATGTTTTAGGATGGAGGTCTGTAAATATTTGAGAAATGATAATTTTGAAAATATATTTAAAAAAGAAGTAGAGTATGAAAATATGTTTGAAGAAGAAATTGAAAATAAAGAAAATTCAGATAGTAAGAAGAATGAAGATTTGGAGTATGTTCAGGAGAGATTTGAAGTATTAGATATTATGGAAGGTGGAAACAAAAGCTTAATTCCATCTGTAATAAAACCACCTGAACTTGAGATAAAAATTCACCCTAATCATTTGAAGTATATGTTTTTAGGAGAATGATATACCCTGCAAGTTATTGTATCTTTGGAGCTAAGCGATTATCAAGAACAGAAGTTGTTGGAAATTTTAAAAAGATACAAGAAAGCTTTTGGTTGGACTTTAGCAGATATTAATGGAACCAATCCTTCAATTTGTATTCACAGAATTTTATTAGATGAATAGCATAATCTGAGAGTTAATCCGCAGAGGAGATTGAATCCAATAATGAAAGAAGTAGTTAAAAAGGAGATTTTAAAATGGCTGGATGCTGGAATTATTTATCCTCTTTCGGATAGTGCTTAGGCGAGTCCAATACATTGTGTACCAAAAAAGGGAGGAGAGACTGTTGAAGTGAATGAATGTAATGAAATTATACCCACAAGAAAAATTAATGGATGGCAAATTTGTATTGACTATAGGAATTTATATGCCGCCACCCGAAAAGATCACTTTCCTCTTCCTTTTCTCGATCAAATGCTAGATAGACTTACTAGACACAAGTACTACTGCTTTCTAGATGGATATACTAGTTACCATCAAATACCTATTGCTCCTGAGGATCAACAAAGACAACATTTAATAGCCCTTACGGAACCTTTGCTTTTCGAAGAATGCCTTTTGGACCGTGTAATGATGAAAACAAACAGAAATGGGAAAATATTTGGCCAATCCTCCTTCAATTAGAACACAAGTAACAGATCTAACATACATATCGTTAATGACTTAAATATAAATCTTATCAACACCTTTTCTTCTTAAGGACTCTACAAAGGAAATCTATTGGAACCTTATCGTAAGATTTTTCTAAATCAATAAAAATCAAATGTAGATCCTCCTTATTATATGTACTTCTCCATCAAATCTCTCAATAAATGGATAGCTTCCATAGTAGACCTACCCGGCATAAATCCAAATTGATTATGTGAAATCTCGGTACGTCTTAACAAATGTTCAATTACCCTCGCTCATAATTTTAAAGTATGACACATCAATTTAATTCCTCTATAATTTGCACACTCTTGTGCATCCCCTTTATTCTTAAAAATGAGACTAAATTGCTCTTCATCCACTCCTCAGGCATCTTTTTAGTTTTTAAAATAATATTAAAAAGTTAGTAAGCCAGAAAATTCCCAAATTTCCTAAATAGTCCACACTTCAATTGAGATATCATCAAGTCCTACAGACTTTCCACCCTTGGCTTTCTTTAAATCCTCCTCAACTTCTTTTTTTACTAATGCAACGATAAAAATGAAACGTTTTATTATTGTTAACGATATTAAGATCACTGAGATTGATCATATCTTCAAAAACATCTACAACATTTCAGAGATGTATGATGTCTATCTTCAATAGTATGATAGATAATGGATTAGAAGTTTTCAAGGATGATTTCTCTGAATTCAGGATTTCATTTGAAGTTTGTCTGGATAACTTAGCAAAAGTTTTTGAGCTTTTTGAGAAAACAAATTTAGTTCTGAGTTGGGAGAAATGTCAATTTATGGTTACAGGAGGAATTGTGCTTGGGCATAAAATTTTTGAATATGGTATGGAGGTCGACCCTGCTAAAATTAGAGTGATTGAGAGATTGCCACCACCCACTACCTGGGAGAGGTGAGGAGTTTCTTAGGACATGCTGGATTTTATAGGCGATATATTAAAAATTTTTCTAAAATTACTAAACCTTTGTGCCAACTTTTAGAAAGTGATAGAAAGTTTGATTTTAATGATGAATGTTTGAGTGATTTCAAATTATTGAAAGAGAAATTAATCACTGCATCTATAATTGTTTCACCAGATTGGGAGAAACCATTTGAACTCATGTGTGATGGTGATTATGCAATCGGAGTAGCTGTGGGGCAAAGGCATGATAAAGTTTTCAAAGTCATTTTTATGCTAGTAAAACTCTTAATGAAGCTCAAATTAATTATACCACTACTGAAAGAGAGTTATTAGCTATAGTATTTACTTTTGAAAAGTTTAGACCTTATTTAATTGGAGCTAAAAGTATTGTGCTTACAGACCATTTGGCTATCAATATTTTAATGCAAAAGAAGGATGTGAAACCTAGACTGATTAGATGGATACTTCTTCTACAAGAATTTGATTTTATGATAGTTGATAGGAAGGGATATGATAACCAAATAGCTGATCATTTGTCAAGATTAGAGTATGATAAATTATATGAATTTAAGAAGGAAGTTAAAGAAACTTTCCCTGATGAATAACTTCATACTATTATAGGAAAAAATTTGTCTTGGTATGTTGATATTGTGAATTATATTGTGAGTGATATTGCACCACTAGATTTAACAACGCAACAATAAAAGAAGTTTAAATATGACGCAAGATTTTATTTTTGGGATGAGCCCTATTGTCGGCATATTTTTAGGTTATGTGTTGTATTTTAAAAAAGGGGTCGCCTACAAAAATTATCGGTGAATTTTCATATTTTAAATTTAACTATATATATATATGATTTAGAAAGTAGTATTTGATTTTTAAAATGATTTTTAAGTTTGAAGATTTTAAGATATGAAATCAAACCGATCTCACATCCCTAATAGTATATATAAACGAGCACCGCATCACAAACCGTGTATCTATCCCAAAGAATAGACACACTGCTTGATGATGGGGCTCGATTAAATAAACTAGGAGATTTGTGACATCCGTTTGGTCTGCGAACCAATTTTATAAGCCGACAAGTTCCTCTCGCTTAATATAAATGAATTAAGCGGGGTTTATATTACACGGGTTCTTAAAGTTCCCTATAAGGGCAAGCCCCTATAGTTAATTACATCTTAAATGTCGGGAATCATTTAAGAAAACACTCGATAATGATCAGTGGTTTTGCTCTCAAGAATTTCAAAGTTTAAGGTTTCAAAGGGTTGGATTTTGGAATTTTCAATAGGGATTAGCTCAAATTAGGAAAAGTTTATTTTGAGAATCCAAAGGAAGAGAAGTAGGAGAAGCTGAGGATCAAGAGGAATCTTGGCAACTTCCCAAACTATCCTATTGTTTGGCTCGAATTTAAGAAAGTCCTAATATTATCTGATATTTCAATCTTGCCAATTTTAGTTAATTAGGACTTATATTCGTATGACATAATCATACAAACAGCCTAGAAGATGTGAGGGTTTATGTCGTATTAAACGACTGCCTCAGAATCCTAAGACCGGTTAGGGCTTAATTTACATAACATGATCATGCAAATGCCTAACGAAGAAGTTGAGGATTTATATTCCACTAGGCAAACTACCTTGAAGTCCTATGGTTTGGTTGTTTAATTCTAGGAATGTTTAGTTGATGTAGATCCGAGTTTTGCTGATGACGATGGTCTTGCTGCCCACTATGCTCCAAGGTCCTTGTTGTTGCAGAGGTTTAGTTTTAGAAAGTGAAAATCAAGAGATGAGAGAAGTGTTTTGGTTTAGAGAAAATCTTAAAATCCAAGTGTTTTTAATATTTTAATTAAAACAAATCTTAAAGTTATTTAAACAGAACCGATTAAGATCCCACGGTTCCGTCATCCCGGCACCGTTATTTTCGTCGAATTCACTTAGTCCAGATGATTTTACTAAACTCACTAAATGAGTTCCACACTTTCATTTAGACCGTGGGAAATCCCGTTAGCAACACGTGGGTTACATCATCCGAGGTATTTCCGATCATTCAATGAGACGTTTTAATTTAGTTGTAGTTGTAGTTTTGTTGTTCTGTTTGTGATTAAATTTTGAGTTGTTTTATATTTTGAAATGTTGTAGCGGTGAATTTTATCTTGTAGTGTCTTTTAATTTAGTTTGGGTTTCAGTTCAGGGACTATCCTAAAGGTTTTGGTTTTCATGCAACAGATGTTTATCATGCAAGAAAAGTAAAGTACAGTGTATGTAAGTAAATTGCAATCAAGTAAATTACAATAAAGTAAAAGCGTACCTGGAGGGTCTTCCCGTCATCCCAAGCTGCACTTAAAACACATGTTTAGGCATTTAAAAGTTTGCAAGTACCAAGGTAAAGCTAAAGGAAAGGTTCATGGTTTTCTACCAAATCCCTAATCCTATAACTAGTCATCTCCTATGACATCTAGGTTCTTGTGTTTTGGTTTAAGGATGATTTTCTTCACCAAAGAACAATTAAGTTCAATTGTTCATATAAACATCCCATCATATTGAGGAAGTGCTTAAGACGAATCTTAAACATCTTTTCAATACTTCTAGGATTGTTTTAAGTCCAAGAGGATTTAATTATACAAGTGAACTAATCATCCAGGAGTTTAAGTTTTGTTCACCTGCTCAGTTAACTAGGACATTTGAATATCCTATTAGTGAAGTAACACTTCACTTGATACTTCATTTAAGAGTTATAATAGTAAAAGCTTTTAAGGGCAAATTAGTTTATTTAGGTATTTTCATGATTGATGATTTAATTTAATTTGGTTTAATTGTAAAAGTTAATTAATGATTTTAAGTTTGGAATAGTGTTCAAGTTATTTTTAGATTTACTTTAGATTCTTTATGTCTTGAGTGATGTTATATTTAGTTTTAATTTAATTTGACTTAATTTAATTTGAATTTAATTTTATTTATTTTAATTTAATTTAACTTTAATTTTAATTTAATTTTAATTTGATTTAATTTTCATTTATTTTAATTTTAATTTTAATTGGATTTGATTTTAATTTAATTTAATTTAATTTAATTTGATTTAATTTAATTTTAATTTAATTTAATTTAATTTAATTTTCATTTTAATTTAATTTAATTTAATTTAATTTTTATTTTAATTGGATTTAATTTGACTTATCATAATTTGATTTAATTTTTATTTTTAATGTTAAAGTATTAATTTAATTTAAATTTTCATTTAATTTGAATTTCAATGACTTAAGTTTAATTCAATTTAATTGTTAAGTCTTTTAGTATATTATTTTTTTTTAAACTTTAGATTTGGATTATCATTTTAATTAGGAATTAAATGTTATTGAAGTAATCAATTTAGGGATTTTTAGATTATAGAACAAATATCTTCTTAATAATATCCCTATTTTAATAATTCCAATTTTCCATTAATCTTCCAAATTTAATTGATTACTTAATTAAAGTTTACTTTAATTATTCTTAAGATGTTTGGTAGGTTTCTACTTAAGTTTCATTCATCCAAAATTAACTTAAGATCAAATATTTTATCCACCCATTTTTATTAAGCCTAAAATTTTAATTAAGGGTTAAAATTTTAATTACCATTTTTTTTTGCCCTTCAAGCTTAATAATTCCATAACTCATTAAATTGAGTTCAAATAATTTTGAAATTTTTATGTGACCTCACTTACATGTCAATTAAGACATTAGAGGAGAAAATGTGATTTTTCTGTTTTTAATTTATTTATATAATTATTTTTAGTGAAAAATAGGGATTTTCAAGGAAAATTCAATAACGTGACAAAGGCAATTTTTCTATCCTTAAGAAAATTATCGGAGTTCCTAATGACCAGAGGACCATTTGGACCAATTTTGGTGATTTTTTGAAATATATTTTATTTATTAGAATTATTTTCAATTTTGGAGTATTAATTAATTTAAAAATAAAATAAAAGTTGAAAAATGGATTTTATATTTTTCAAAAATCTCTCTAACCCCAAGGAAACCAGAGAACCAAATTTTATATTTTTCTGATTTTTCTTTGATTTATTAGAATTATTTTAGTCGGAATGTTAAGAAAATCATTTTTTAATTCAAAAATTCATTTTAGCTCTTTAAAATTTAATACCTTATGCCAGAGACTTAGGAAAATTGTAGGGTTTGTTCCTAAGTGATTAGAATTCAAAATGTGACATTTTGATGATTTTTAATATTTTTGTGATTTTTATTATTTTTTAATTATTAAAAATATTAAAATATTGATAAAAATCAACTTTTTCAAAAAAATATTGATTTTAATTTTCTTAAATTCCCTTGATATCAGAGAGACTCCAAAACCATTTTTGTGAATTTTTGAAGAGTATTTTGTGAGCTATGAATTTTTAAAGTGTGATTTCACATATGGAGCTTAATCAACCCAATTGGTGGGTCAAATCAAGTCCAAATGGTTTCAAATTTTTATGGGAGGTTCTTCTATCCCTAGAGGACAGTGGAGAATTGTTTTCAAGTCAATTTGATATATGATTAACCCTAATTAATTAATGTTCAATTTTGGGTGTTTAGGCCAATTAGGGTTGTTCCAAGTGAATTAACTCAAAACCTATTTTTCCTAGGGTCCTCTGGTCATAAGAAACATCACCAAATTTTCCTAGAATTTATTTCTCAACATGCTAATTATTAGAATTAAAATACTCAAAACAGTAACATGAACTTGGAAAATCAATAACTTCTCATAGGGATGGCCTCTGACCTTGAAAAATTGAGGGAATGTTTCCAAGTTCAGAGTCTTCAAAAGCCCTATAGTCTCATGCCATGTACAAATGGAGAATTAAAACAATGCAGAGAGTAAATAAATCATTAAAAATAAAATACATGATGAAATTAATTGGTTTCTTTTCCAAATTATTCTCCTCTGTTCACTGAGCAAGAGGGTATTTTTATTTTATTTTTAGGATTTTTCTACACAAAGTTATGGATTTTTGAAGTTCTAGGTATTTAATAAATAAGAAAAATCCCTAATTTCCTACTTATCCACGCGGCGCCACGCCATCCTCGGCAGCTCCGAAAGGCCACGCGGAGCGCTCTGTTTCGGCGCTGCCATCCGACTCAGCGCTCTAGGGGCCCGCAGTTAATGTCCCGTTGCTCCGTCGGGCGCGATCCTGGCCATCCATCCAATACACGCACGAATGGACGACATCCGTTCATCGTCCCCGATCGACCTCACCCGAGAGCCGTCCACACTAAAATCCTAAGATCTCACTCGATTCTCAACGGATTTTTGTGTTCTTGTGCTCTATGGATTCATCTTGAAGAGACGAATACATCTATACGGTGATCATGCATTGAAATTAAGGCATTTGAAATGGAGAATGTTCAGAAGCTCGGGAAGAAGAGAGAGCTCATACCTTTGCTCAGAGAAGTGTGGCTTCGATCTGAGAGTTGTGTCACATTCGATTGGGTCCAAGCAAGCTCCAGATGAAGTCCCTTAGCCTGGTGAATTGTCTAGGTACGATTTTGACCAAGCCCGATCACAACCTTTGGAGTCTGGAACAGCTGGGTGGTCTGGAGAGGGGGCTTCCACTGGAGAACTCCTTCTCTTGGTCTGGTGATGGTGTAGAGCCAATCAATTTGGGGATTGACTCACTGTGGTGAAATGTCCTGGTTTTAGGCTTGGATTTTAACTCTGAAATTGAGCTCACAGAGAGGAAATGGCAGGGGGATTTCAGTGGGGATCAAGTGCTCTAAGTGTGGGGGAGAGTCTGGAGTGATTTTGGCAGAGTTTCCTTAAGGTTTTTGTTCAGCCTTCCTTCATGGCCGAGAGAGGTGGGGTTTAAATAGGAGAGGTTGGAGGGCCTCCCAGGGGGGTTTGAGGGCTTGGATCAGCTGCTCAGGGGAAGAGAAGAACATCCATGGTGGCCATTGGGCATGGGGCAGCTCAGCAGGGGAGAATTTCAATGTTAGGCTCACATGGTGCTCTCGGGTGTGGTGTTTTCCGGCGATCCGGTGGCTGGCCGGCAGGCATGGGTCACCCTCGGGTTCGGAGTGAGTCGTGGCTGGGGTTTTGTGTATTCAATTGGTAGTTGCCAAGTGTAAAGTGGTTGGATCAAAATGGAATGGGGGCATGGCTAATTTTGGCTCAATTTGGTCAACTCATGTATTTGGGTTGGGTTCAACTTCCCATGACTTGGTTTTAGGCTGAGGGAATGAGTTAGGTTAGCAGGTCAAAGGTGGTGAGGTCCCATTCTAAGAATATTTAAATTAGATTTGGGTTTAAGGGAGACATGATTAAGGATAATGACTTTTAGGAATCATGGAAAGAGCCTCCCTCCTTTCCTATCTTGGGTATGGTGAGGTGCCCAAAGCCCTCATGGCTCCCATGTGGCTCATGCATGGCTTCATGGCTCACCTTTGGCTTGGAAGAAGCTAAGTCAACTTTCATGAAAGAGGATTTTAGGAATTTTGGTAATTTAGGGGTGATTTGATAGAATTTGGCATATGGCTTAATTTAGAAAAATTTGATGGCTTAATTAGAACTTAGGGATGATTTCAATTAAAGGTATGATGAGAAGAATTTGTCATATGGGCTTTAGCATGAGGTTGGGCTTTTGGGATCATTTTGGAGTGGGCTTTTTAGGAAGGCCTAAGGAAGTCGGCCTTAGGTTTTAAAATAAATTTATGGATGTGAATTTTGTAAAAGGTTGGGCCAAATAATTGTTGGGTTTGGTTTAGAGATGTGTCATGAGTAATTTGAAATAAATTTGAGGTGGTTTGGGTTTGAATTGGGTCATGGGTCCAAATTGGGCTTTAAGGTCAAAAGTGAAATTGGATTCAAATGTCAATCAAATCGGGCTTGGATTTGGTCTAGATTGACATTAGGGATATTTAATTGAAGTTTAGAATTGTATTGGACCAAAATTGGGGTCAATTGGGTTGATTTGGTTTGACATTGGGTTCACTTTAGGTTAAAAATGGGTCAAATTGGGTGTTTTAGTAAAAGTTGGGTAAATTGGCAAACTTTGCCCATGGTGTAGTTGAACAAAATGAAATTAAGAATATTTGGGATTTTTTGGAATTTTTTAGGAATTTTTGGAATTTATAAAAGTTTGGCCAAAGGTGTATTTCTAGTGTATTTGGAGTGTATTTTTGGAAATTTTGGTATATTTGGCTATGGATGATCAATTTGAGTGATGTGGAAATGTTTGGGATTGGTTTTGAGGAATTTTGGGTGATTTGGAGATTTTGGAAAATTTGGGCAATTTCAAGGGCTTTTGTTAGGTTTGATGGGTGTAGGGTCCCCGGGGTCAAAAATTGAAATTTTGGAAGAATGAAGATTGATCAAATGTGAGTGAAATGGAATCACTTTGATTGAACCATGAAGCCATATTAAGCCCATATGATCCATGAGAGGACTCATTGGAGGCATTCACTATGTTGTTCCTAACCCTCTTAACCAGGGGCTTAGGGGTTAAGGTCCATCCATATGAATTACCTACATGAGTCAGGGAGTCAAGTTGGGTATAGGTGTGGTTTTAGGATTTCGATTATGTGTGTGAGAGTGTAGTGTGTGAGTGTAGTGAGTGTGTAAGTCAACCCTCACCAGACCAGGCCACCCAGGGTAGTCCTAAGGCCAAAGAGTCCTATAGGGAACTCATCCTTTAAACCTCCACATTTGATCTCAACCCTCTAGGTGATTAGGGGTCTACAATCAAGTTTGTGGGGTTTGCAGGGAGACAAGAAGTGGTTTAAATTTCTAAGGGATGGGTCCCAATTCTAGTCCTCTAAGATAGTCAAAGGAAAAGCCTAAGGCTAGATCCTAAACACTAAAGAGGGAAGAGAAGACCTCATCAAAAATGAGGTCAACAAATGGACCCCCAATAGGTGTGGTGTGCTGACGGAGCACACCGCGCATATTGGCGTTGACCGAAGAGATCAACAAAACCAACACAGATTCCCAAATGATAAACTTGGTACAGAGTAGAAGAACTTCCGCTGGGGAGTATCGGGTATATCACCAAGACTAGAGGTTCCTGAACTCTCTCTTGGGAATGGAAAAGGAGGTGAACTCCAAATCACATGATCTGGGGAATTCGATTTAGATTTCATTTCATTTCATGTTCAAGCTTTGATGTGTGAGTTTAGATTTTAGCTTGAGTTTTAATTTAGATTGAAGTTTGGTTTAAAATCAATTTGAGGAAATTTTGAATTTGAAATTTGGATTTGAAATGAGAATTGAAACCTAGGTTTCAACCTCGGGATTATGAAGAAAACTGGAATGTAGGTACCAGCCACGGAGTGAGAATCGGAGTTTGAGTGTTGATTAAAAAGATAAGACTCAGAATTTAGGTACTGATCCGAAAGAGCGAGAATTGAAATTTAAGTATCAATCCTGGAAGAGAATCGAAATTTAAGTATCGATCACGAAAGGAGAGTCGGAATTTAGGTACCGACCTCGAAATGAGAACTGGAATTTAGGTACCTGTATCGGAAGTTTAGAATTGAAATTTAGGTATCAATTCGAAAGAGAATCGAAATTTAGGTATCGATTCGAAAGAGAATCAAAATTTAGGTATCGATCTCGAAAAGAGAGTCGGAATTTTGGTACCGACCTCGAAGTGAGAACTGGAATTTAGGTACCAGTCTCGGAAGTTGTAATGTATGAAGAAGGACCCAGTCTCATGCCATCAGAACCAAACTGAACCAAGTCGCGGCTCCGTGTCAATAGACCTAGTCAATCTCCGTACAAGAGGGAAAGGAGATCACAGAAAATCAAAAGGATTTCGATGTGATGAAAAAGGTGTAGGATTTTTTAAATTTGAAGTGTTAGTTTTCCGTGAGGAAGAACCATCCCGAAAGAGGGTTTCAAAGTAGTTTGAAGTAGATTTTGATCTGAGGAAGAATTGAAGGATTTGAAAGAGATAGATTGAGATTGTAATTCCATTTTAGATTCATTTTCATTTTGTTTGTCCTTTAATGATCCAATTTTATTTTTGTTGTTTATTTGATGTTCACGTGAATTTTATTTGGTGTTCATGTGGATTTGAAGTTCATTTGAATATTTGGATTTCTAAGAAAGGTTCTTATTTATTTCTCTTTTCTTTTCTGTTCTTTGTTCAAAGTTCATTTAACTCTAATGGCGTTTCCCAGTCAATTTGCACAAAAAGAGGTGAAGGCAAAATGTGACTTGTTCTCTTTCATTCCAATCTTGTTGAAGATACATCATACAACTCGATCTGAAATACATCTCATACAATCCATGTAGACTCAAAACGGACTATGTATGATCCTTGTTGATCCATCCAAAAAGTATGTGTCAAAATCCATGTCTAAATAGTGAGATACATGGACAATAACATCACCTTCCAAGTCACCCTTGGCAAGAATGTCGTATGGATGTGTGTTGGAGGTGTGATATTCTCCATGTAACTCACAGCTCGTAAGGCTGGAGACTCTCTAGCTCTGGATCTGGCTGGAAGTGATACGGTGCTTTCCTGTCATCCATTCTTCTGAAAGTAACTGAGATCCGCTTTATAGGCACTCCTGGAATGCAATGCTTGGCGATGTCTGCTCCATTTCCTTTCAGTATCATGACGGAACCTACGGGTAATGGTATCTCCACTGGCCCTCGGAACTTACCCGGGCCTGCTATCCGGAGGTCAGATCCGAACATGATATTACACTGGTTTAAGAAAGAGACTGTGCAGAAAGGTCTGACAAAGTCGTGGTGGTCTATGTGCGGAGGTATGAAATCGCCCTCCTTGTAAATGTTGATGATGGAACTGTTAGGTATGCAAGCTGCTGGCGTACCCTCCATGTTATCAGTCTTTTTACCATCCTTTTAATGACTATCGGCATTGGATCCACCTCACTATGACGCAGTATCCCTGGTGGATTTCCTTTCCTATCTTCTGCGAAGTTGTAGCAACATCCGCACTGTATTGTGACCCTCCCTTTTCCTGGCATCCACCTTCGGGGCTCTGAATAAGTTTTTACTCTCAAATGGCCTGCTCGACCCATCTTCTGTAAATTGAGGATGCAGTCCACAATTTGTTGTTGCTCATAATTTGAGAAAACACCTGTATGTAGCTCGAGGCCTTCTAAGATGCAGTCCTTTCAAAATACTCAAGAGTTTTCTTCTCGACATTCTGCATTCTTTCTAGCTCATATTCTGGAATGATCTGCAAATGGCGAGGCCTGGTGATGTAATGTGGGATATACGGCTCAATCCCATCACGTTCTCCTGCATACCTCGGCTCCTCGGGGATGGTCTGTGTCGGGACCTCCCCCGGGGTTGCTTCCGCAACAAGGTTCTTCATTGCTGGTAGCTCTGTTCGGCGTCGTGGTAGCCTTTCTTCTTCTGATCTTCTCGGGGTTTCCCTTATCTTTTCTGTTGTTTTTGGAGCTGGTTTCCTCTCTTCTGGTTCCTGATGAACCGGTATCTTTGAAATGTGTGTGCTGGTGGTAGCGACTGACTCGTCGTGTTGATCTGCTGCTAGCTTTGTCAACATCTTGCAGATACGGTGATTCTTATTCCTCCACTGAGTCGCAGTAAGAGTAGCCCTCCGTACTCTCTGGATTTCTGTGGGCGCTGCGCTGATAAGCCTGCCCTCTGCTGTGGCAACTACAGACTTGATCTTCTTATCTTCTTCAGCGTTTGCCTTTCTTTTCTTGTTGTTGGATTGGTGGCTTGGGCCACCCACTTTCATCACTGTCTGGCTATGGAGTTCCTCTCGGTCAATTGGGACCCAGTCATTTTCTTTGTACTGCAAGACGGCTGGTGTGAAGTCAGAATCAATCTCTATGACTGCTCCATCCCTCACCCTCTTTTTGTCGAGTGCAAGACTCACGCCATTTCTAAAGTTTAAGACCAACCGCCCGTTCGACATTTCCCTGCAAAAAGATAAGGAAAAGATCAGGGGCTGTACTGAGAACAAGAACTTTAAGAAAACATTCATTAATGAAGAGTTTTTTATTTATATTTTCAAATTTAAACAGGAGTGAGAAAAGGTGGTGACAAAAGATCTGGAACAAGATTTGATTTGAAAGGAAGGATAAAATTTTATTATGGTTTCACATGTTTTATTTTTAGCACACATTTTCTTCTTAATGATTTCTATTATCCATTTTTACGTTTTGGGTTCGGACCCAGTCATAAGTAATTACTTCACCCGTTCTTCTAGTAATGAGAATTCATTCTTTCGAAACATCAGGTTGCGTAATACTTCTTCAAATATTGCCCGTTGATCGGAAGCATATGTCGTTCCCCTTGGCAATTTACAAGCTGGTAGGAGCCTCCTGAGTAGACTGCCTCAACCACAAATGGCCCTTCCCAAGTCAGTTCAAATTTACCTCCCATCTTGCGGTGTGCAAGAATAGGCCTTTTGAGAACAAGAACTAAGTCACCAACTTTGAAAGTCCTTGGGCGGACCAGCTTGTCGTGAGCTCGGATCATTTTAGCTTGATACAGTTCCAAATTTTGCTGTGCTACCAGTCTTTTCCCCTCCAAACTTTCCAATTCTTCTAGTCGTAATCTGACATTTTCTTCTGTAGTGATTTTGTTTGCAACTGCAATTCTGAGTGATGGAAGCTGGACTTTCAAGGGTAACACTGCCTCGGAGCCGTACACTAAAGCGTAAGGCGTAGACTGAGTAGGAGTTCTAAAAGTCATCCTGTAGGCCCATAAGGCTTCTAACAATTTCTCGTGCCAATTTCTCTTGTTTTCGTCCAAAGTTTTCTTTAAGATTTGGACGAGAGTTTTATTAAAAGCCTCGGCCAAGCCATTTGCTCTTGGGTAGTAAATTGTTGAATATCGCCAGTCGATCCCGTGTCTTCTGACAAAATTGTTGATTTTTGTGCTTCTGAATGCGGACCCATTATCTGAAATGATTCTGCGTGGCACTCCGAAATGGTAGACGACTTGATTCTTGAAAAACTATAGCACGTGGTGTGCCTTTACTTCTCTGAGTGTAACTGCTTCTGCCCATTTAGAAAAGTAATCTGTAGCTGCAAGAATAAAGCGATGTCCTCTTGAAGATGGCGGTTCTATCGGACCCACTATATCTGTGCCCCAACATTTAAACGGCCATGACGAGATTGTCGGATGTAGCACATTTGGAGGTTGATGTAGAACCACTCCATGCACTTGGCATTGGTGACAGCTCTTGGCGACCTTCATGCAGTCGGTCATCATTGAGGGCCAGTAGTACCCTAGTCTCTTAATTTTCATTTTCATTTTCGGATCGAATTGATGAGCGCCATAGAGTCCTGAATGCACCTCCTTAACAATTTCACGAGCCTCGGGCTCGCTCAGGCACCTTAGCCACATTTGATCGAAAGACCTTCTGTATAACGTATTGTTTATTAATGAGTAAGACAGAGTTCTTTTCTTGATCTGATGGGCTAACGACTTATCGTCTGGCAGTTTTCCTGTTTGTAAGTAATCTATTAGCGGTTGACGCCAATCTTCTGTGTTTTCTGTTACTGCTGCAATTGTTTCTTCTTCTTTTTCTGATTTCTGTATCATATCCATGTTAAGTTGTGATAGGACCTGTCGTCCTTGAACTGACACTTCAGCTGATTCATCTTGTAAGCAGGCAAATTCTTTTCTGAGGCGACCTAGTGCATCTGCAAGGGCATTTTCTTTTCTAGGGATCTTGTAGATTGTCACATTCGGAATTTGCTCCAACAGTTTCATGGCATACTGAAAGTACTGCTCGAGTCTTGGTTTCAGAATTCTGTATTGTCCGGCGATCTGTTGAATGATCAACTGCGAGTCTCCGTAGAAGTTGATGTCCGTTATTCCCATCTGAATGGTCAATTCCAGTCCTGTTATGAGGGCTTCGTATTCTGCTTCGTTGTTTGTACATGGTTCTGTTAAGTGGTAGGAGTACTTTAACATCCCCCGCTCTGGTGTTATAAAGATTAGTCCGATTCCTGCCTTGCCGGGCACTATCGTTTGCGATTCTTTATCCTTCTACGCTGAAGATGCTCCGTCGAAGTACAGTTCCCAACGTCGATCATCGGGGTCTTCTAAACTCATTATTTGTTCGTCTGGCAAGTCATCGTTAAGAGGCGATTCTACCGGCAAAAAGTGTGCTGCGAGGAAGTCTGCTAGGACTTGTCCCTTTACAGCACGAAGAGGCACGAAAGTTATGTCAAATTGCAATAGTATCATCAACCACCTAGCAAGTCTGCCAGAAAGTGTTGGACGGGTCATTAAATATTGCAACGGATTGACTTTCGAAATGAGGTTGACCTTATGAGAAAGCATGTAGTGCCTGAGCTTTTGAGCGGCGAAGATCAAGGCCAAACAATGCTTCTTAATCGGAGGATACTTTACTTCCATCGGTAATAGACGACGGCTTAAGTAATAAAGAGCATTTTCTTTTCCCTCGTCATTGACCTGGGCTAGCAGGGCTCCGAGAGAGTCGTCTAAAGCCGCGGTATAAAGTATTAACGGTCTACCCGAAATTGGGGCTGCTAAGACAGAAGGTGTCATTAAATATTGCTTAATGTCCTCGAAGGCCCATTGGCATTTCTCTTCCCAAACAAATTTAGCGTCCTTTTTAACTAATGCCGAGAAGGGCTGACACCTACCTGACAAGTTCGAGATAAAGCGTCGAAGATATGCCAGCTTCCCTTGAAAGGATCGTAGCTGTTTTAAGGTTTTGGGAGGCGGCATCTCTAAGATAGCTTTAATCTTTTCCGGATCGATTTCAATTCCACGATATCGAACAACAAATCCTAAGAATTTCCCCGAGGTGACGCCGAAGGCGCATTTTAAGGGATTAATCTTAAGGTTAAATTGTCTTAATCGTTCGAAAACAATTCTCAAATCATACAGGTGATCTTCTTTCAGTTTGCTCTTGATAACCACGTCATCTACGTAGCACTCGACTTGATTGTGAATGAGATCATCAAAAATCCTTGTCATTGATCTTTGGTAGGTTGTTCCTGCGTTCTTTAGTCCGAATGGCATCACCATGTAAAAGTACACTCCGATCGTCGTTCTGAATGCTGTAAGCTTTTCATCCTCTGGTGCCATCTTTATCTGGTTGTATCCTGACGATCCATCCATAAATGAGAAAATTTCATGCGTTGAAGCAATGTCGATCATTAAGTCTGGAATTGGTAGCGGAAATTCATCCTTTGGACATGCTTTGTTTAAATCTCTGAAATCCACGCAGATTCTGATCTAACCGTTCTTCTTTCTGACTGGTACCACATTAGCTAACCAAGTCGGGTATTGTTCTTCACGGACAAATTTAGCGTCTATTAGCTTCTTAATCTCGGCTGTAACTTGTTGTTCAATTTCTAAACGTATTCTTCTGGGAGCTTGTCTAACTGGAACGGAAGTAGGATCCACTTCTAGCCTGTGAACTGCGACTTCTGGAGCCAATCCTGGCATTTCATCATAACTCCAAGCAAAACAATCCTTAAATTCCATCAATAGCTTGATTATATCATCGGAGTCTTGTTTATTGAGTAAGGAGCTAACAAAGGTAGGCCTAGGCTCTTTGCTAGTGCCTAAATTAACTTCCGTTAACTCGTCTATTGTAGATTTGATTTCTTCTTCGAACTCTGGTGGAGCATCTCCAATTTGTAGATCTTCAAGATCTTCTGTAGTTTCCAAGCACTCTTCATTAGGTTCGCATGTGACAACCAAACAAAATTCAGTATCGTCAACTGATCCTACTGTGCCGAATCCGAGACAATGTTTTGAATTGGGAGGCCGACCAGCATTATTCCATAACTTTTCAAAATGTTGTAATTGACTTTTTGTCCATTGTCGAGGTAAGACACCACGCTGAATTAAGTTTTGCACACAAGGAGAATACCACTCAAAAGGTAATTCCATTAATTCAGAAGAAGTGACATCTTCAAATTGTACATCATTTTCAGTTTTGGAAGAAGAAGCACCACGGTAAAATTTGATTGGTTTAGCACCACCGCCATGCACTTCCTTGACCACCATACCCTCGATCTTATTAGACTGGATCGGGGTCAGGGCCATAGTGTGTACATGGTAGTTAATCTTCTCGTATATTGATTTATATTCTTCATTCTTTTCATCTTCGAGGGAGATCTTGAATTGTGGTTTCTTCTGGTTTATTGTAGCGGCTTCTTTCTTGATTTCTTCTTCTTCTTCAGAGCTGTTCTCCCAATTCACGTTGATTACCGGCTTTTTCTATCCAACTGTCCCAACGTTTCTGCCACGACCTCGTCCCCGGCCTCGACCTCGGGTGCAAGTTGTGAAGAAACCTTCACCATCTCGCCGTAAGGGAGTGGTGAGTGACTGTTGGACTAGAACTTCGGGTTCTTCGTCGTCTTGAACTTCTTTTGCTTCATTTGGCATGGTATTTACGGAGAAGATTGTTTTCTTTGGAGGCGCGTAGTAGGTCGCATCTTCATGAATTCCAATTTCATGTATGGAGAAAGGTTGCAAGTCACCTTTAATGCACTGTTCTCCTCCATCGTAGTATTTTATGCACTGATGCAGAGACGACGGTACCATCCGGTTCTCATGTATCCACGATCGGCCCAGTAGTGCGTTAAATGATGTTTCAGAATCAATTATATGGAATTTTGCAGTTCTCTTTGCTAAATCACCGGTCTTCATCAACGGCGTTATTGATCCGAGGGCTCTTTCTCCTTTACGGTTGAATCCTCTTAGTAACATCTTGTCCGCTTCAAGCTCGCGAGCATCAATTTCCAAGTATGCTAACGTCCGAAGATTCATTATGTTGATTGACGCTCCTGGATCCACCAATACTCTGGAGAGCGTAAACTTTCCGATTGTGACTGAAATGTACAACGGTCGGTTGTGATCGGCTGTCCCAAGTAGTAGATCACTGTCCGTGAAGGTAACACCTCGCTGTTCCTTTAACGAGCAAACCTCGTCTAAGGAATCTCCGGCCATCTGAGCTAAACAAATCTCTGGATCAAGTAAGGCCTTGATCAGAGCTTCCCTCATCTCTTTTGATAAGATGAGAGCATCGTAGATGCTCAGTTTGGTTGGTAGTTTCCTAAGATGGGCTAGCACGTTATAGTCCACTTTGTTACCATGTGTTTCAGTTTCTTCCCGAATGGGCAATTCTTCTGCTGGGGTTGATTCATCCTGAACAACCACCTACTTTCCTTTATCTTTTGGACCCATTCTCGGAGGTAGAACCCTTCCGCTCCTTAAGTTGACTTCTGTGATTTCTTCGAATGCAGTGCGAGTTTACCGGTGTCTCCTTTTGAATCGGCATGACGAGTTCTTCTGGAGTCGCTTCGGAATCTGAAAGCTCTAACTCTATTGTGATTGGAGCTCCTCGAAATTCACAAATAGATTCATTGCTTGTTGAACTTTCGTAGCCTTCTTGGTGAATGTCTTCTTTATCATCGTGATTGTCGAGGTTGTGTATGATTTGAGAATTGTTATTTGTATCGGAATTGAGATCCGGATTAGGTTGGTTGTCGTTAGTTGCGTAATCGTTAGAAACAGTCAAAACGTAGCCAACGCCATAACTCTTATCATTATAAGATCCCGCCGGAGCGAGCAAATAATCATACAGAGTCAGAGGTTCGAGGAATTTTTCTCCCGAATCGGAAACAGCCATCCTAGGATAAGCAGCCCCTAGTCTAGCCTTAAGAGCCTTCTACGAACTCCTTCTTTTCTGCGATCTTTTCTTCCTGGGGTGGTTCTTCAATCGCAAGCGATAGCGCCGGCTTGACAATTTTTGAACTTTGAATTGAAGTACGCACCGAAGCTGTTTGGATGCGATCCAAAATTTTCTTCGATGACTTCGTCCAAGCGGTACTCCATCCATCATTCGTCGTGTAGGGATCTATAGGAACAATAGGATCCGTTGAAATAACATTGACGGAACCTCCTTTCTGGGGTTCCTTCATGTATTCCTTCGGAATCATTATGTTCCCTTTTCGGAGATTGTCGTAGAGCCAAGTCTTGAAGGTAATGTAATTCTCTATCTTGTGCCCAAGCATCCGGTGGTAAGGGCAATAGATGGGATGGTCTTTCTTATTGACTTCTTCCGGCTTCTCGGGTTCTGCGGTTGAAAATCCGGAGTCTTCATCAAACTGCGGAACATCTTTGGCACTGTCTCATTCTTGAATGGATATTCTCTATTTATAAGCTCCTTTAACGTGCACTGCGGGCGAGGCGGTTGCTCATACTGTTGAGTTGGCTGATAACCGGGTCGAGGTTGTTGGTAGTTCTCGCCGAGGTTGTTGATACATCTGTTGCGATAGTCGATAGCTCGAGCCGCGACCGCTCCAGCTGTATTTGCATTGGTCGCTTGCCCTTATCGACCGCCGCGATGATCCCGGATTTCTTTTCAAATGTCTTCACAGGCTTCTGTTTGTCTGTCTTATCGACGAAACTTAGTTGCTTCGCTTCCTCTTGCAAGCTTCCGGCCTTGCTTAACAACTTCTCGAAAGTCTTAATCGTATATCCCTTAAGGAGAAGTGCTATCGGGCCGTGAATGCTTTTAAGCAAGATACCGACTGCATGCTGCTCTTGTAGCTGTGGCTCACACTTCATGCATAGATTCCTCCATCGAAGTATGTAGTCCACTAAAGTTTCGTTCGGTTTCTGTTTCTCCACCACTAGATCACCGATGGTGATATGGTGTTGAGCTCCGACAAACCATTTCACGAAGAGGTTCTCTAATTCTAAAAATTTCTTTACCGAACCGTTCGGTAACTCTGCGTACCAATCGAAGGCGATCCCTGATAGGCTGCTGACGAATTGTCGGAAGAGTAAGGCGTCACTTCCACCGGTGTTGCAACAACTAGCGCGAAAATGTGCAACATGCTGTCGAGGGTTTCCGGTACCATCAAAAGTCTTGAACAGAGGTGGTACGAAGCCTTTTGGGTATTATACTGCATCAAATTCTTTGGGGTAAGGTCTACCGGTCGAATAGATGCTCCGCTCTTAGACTGTGCTAAGGCTTCTCGCACCTGCTGTTCTACCATGCTCTTGATGTCTTTCTCTGGAATCATATTCTGGGTAGAATCTTTCTTCGGCTGATTGTCTCCATTAACGGATGTAATCTCTTTTCCTCCGTCTGCAATATGAATAACTTCTGGAGGCGTTTCTCTTGGGGGTTGAACCTGACTCTAAAGAGTGGCTAGGGCTGCAGCCATCTCTTCCATCCTTTTCGCCATTTGAGAGATTGTATCATCTTTTTCTCGAAGTTGTGATCTTAACATTTCCGGTTCATCTCTTTCCGCAGCTGTCGGAGCACCTTGCGAAGCTGACAATGCTCGTGTCTCAACCATGTTGATCTCCACATATTCGTCATCCATGAATTCAGACGAATCGACTTCATCTCCAAACTTTTCTTCTCTTTCTCTTGCTAATCATTGAATGTTGGTTCTTAGCTTTTCCATAGCGTCCTCCAATGGTCTTTTTCGTACGGTTTCGCAGTTATCATGCGATGGCTGTTGGATTTCCTTCTCGGGAGTCCCCTTCATCGCAGTGGCGCTCTCCTCGGACTCGAGTCTCCCGACGAGACTTTCCTTTTCGTGTCGTTGTTTCGGTCCTAATTGGCCAGTAGTAGGACGCCATACCATCCTTCTAGCAGCAGAAGGCCTAGCACCGGATGGTCTGTTGGCTGAATGCTGGAAGGTGGTATCCTCCCTGATCTGTAAAACTGAAACAACAACAGGTGGACTAGCTTTCATCTTCTTATTCGGCTTTTCTGTGATGCTAACGGATTCTACTCGCGGCCCAAGACGGGATTTGGCTGGCACCCGCCCTATCCTTCTTAAAATCTCTGATAAATGACATTTCTCTTTCTTTGCTAACTTCTCTATCACAGTCTGCAGTCGAGCAAATGGTGTAATCCTAGCCCTTTTCTTTTGGCTGTTGCTATAGTATGCGGGTTGCAGTAATGTAGAAGCAATCTTGCGGACATTTTCCTCGTCAGTTGCGGCGGAGAGGGGATGGAATATACTTCCTTCCAAAAGCGGTGTATACTCAGGCAATGGTATGTACTCAGGCAATGGTGTGTACTCAGGGATCTCTTCTAAGAAAGTGACTTCGGCAACTCTAGCCTTTCTGGCAATCTTTCTACTTCTATTTCTCCTCTGAGTCCGTGTTAGAGGTGGAACCCTTGAGCTGGACCCAATTTTGAAAACAGAAGGTCTCGCAGGGAGATCTGTACCCTCCACGGTAACAGGCTCATTACAAACTTGGACTTCCTTCCCCTTTAGTTTAGCGGGAGCCGGGGTAGGTGCCGAGATGACTAGACCGATGGGGGTAGAGACAACAGTCCTCCTACGAACAGCAGTATTCCTCTCAGCTAGAACCCTTTGCAGGGGAGGGAACTCTTGAGCTGACTTCAGGTTGAATTCAATCACGGGTTCTTCAGTTTCTGACATTTTGTCCATTAGTGTGAAGAGAGTGACGTCAGCGATCTTGACATCTGTGTTGCCAAATCCTTTTCCAAAACGGATGATCCCATTGTCGGGCAGCTCATCCTTGTAAACAGCGAAGTCCAGTCCATTGGTGAAGGAGAAGATTAACTTTGGGGCATCCATTTTCTGCAGGGCAGATTCCGAATGTCAGTCCCGAATTATACTTCCTTTCGTCGTAAAGTTTAGAATGAAAAAGAAAGAGTCCGAACACATTTTCGTTTATGTTAGTGCATTTTTGATTTATAAAGAGGTTGTTTATTAGGTAGTTCGTTTGTTAGAAACAAAACGATTAAAGGAAAAAGTTATAGAAAAGGTAAAGGGTCCGATTTAGAATTAAGAAGGAAGAGAAAGCCTTATGCAAGACTTCCTGACTCGAAGGACCGCTCCTAAACTAACACCTATTGGGGGTCCACCCCACCTCAGAAAAGAGGTAAAAGGATCTCGGAACCTCTCTTTTAGGGGTGTCTAGACAGTGGCTCCTAAATCCGAGAGAAATTGACTATACCTGTTCAAGATAGAAATGAACGTAGTATGCCAACGGGAGAATGATAGTTTTGGTCCACTAGGGATATGGACCCACTATCGATTTATGAAAGCAAAACCATCTAATTAAAATGGAGAGAGGAACTATTCCCCAGCGGAGTCGCCAGAAATTGTCGGCATATTTTTAGGTTATGTGTTGTATTTTAAAAAAGGGGCCACCTACAGAAATTGTCGGTGAATTTTCATATTTTAAATTTAACTATATATATATGATTTAGAAAGTAGTATTTGATTTTTAAAATGATTTTTAAATTTGAAGATTTTAAGATATGAAATCAAACCGATCTCACATCCCTAATAGTTTATATAAACGAGCACCGCATCACAAACCGTGTATCTATCCCGAAGAATAGACACACTGCTTGATGATGGGGCTCGATTAAATAAACTAGGAGATTTGTGACATCCGTTTGGTCTGCGAACCAATTTGATAAGCCGACAACTTCCCCTGCTTAATATAAATGAATTAAGCAGGGTTTATATTACCCGGGTTCTTAAAGTTCCCTATAAGGGCAAGCCCTATATTTAATTACATCTTAAATGTCGGGAATCATTTAAGAAAACTCTCGATAATGATCAGTGGTTTTGCTCTCAAGAATTTCAAAGTTTAAGGTTTCAAAGGGTTGGATTTTGGAATTTTCAATAGGGATTAGCTCAAATTAAGAAAAGTTTATTTTTAGAATCCAAAGGAAGAGAAGTAGGAGAACCTGAGGATCAAGAAAAATCTTGGCAACTTCCCAAACTATCCTATTGTTTGGCTCGAATTTAAGAAAGTCCTAATATTATCTGATATTTCAATCTTGCCAATTTTAGTTAATTAGGACTTATATTTGTATGACATAATCATACAAACATTCTAGAAGATGTGAGGGTTTATGTCGTATTAAACGACTGCCTCGGAATCCTAAGATCGGTTAGGGCTTAATTTACATAACATGATCATGCAAATGCCTAACGAAGAAGTTGAGGATTTATATTGCACTAGGCAAACTACCTTGAAGTCCTATGGTTTGGTTGTTTAATTCTAGGAATGTTTAGTTGATGTAGATCCGAGTTTTGCTGACGACGATGGCCGTGCTACCCACTATGCTCCAAGCTCCTTGTTGTTGCAGAGGTTTAGTTTTAGAAAGTGAAAATCAAGAGATGAGAGAAGTGTTTTGGTTTAGAGAAAATCTTAAAATCCAAGTGTTTTTAATATTTTAATTAAAACAAATCTTAATGTTATTTAAACAGAACCGATTAAGATCCCACGGTTCCGTCATCCCGGCACCGTTATTTTCGTCGAATTCACTTAGTCCAGATGAATTTGCTAAACTCAACTAAATGAGTTCTACACTTTCATTTAGACCATGGGAAATCCCGTTAGCAACACGTGGGTTACATCATCCGAGGTATTCCCGATCATTCAACGAGACATTTTAATTTAGTTGTAGTTGTAGTTTTGTTGTTCTGTTTGTGATTAAATTTTGAGTTGTTTTATATTTTGAAATGTTGTGGCGGTGAATTTTATCTTGTAGTGTCTTTTAATTTAGTTTTGGTTTCAGTTCAGGGACTATCCTAAAGGTTTTGGTTTTCATTCAACAGTTGTTTATCATGCAAGAAAAGTAAAGTATAGTGCATGTAAGTAAATTGCAATAAAGTAAATTGCAATAAAGTAAAAGCGTACCTGGAGGGTCTTCATGTCATCCCAAGCTGCACTTAAAATACAAGTTTAGGCTTTTAAATGTTTGCAAGTACCTAGGTAAAACTAAAGGAAAGGTTCATGATTTTCTACCAAATCTCTAATCCTATAACTAGTCATCTCCTATGACGTCTAGGTTCTTGTGTTTTGGTTTAAGGATGATTTTCTTCACCAAAGAACAATTAAGTTCAATTGTTCTTATAAACATCCCATCATATTGAGGAAGTGCTTAAGACGAATCTTAAACATCTTTTCAATACTTCTAGGATTGTTTTAAGTCCAAGAGGATTTAATTATACAAGTGAATTAATCATCCAGGAGTTTAAGTTTTGTTCTCTTGCTCAGTGAACTAGAACATTTGAATATCCTATTAGTGAAGTAACACTTCACTTGATACTTCATTTAAGAGTTATAATAGTAAAAGATTTTAAGGGCAAATTAGTTTATTTAGGTATTTTGATGATTGATGATTTAATTTAATTTGGTTTAATTTTAAAAGTTAATTAATGATTTTAAGTTTGGAATAGTGTTCAAGTTATTTTTAGATTTACTTTAGATTCTTTATGTCTTGAGTGATGTTATATTTAGTTTTAATTTAATTTGACTTAATTTAATTTGAATTGAATTTAATTTATTTTAATTTAATTTAACTTTAATTTTAATTTAATTTTAATTTAGTTTTAATTTGATTTAATTTTTATTTATTTTAATTTTAATTTTAATTGGATTTGATTTTAATTTAATTTAATTTAATTTAATTTAATTTAATTTAATTTTAATTTAATTTAATTTAATTTAATTTTAATTTAATTTAATTTAATTTAATTTAATTTTTATTTTAATTGGATTTAATTTGACTTATCATAATTTGATTTAATTTTTATTTTTAATGTTAAAGTATTAATTTAATTTAAATTTTCATTTAATTTGAATTTCAATGACTTAAGTTTAATTCAATTTAATTGTTAAGTCTTTTAGTATATTATTTTTTTTTAAACTTTAGATTTGGATTATCATTTTAATTAGGAATTAAATGTTATTGAAGTAATCAATTTAGGGATTTTTAGATTATAGAACAAATATCTTCTTAATAATATCCCTATTTTAATAATTCCAATTTTCCATTAATCTTCCAAATTTAATTGATTACTTAATTAAAGTTTACTTTAATTATTCTTAAGATGTTTGGTAGGTTTCTACCTAAGTTTCAATCATCCAAAATTAACTTAAGATCAAATATTTTATCCACCTATTTTTATTAAGCCTAAAATTTTAATTAAGGGTTAAAATTTAAATTACCATTTTTTTGCCCTTCATGCTTAATAATTCCATAACTCACTAAATTGAGTTCAAATGATTTTGAAATTTTTATGTGACCTCACTTACATGTCAATTAAGACATTAGAGGAGAAAATGTGATTTTTCTGTATTTAATTTATTTATATAATTATTTTTAGTGAAAAATAGGGATTTTCAAGGAAAATTCAATAACATGACCAAGCAATGTTTATGTCCTTAAAAAAATTATGGGATGTTCCTAATGACCAGAGGACCATTTAGACCAATTTTGGTGATTTTTTGAAATATATTTTATTTATTAGAATTATTTTGAGTTTTGGAGTATTAATTAATTTAAAAATAAAATAAAATTTGAAAAATGGATTTTATATTTTTCAAAAATCTCTCCGACCCCAAAGAAACAAGAGAAACAAAGTTTATATTTTTCTGATTTTTTTTTATTTATTAAGATTATTTTAGTGGGAATGTTAAGAAATCATTTTTTAATTCAAAAAATCATTTTAGCTCTTTAAAATTTCATACCTTATTCCAGAGACTTAGGAAAAATGTAGGGTTTGTTCTTAAGTGATTATAATTCAAAATGTGACATTTTGATGATTTTTAATATTTTTGTGATTTTTATTATTTTTTAATTATTAAAAATATTAAAATATTGATAAAAATCAACTTTTTCAAAAAATATTGATTTTAATTTTCTTAAATTCCCTTGATATCAGAGAGACTCCAAAACCATTTTTGTGAATTTTTGAAATGTATTTTGTGAGCTATGAATTTTTAAAGTGTGATTTCACATATGGAGCTTAATCAACCTAATTCGTGGGTCAGGTCAAGTCCAAATGGTTTCAAATTTTTATGTGAGGTTCTTCTATCCCTAGAGGACAGTGGAGAATTGTTTTCAAGTCAATTTGATGTATGATTAACCCTAATTAATTAAGGTTCAATTTTGGGTGTTTAGGCCAATTAGGGTTGTTCCAAGTGAATTAACTCAAAACCTATTTTTCCTAGGGTCCTCTGGTCATAAGAAACATCACCAAATTTTCCTAGAATTTATTTCTCAACATGCTAATTATTAGAATTAAAATACGCAAAACAGTAACATGAACTTGGAAAATCAATAACTTCTCATAGGGATGGCCTCTAACCTTGAAAAATTCAGGGAATGTTCCCAAGTTCAGACGCTTCAAAAGCTCTATAGTCTCATGCCATGGTGAATTTCCTATACAAATGGAGAATTAAAACAATGCAGAGATTAAATAAATCATTAAAAATAAAATACTTAATGAAATTAATTGGTTTCTTTTCCACATTATTCTCCTCTGTTCACTTGGCCTGGTAGCAAGAGGGTATTTTTATTTTATTTTTAGGATTTTTCTACACAAAGTTATGGATTTTTGAAGTTCTGGGTATTTAATAAATAAGAAAAATCCCTAATTTCCTACTTATCCACGCAGCGCCACGCCATCCTCGGCAGCTCCGAAAGGCCATGTGGCGCGCTCTGATTTGGCGCCGCCATCCTACTCAGCGCTCCAGGGGCCCGCAGTTCATGTCCTGTTGCTCCGTCAGGCGTGATCCTGGCCATCCATCCAATACACGCGTGAATGGACGGCATCCGTTCATCGTCCCCGATCGACCTCACCGAAGAGCCGTCCACACTAAAATCCTAAGATCTCACTCGATTCTCAACGGATTTTTGTGTTCTTGTGCTCTATGGATTTGTCTTGAAGAGACGAATACATCTATACGGTGATCATGCATTGAAATTAAGGCATTCGAAATGGAGAATGTTCAGAAGCTCGGGAAGAAGAGAGAGCTCATACCTTTGCTCAGAGAAGTGTGGCTTCGATCTGAGAGTTGTGTCACGTTTGATTGGGTCCAAACAAGCTCCAGATGAAGTCCCTTGGCCTGGTGAATTGTCTAGGTATGATTTCGACCAAGCCCAATCACAACCTTTGGAGTCTGGAACAGCTGGGTGGTCTGGAGAGGGGGCTTCCACTGGAGAACTCCTTCTCTTGGTCTGGTGAAGGTGTAGAGCCAATCAATTTGGGGATTGACTCACTGTGGTGAAGTGTCCTGGTTTTAGGCTTGGATTTTAACTCTGAAATTGAGCTCACAGAGAGGAAATGGCAGGGGGATTTCAGTGGGGATCAAGTGCTCTAGGTGTGGGGGAGAGTCTGGAGTGATTTTGGCAGAGTTTCCTTAAGGTTTTTGTTCAGCCTTCCTTCATGGCCGAGAGAGGTGGGGTTTAAATAGGAGAGGCTGGAGGGCCTCCCAGGGGGGTTTGAGGGCTTAGATCAGCTGCTCAGGGGAAGAGAAGAACAGCCATGGTGGCCATTGGGCATGGGGCAGCTCTGCAGGGGAGAATTTCAATGTTAGGCTCACATGGTGCTCTCGGGTGTGGTGTTTTCCGGCGATCCAGGCGGCTGGCCGGCAGGCATGGGTCACCCTCAGGTTCAGGTGAGTCAGGGCTGGGGTTTTGTGTATTCAATTGGTAGTTTCCAAGTGTAAAGTGGTTGGATCAAAATGGAATGGGGGCATGGCTAATTTTGGCTCAATTTGGTCAACTCATGTATTTGGGTTGGGTTCACCTTCCCATGACTTGGTTTTAGGCTGAGGTAATGAGTTAGGTTAGCAGGTCAAAGGTGGTGAGGTCCCTTTCTAAGAATATTTAAATTAGATTTGGGCTTAAGGGAGACATGATTAAGGCTAATGAATTTTAGGAATCATGGAAAGAGCCTCCCTCCTTTCCTATCTTGGGTATGGTGAGGTGCCCAAAGCCATCATGGCTCCCATGTGGCTCATGCATGGCTTCATGGCTCACCTTTGGCTTGGAAGAAGCTAAGTCAACTTTCATGAAAGAGGATTTTAGGAATTTTGGTAATTTAGGGGTGATTTGATAGGATTTGGCATATGGCTTAATTTAGAAAAATTTGATGGCTTAATTAGAACTTAGGGATGATTTCAATTAAAGGTATGATGAGAAAAATTTGTCATATGGGCTTTAGCATGAGGTTTGGGCTTTTGGAATCATTTTGGAGTGGACTTTTTAGGAAGGCCTAAGGAAGTGGGCCTTAGGTTTTAAAATAAATTTATGGATGGGAATTTTGTAAAAGGTTGGGCCAAATAATTGTTGGGTTTGGTTTAGAGATGTGTCATGAGTAATTTAAAATAAATTTGAGGTGGTTTGGGTTTGAATTGGGTCATGGGTCCAAATTGGGCTTTAAGGTCAAAAGTGAAATTGGATTCAAATTTCAATCAAATTGGGCTTGGATTTGGTCTAGATTGAAATTAGGGATATTTAATTGAAGTTTAAAATTGTATTGGACCAAAATTGGGGTCAATTGGGTTGATTTGGTTTGACATTGGGTTCACTTTTAGGTTAAAAATGGGTCAAATTGGGGGTTTTGGTCAAAGTGGGGTAAATTGGCAAAATTTGCCCATGGTGTAGTTGAACAAAATGAAATTGATAATATTTGGGATTTTTTGGAATTTTTTGGGAATTTTTGGAATTTATAAAAGTTTGGCCAAAAGTGTATTTTTAGTGTATTTGGAGTGTATTTTTGAAAATTTTGGTATATTTGGCTATGGATGATCAATTTGAGTGATGTTGAAATGTTTAGGATTGGTTTTGAGGAATTTTGGGTGATTTGGAGATTTTTGAAAATTTGGGCAATTTCAAGGGCATTTGGTAGGTTTGATGGGTCTAGGGTCCCGGGGTCAAAAATTGAAATTTTGGAATAATGAAGATTGATTAAATGTGAGTGAAATGGAAGCACTTTGATTGAGCCATCAAGCCATATTAAGCCCATATGAGCCATGAGAGGACTCATTGGAGGCATTCCCTATGTTGTTCCTAACCCTCTTAGCCAGGGGCTTAGGGGTTAAGGTCCATCCATATGAATTACCTACATGAGTCGGGGAGTCAAGTTGGGTATAGGTGTGGTTTTAGGATTTGGATTGTGTGTGTGAGAGTGTAGTGTGTGGGTGTAGTGAGTGTGTAAGTCAACCCTCACCAGACCAGGCCACCCAGGGTAGTCCTAAGGCCAAAGAGTCCTATAGGGAACTCATCCTTTAAACCTCCACATTTGATCTCAACCCTCTAGGTGATTAGGGGTCTACAATCAAGCTTGTGGGGTTTGCGGGGAGATAAGAAGTGGTTTAAATTTCTAAGGGATGGGTCCCAATTCTAGTCCTCTAAGATAGTCAAAGGAAAAGCCTAAGGCTAGATCCTAAACACTAAAGAGGGAAGAGAAGACCTCATCAAAAATGAGGTCAACACCTATCTATATAAAAAGTGTAAGGATTTGATAATTAGGAGATGTGTGCCACAAGAAGAAACGAATTTGATTATTCAACGATGTCATGATTCTGAATTTGGAGATCATTTTGGTGTTGATAAAATTGCTTTTAAGATTTTACAATATGGATTTTATTGGCCTACTCTTTTTAAGGATGTATATAAATATATTAAATCACGTGATCGATGTCAGAGAGTAGGTAATATCTCTAGAAGAAATGAAATGCCTCTAAATTATAATTTGGAAGTTGAAATTTTTGATGTATAGGGATTAGATTTTATGGTACAATTTACTCCATCATTTGGGAATTTATATATACTGGTTGTAGTTGATTATGTCTCGAAATGGATTGAAGCTATTGCTTTACCTAGATGTAATGCTCGGAGTGTTTCAAAATTTTAAAGAAAAATATATTTACAAGATATGGAATGTCAAGAGTGATTATAACTGATGGTGGAACCCATTTTAGGAATAATAATATTAAGAGATTAATTGAGAAATATAATATTATTCATAGTAGCTCTATTGCTCATCATCCCCAGACCAGTGGTTTAGCAGAAATTTCTAATCATGAAGTTAAAAGAATTTTGGAGAAAACTTTGGATAATCATAAATTAGATTGGTTTGCTCAATTAGATATTGCTTTATGGGCTTATAGGACTGCTTTTAGAACCCCCTATTGGAATGTCTTCTTATAGACTAGTGTTTGGTAAGACTTGCCATTTACCAGTTAAATTGGAGCATAAAGCATATTGGGCAATAAAAAAGTTTAATTTTAATTTGAAAAATGCTGGAGAGAAGAGATTTATGCAATTGAATGAATTGGAAGAGATTAGAAATGCATCTTATCACAATGACATGATCTATAAAGAGAGAATGAAATTGTGGCATGATCAGAAGATATTGAAAAAGAAATTAGAATTTGGACATAATGTTTTGTTATACAACATAAGATTGAAGTTTTTTCTTGGAAAGCTCAAGTCTAGATGGTTAGGACTATTTACAGTTGTAAAAGTTCATTCTTTTGGAGCTGTTAATATTAAGGATCTTGATACTGGAAAGATTTTTAAAGTTAATGGGCATCGCTTAAAGCCTTACTTTGACGGGTTTCATCCTGATTCAAAGAGGTTTTAATGCTGAGTCATCTCGATTAACTGAATGGTTTGTCGGACTAATGATGTTAAATCAAGCACTTTCTGGGAGGCAACCCACATGCATCTTTGTGGTGTGTTTGCTTGTTTGTTGTAGTTGTGCTTTTTAGATTGTTATTTTTGAATCCTAATCGCTCCTAAATACTTTTAAAATTGATAAATTTTGAATTGAATTGAGATATTGTAATATTTTGAGCCAAACAAAGTTCGGTAAGATTTTTGACCACTAGCGCCGTCGGAGCCAGAATCGGCATCGCTAGCGCCCAATCACATAGAGAATTGCTGAATTTCGGGTTTGAGCGCCGCCAGCGCCCTATCGAGCACCGCCAGTTCCCAAAACCTGTTGACAATTTTTTAGAGTTTCAAATGCGAGTTTTGGCCGTTTTAAATGGGTTCTTCAACCTTATAACTCCCTAAACTCCATTTTAGACTTCCAAACTCAAGAAAAATGAAAACTACCATTCCCAATTCGCATCCCAAGGATTCCTACTTTATAGAAACCCCTCGATCTCATATTTTTAACCGAAGGAATTTTATAAGTTCCGAGACGCAGCGATTGTTCAACGAAGTGATGAGGAAGAGGAGGATTAATAAGGAAAGAGGCTTTATTAATCGAGGTATGGATAATCCTAGTACAAGAATTGAAGAGATAATTAAGGAAAGAAGTTGGGAAGTTTTTTGTTACACTACCGCTGCCGTAGTCATTCCAGTTGTGAAAGAACTCTATGCAAATCTGCACGGGATCAACCAAGGATTTGTCTTTGTGCGAGGTAGGTTTGTGCAATTCACTCCATTGAGAATTAATGATCTCTTTATGATTGAGAATGTACCTATTTTCCATTATTCTAATTTCAATGCCACAAGTGATAATATGAATGATATGTATCGTTATTTAACGGATGAGAAGGAAGATTGGGAAGTTAGAGAAAATGGATATATTTGTTTCCCTTCTGCATCTTTATATCCTGTGTCAAAGCAGTGGCATTACTTTATTTTGGCAAAGTTATTTCCAACATTGAAGATTAATAAGGTAACCAAGGAAAGTGCCATTTTGAATTTTTGTATTCAAACTGGGATGCCGATTGATATTAGTAATATAATCGTGAAATCAGTTTTGGGATTAATTATTCATGGATTTAAATATGGGCTTGGACACCCATCCACCATATTTCTATTGTGTAGTCAATCATAAGTTCCGTATGAGAGTTGGGAAAAGGTTATTCTTCCCTGGAGGCCTATTGATCCAACTAACCTTTATGACTACCAAACAGTAGGAGATGAAGATGATATGAATCTGCTTGCTGATCAACCAAATCAGACTTCACAACCAATTCATCCATCTTTTCCTAAAAGTTCCAGAATGATACTGAAGAGGATCAAACAGTTAGAGAAAGAGGTACAAAATGTTATGAATACAATCAATAATATTTCTGATTTATTTGATCATATAGATTGGAGGATAAAGGAACAATTTGATCACACTGGTCGGATTGAGATGGGCCTGATTAATCTAATGAAGAAGAACGCTGTTATTGCTGAGGATTCATTTGATGAATTCCCATTTCTTCCATTCTACAATTTTTTCGTGCATCAGCAATCTATTGGAGACATTAGAGAGGAAGATAGCTCTGAAACCGATGTGGAGTGATTACTGGATTCTACTTATGTTTGATGTGTGTTTAGTTTACTTTGCTTAATTTTGTTTGGTGTGTTTAGTATTAACTTTTATTTGCTTTGTAATTTGAATTTAGATTTGCTATGCTTAATTTCATTGTGTGTGCTTAGATTTTAGTTTTTGCTTATCGTAGCGTACTTGCAACACTAAAAATCTAAAGTTTTGTTGGTTTAATTTAATGAACATGTTTAGTGTTTATGATGTAACGTGAATTAAATATATAAAGGTATGCTTTGTATTGTTTGTGTAAGAATTATGTTAGTTATTACTTGTCTGATGAAGTAGATGCTTAATGAAGTGTTAAATGTCTTTGTGGAGGTCGAAACGATCGAAATTACAAAAAAAATTTTGGACTGGCGCCGCCGGTGCTAGAATGGGCACCGCTGGCGCCAAAAATCCAGAGAGTTTTTTGCATTTTTAATAAATAGAGCGCTGCTGGCACCCTATCGAGCTTCGTAGGCACCCTATCAAGCTTTGCCGGTGGCCAAGTGCAGAAAAATGCCAAAAAGCCTTAATTTTGAGATGGGACCCGCGGTTTTTTTCATTGCTTTCGTCTTCCTCCACCATTTTTTGATTTTGAAGACCTAGGGCTTACTAGATCTCGGATTTGAAGTGATTTCAAAGCTTTTCGAGACTGGATCTACACTTTTCTTGGTAAGAGCTTCACTGTAAGTTAAAATTTTTTTGATTTTCACCATGTGAATATCTCACATTGTTTAGATTGGAATTTTTGGATTTTTGAAGAAAATTTTGAGATTTTCTATGATGAAATTTACTCTTACTTGTTTAGAATAGTATTTGGAGTTTGTTACATTGTGGATTTGGGATTTATTGGAATTTTCTTGCAAATTTTTAGAAATTCACATGGCTCTGTTGACCTCATTTTTGTTGAGGTCTTTTCTTTCCTCTTAGTGCTTAGGATCTTGCCATAAGATTTCTCCTTAACTATCCTAGAAGACTTGAGAGGAACCCACCATTTAGAAATTTAAACCAAATCTTAACTCTCTTTGGAATATTACATAGATGGTCATCAACCTCCAAGCCACTTGGAAGGTTAGAACCAATGTGTAGAGAGACGAGGATGAACTCATATAGGATGGTCAAGCCATAGGATAGCCCTGGGTGGCTTGGTCTTGGTGAGGTCTAGCTTGCACACACCACACTCCTACACCCGTCCTAAACCCTAAACCATCTTTACCCAATCTTGACTCCTGGTTCATTAGAGCACTCATATGGATGGATCCAAACCCCTAGCCCCTTGGCTAAGAGGGTTAGGAACAATACATATGAGATGTTCAAAAAGAGTACTTCTTAGTCCATGGCTCAATCTAAGCTGTTTCACTCCACTCAACCATAACCAAATTCCATTTTTCCAAAATCTCTCGTTTTGACATTGGGTCCTTAAACCTACCTAAAAGTACCTAAATTACCCCTACAACTACCAAACTTTCCAAAATCTCCCAAAAAATACCAAAATTCCTAAAATTCCTAAAAATCACTTCAAAACAATTCCCACCTCTTAAATCTACCAAAATACCCCAATACCCTCCAAATAACCTCCAAATACCCTAAATACCCTTTATTGCTCAAAATTCCAAAAATTTCAAAAATTCCCAAACAATTTCAAAAAATCCTAAATATTTCCAATTTCATTTTGTTCAACTACACTGTAGCCCAATTTTGCCAAATTAACCCACTTTCAATCCAAAATCCCAACTTGGTTCATTTAGCCCAAATGGACCCAATGTCAAACCAAATCAACCCAATTGACTCAAATTTTGATCAATTTCAATTCTAAACTTTAATTAAACATCCCCAATACCATTCTAAACCAAATCCAAGCCGAAACTGGCCCACATTTGGGTTCAATTTCACTTGAAATCCAAAATCCCCAATTTTTCTTAAGTGACTCAAAATCCCTTAATTAACCTAATGTCAACCAATTCCCCCTAAATCACAATCTTAAACCTTCCATGGCACTCCTATGAAACCCATGCAACATTCCATTATCCAAATTTGAGCCCAAGCCTAGCCTAAATCCATTTGAAATCCAAGAATACCCCATTTTAACCCAAATTGAATACATGCCCAACATCTATCAGATTGATTGGCCTAACCCTAAAATTTTCTCCCAATTGATGTTGGGAACTCTTCACCGCAGTCCCCTAGACCATTTGAAACATTCAATTGGGTCTAAACCCCACCTTAGCCCAACTTACACCCAAGTTAACCTAATTTACTCAAATAGACCAAAATCCTAAAATCTACCAAATTGACCCATCAATTGAGCTCAAAACCATTCCATGTCTTCATTAAAGTTCTTCATTGCAATCATTTACACAATGTTACCCAAGACATTTGGACTCAAATCAAACCCAAACTCAAGTTAACCTAACCATAACCCGAATGAACCAAATTGAACCTATGACCTAACCTAACCAAATTAAACCAAATGTGCCTAAACCAACCTTTCCAAAATCACTAAGTTAACCCAAGGAACCACCCTGGATCCACCTAACCCAAGCTAGATGTGCCATGGACCAAGGGTCCCCCATTTTAGGAGATTTCTTCCCTTAAGTGGTTAAATCCTCTTTGTCCTTACCCCAAAACCTCCCCACAACTGTTAATCACCATTAAACCTTTCCCTGAATCACCTAACCTCAGGGGCCAGCTCCCTTGTCCTTGCCGGCCGGCCTAGTCCCCCGAGGTAGTCAAAACCGAGAGCCACCACCAAGTGAAACTCACCCAAACTCCACCAACTGGCCACCTCAGCTAAAATTATTACTGGAGCCTTTCTGCCCTCCACCTAAGCAACTAAATCCACCCCCCAATTGTTCCCCAGCTCAGTCCAATGGCTCTGGCCATATAAGCACCACCTTTCAGCCAAACCAAGGTGCTGAAATTTTCTTCAAGGAAAGCCTCCCAAATTGTTCCCAGAGCACCTCCCAGCACAGAGAAGCTCAGCCTCACGGTATTTCTACCCTAATTCCCATTGATTGAGCTCAATTTCAGGCCATAAAACAGGACACCGACTAAATTTCCACCGAAAACAAATTAACTCTTCCCACACCTTCACCAGAGGAGGAGAAGAAGTTCCCTAGTGAAAGCCCCCTCACCAGGCCACCCATCTCTTCCATCAGCCAGAACACCAAATCGGGTTTGGTCACTTTCATAGCCAGACATTTCACCATCGCTCGAGGCTCAATCTATAGGCTCTTTGGACTCTAAAGAACGTGCCGAGCAAATCTAATCGAGGATTTACCTCTTGGACTAAGGTATGGATACTTCTGTTTAACCCAAGCTTCCAGCGATTCTTCATTTTGTTTGATTTAATTTCAATGCATGTTAGCCGTATGGATTTGTAGCCCTTGCTTAGACGACCTCGTAGGATCAAACCCCACGCAATTTGGTTGAGAAATGAGGGAGATATTAGGTTTATAAAATGTGCGGTTGTGGGTTCACACCAGGCGGAGACGATGACCTAGAGCCGTTGGATCGCGCGTGTAATAGATGGACTATCAAGACTACACTGGATCAACAAATGAAACAGAACCTCAGAGAAATGTGGTACTGAGGTGGATGGTGGCACCCAACTAGAAGAGGCCACGTGTGTGTTCGGAGCCATCGTAGGTTGAGGTTAAGTAAGAAAATCTGGATTTTCTGAATTATTTAAATACCTGAAACTTCAAAAATTCATATCTTTGTGTAGAAAAATCTAAAAATTAAAATAAAAATACCCTCTTGCTCAGTGATTAGAGGAGAACAATGTGGAAAAAGAATCAAGTTATTTTGTTGAGTCTTTAATTTTTAATTAATTAAACACTGATCTGAGTATTTCAATTTTCCTCTAACACACATAATTCACCATGGCTTGGGACTATGGGGCTTTTGTAGCCTCTGATCTTGCGAATATTTACTAAGTTTTACAAGGGAAAAGACTATGTTTATGGAAATTTATCTATTTTTCAAATTTTTATGCCTGTTTTGGTATTTTATTTCCAATAATTAGCATACTACTTGGAAAATTCTATCAAAATTAGGGTAGGTTCCCTATGACCAGAGGGACTTATGGAAATTATTTCATGAGCTAAAATATTAAAAATAACTCTAATCGTTCACATGACCTCTAATCAATTTTAAATTAATTAGAGTAAACTCAAAATGGAAATAACTCAAAATCAATCCTCTACTATTCCATAGGATAGCAAGAACCCCCATAAAAATTTTAAAATTAATTGGAAATGGTTTAATCCATTAAATGATTTTTCTAAATGACATAGCCATTTTAAAAATTAAAAAATTATTAAACTCAAAATATGATTAAAAAATTCCCCAAATTGACTTGGAGGGCTCTCTGATGTTAGAGGAGTCTAAGAAAATTAAAATTAGAATTTTCCTAAAACTTATTTTTCACCAATTATTGAACATTTTAATAATTAAAATTATAAAAAATCATAAGAATAATATAATTCACTAAAAAGTCATATTTAGTCTCCTAATCAATTGGGAACCAACAAAGTATTTTTCCTAGGTCTCTAAGTAAAGATATTGAATTTTAAAGTCTTAGTGTAATTTTTATTATTAAAATGGATTTTCCAACCCTTTCACTAAAACAATTCTAAAAATTCAAAGAAAAATTATAAAATTATAAAATTTATTTCTTTGACTTCATTGGGATAAGAGAGATTTAAGAAAAATATAAAACTTAATTTTCCACCTCAATTTTATTTCATAATTAATTAATTCTCCAAAACTCAAAATAATTATAATAAAGAAAATAAAATTAAAAAAATCACCAAAATTGGTCCAAATGGTCCTCTGGTCAGTGGGAAATTTCCATAATTTTCCTAAGGATAGAAATTTTTTCTTGGTCATGTTGTGGAATTTTCATTAAAAATCCCTATTTTCTACTAAAATAATTATATAAATTAAATTAAACTTAGAAAAATCACATTTTCTCCTCTAATGTCTTAATTGACATGTGAGTGAGGTGACATAAAAATTTTAAATTCATTTGAGCTTAATTTGATGAGTTATAAGATGAGCAAGTTTAAGAGGGCATAAAGGTAATTAAGAAATTCTAACCTTAATTAAAATTTAGGCTAAACAAAAGGGAAGGGTAAACATTTGATCTTAGTTTACCTCTTGGATGATTGAAACATAGGAACTTAAGGGGTAAAAATTCATTAATCACCTTGAACATTAAAGAAGAAACTTTAATTAATTAAATTACCTAAACTTTGGAAGCTTAATTAAGGCTTGAATTATTAAGATAAAGGGATGTTATATAAGCAGATTCTAATTCTTTAAATTGAATCCCTAATCAATAACTTGATCAAACATTATTCAAAGATTAATTAATGAAACCCTAAAGAAAAAGAATGATAATTGAAACTTAAAAGGAAAAAAAGGGAGATAATCTTGAAAATTTTATAATTAAACTAAAAGCTTAAAACATTAAAAACAATTTAAATTAAGAAAAATCAAATTAAAACAAACTTAAACTTTCAAAACTAATTTTAAATTGTTTAAAGCTTAAATTAAAACAAGTTTGAAACATTAAGGTTAATCTAGAACAATTTATAATTGAAATGTTATAATTAACTTAAATCAATTTAAAATAGTTAAAATTAATCTAAAGAGTTAAGACCATTTAAAGTATTAAAACTTAACTGATGTAAAAAACTTGAATACATTTCCAACTTGAAATAATTTAAAACATTTAAAAGGATCAACCAAAACTTTATAACTAAATTAAATCACTTTAAACCATTAATTCAAACTTTAAATTAAGATTGATTAGGTTCTTTAATGAACTCACTTGCCCCTAAAGGCTTTCATTATCATAGCTCTTAAATGAAGCAGCAAATAAAATATCACCTTACTCATAGGATAATCAAACATCCAAATTCACTGAGCAAGAGTCAAAAATCAACTGAACCTGGGTGATTGATTTATCACCACAATGAACCTAATTGAACTCGAAATAATCCCTAAAATGTTTAAGAAGATGTTCATAATTAAGTTCCAAGCACTTCCCTAACTTGATGGGATGTTTTAAAATAATAGTGAGACTTCATTGTTCTTTGATGAAGAAAATCATCCTTAACTAAACTGAGAATCTAGACGTCATAGGAATTGACTAGCAATAGGATTAGGATTTTGGTAGATAACCAGAACCTTTCCTTAGCTTTACCTAGGTTTTATTGCAAATATATAAATGCCTTAACATGTATTTTAAGTGCAGGTGAAAATGATGGGAGTGTCCACTAGGTACGCATTTAAGTTTATTGCAATTTACATTCTGCAATTTATTAAATGTTTTACTTTCCCGCATTTATAAATGCATGAAAATGATTGAACCCAGCATGTTTAAACAACTCAAAATTTAATCACCAACAAAACAAAATTGCAATTACAACTAAAATTAAAACATCTCATTGGATGATCGGGAATCCCTCGGATGATGTAACCCACGTGTTGCTAATGATTTTTTCCACGGTCTAAATGAAAGTGTGGAACTCATTCAGTTGAGTTTAGCAAATTCATTTGGACTAAGTGAATCCGATGAAAATAGTGGTGCCGGGATGAAGGAACCGTGGGATCTTAACCGGTTCTGCTTAATCAACTTTAAGATTTGTTTTAATTAAAACCCAAAGCCATCTCAACTTTCAACATCTCTAAACCAAAACACTTCTCTCACCCCCTGATTGTCACTTCTAAAACAAAACCTTCTGCAATAACGAGGAGCTTGGAGCAAGCACTATAGGCAGCACGACCATCTTCAATAGTAAAACTCTAGTCTTGATCAGCTTAACCCTTCCTTAGAATTAAATAACCAAGCCATAGGATTTCGAGGTAATTTTACTAGTGCAACATAAATCTTCAACTTATCTTTAGGCATTTGCATAATTATATTATGCAAATTAAGCCCTAACGGGTCTTAAGACTCAGAGGTAAACGTTTGGCACGACATAAACCCTCACATTTTCGAGGCTTTTTCTATGATTATATCATACAAACATAAGTCCTAATTAATTAAAATTAGCAGGATTGAAACATTAAATAAACTCTCAAATTGAAGCCAAACAATAGAATAGTCGGGAGGTCACCGAAGTTCGCTTTGGGTTCATGACATCCCCTACTTCTCTTCCTTTGGACTCTCAAAATAACTGTTCCAAATTTGATTCAATCCCTTTTGAATTTCCAAAATTTAATCCTTTGAAAGCTTAAACTTTTAAATTCTTGAAAGCAAATCCACTAATCATCATCGAGAGTTTTCTTAAATGATTCCCGTCATTTAAGATCTAATTAACTATAGGGGCTTTCCCTTATAGGGAACTTTAAGAACCCAGGTACTATCGTTTGACCAAATAAGCAGGGGAATTCGTCGGCTTATAAAATTGGTTCGCAGACTAAATGGACGCCACAAATCTATTAGTTTATTTAATCGAGCCCCATCATCAAGAAGTGTGTCTATTCCTCGGGATAGATAAATGTTTGTGATGTGGTGCTCGTTTATATAAACTTTTGGAGGTGTAAGGTCGGTTTGACTTCATACTTTAGAATTTTCAAACTTAAAACTGTTTTTTAAAAATCAAAATGCTACTTTCCAAATTATATAAATTTATTTAAATTAATGTTAAAATTAAAATACAACACTTAACCTCAAAATATGCTGACACGCTCCAAGGATGAGTAAAGGGAAGAGAAAATTGAATTTTTATGAAGAAAAATTTGTTAATGTTAAAGCAAAATTTTGCTTTAACTCTTACCTTTACAATAAGAAGTGTATTCAGGATCATGCTTTTGATAATCCTGGTGGATCTGTAAATAGTTAATTGCAGAGCAAAACTGGGAGAGATTTTGTTATTTTACTGCAAATGCTATTATGGGTGTTGTTAGAGAGTTCTATTCAAATGTGCCCTGGACTGAGACTGAGTATGTGTTAGTTAGAGGAAAAATGGTTGAATTTAATCCTCAGTGTCTTAATGCATTCTATCAGACTCGAGAATCATTTGTTTGTGAATATGAAAACTTTGATTCTCGAGAGGCAAATATGAAAGAAGTGATTTCTTTTCTGATGGATGGAAGAGGGGAATGTAAAGTAAGTCAAAAACAGATGATTAACTTCCCGACTTCCAAGTTAAATGTTGCATCAAAAGTTTGGCACTATTTCATCTCTGCAAGACTGTTACCTTCTTATCACCACAGTGAAGTTACAAGGGATAGAGCAATTTTGAACTATTGTATTCAGAAGATGAAGAAGATTGATATTGGAGTTATTGTCTTCAAGAACATTCAGAATTTTGCTAGAGGTGAGACCACTAGTGGATTAGAACATCCCGCCTTAGTTCATGCCCTGTGTGTTTAGTCTGGAGTAGAGTTCAGCAGTTCTGAAGAGATAGCTATACTGTTGAGACCAATTACAAAGACTATTATTCATACATATGAGTCTCATGTGGGAGCCTGAGATGAGAGTAGGAGTATTGATATTCCTACTACAAGTTATGACATTCCATCTACATCTGAGCCCCCTACATTATCTAATATTATGGAGTAGCTAAGATTACAGAGTGCTAGTGTGGATAGAATCCATGGTTGGATGGATGTGTTCGAGGCCAGAAGTGATGTGAATAAAGATTATATGAGAAGAAGAGTTGAGTTCGATATTGACTATCATGATACTCAGGTCAGATTCATGAGGGGGGAGACTGATGTGATATTTCCTACCTGCCCCAGCTATACAACGTATAGCCTGATCGTGCTAACCCTACTGATGAACCTGGTGATGAAGATAGGTAGATTGTTTGTTTCTGTTTCTATTTTTCTTGTTGTGTTGTGTCGTATTGTTATACTGTAGTAGTTATTTGCTTTTCATGAGATGTGAACCCTGTTGATGTACTGTTATGTTTTATAAAAAAAATTAAAATTGTTAAATGAACTGTGTAGTGATGTGATAGTTTTTTTTTGTATTGTGATGTTTTGTTGGATGTTTAGATGTTTAAAGTAAATTTCTCTTCACCTTAAAAATTTTTAAAATATTTATATATCATTGTTACTAACTGTTTCATGTCTGCTAGTTGTAAATTTTTACTAATACTAGAAGCTGTTGAAGATTTTACGATCCCAACACAAAAAGGTTAGTTTCTTTTACTCTCTACTATTTCAAATTTATTGAATAATTTAAGTTTGGGGGAGGGTAGAGAAATATTAACTCTTATTTGCTCTCAATTATTATACTTTCAAAAATTATTAGCATAACTTTTGGCAGTTGAACCTTACTGTAGGTAACTAAAACTTTTTATTTCAGTTGAGTATTAAGGAAGGATTGGCGGAAAGTTTTTAGTAATAAAGGATAATTTTATAGAAGTAAGATATTTGTTATGAAGGGATTTGATTATAGTTATCTATTTAAAGAAAAGAAAACTGTTTTTTTGAAATTTTAAGAGACTTAAAGTATTATGTGTTAAGAAGTGATTGTGACTTTATGATGAATAATAAAGCTCATGCCTAACTATAAAGTAAGGAGGTATTTCAAGTTAGAACTTTAGAAAGAGGAGAGTGAAGTTCAAAATCATTAAAGGCTATCTAGACATAGAAATCCTCATTAAAAAGGGGGGGGGGAAGAAAAGAAAAGAAGGATTGATAAAAAAATCCCAAAAAGAAAAAGAAAAAGAAAGTAAAAAGTAATTATGAGGAGAAGCTTGAGGAGATGCCTAATCAAAAATTGGCTTCACTTGAGTCACCTTAAAGGGAGAACTTAATTTAATTTCTGAATTTATATTTAAAGTATTGGCCAACATTTTGATGAAGTTTGCATGAACTCCTTATTCACATAATCTTTCAAGGCACACTTAATGTGACAAATTATGGTTTATCTTGAAATAAATAGAAGACTAGAACCCTTAGACTTGATTGCTGAATATTCTTATACATGTAGTGTTGACCTGAGTTACTAAATTTCTTTCTAAAATTCTAACCAATATATTCTTTTAAATGAAAAATTTTATTATTTTATAGCTGAAAAGTGCATTTTCTAGAGTTATATTTTTTTTCTAGTAAAAGGATTACTTAAGGACAAAAAATAGTTAAGTTTGGGAGATTTTGATGAACCAAAATTATATACTTTTTTTACTATATAATTTTACCCATTTTTGGTGATATTACACTTTAAAGAAAGATATTTTTCATGATTTATTGCACGTATGATGATTTTAGATGATTGGAGTGAAAGAAGCGAAAAGGAACAAATTCGGAGCAAAAAGGAGTAAAAAGGAAGAAAATAGCTTCTGGCGCCGCCAAAGCCATTTTCTGGAGAGCTCAGCAAATATTCAGATGATAGAGCGTCGGTGGCACCCTATAGCACCCAATGTCGGTGGATTTCAAATTTGTAGAGTTTTGGCGACTTTTTGAAGGGATGCCTATGGAAACTCCTGGGATTTCATTTCTAACTTATAAATAGCTATTTTTGGATGAAAATAATGGGAGTCTAGTGTGTTTCTAGTGTAATTTTAGTGAAGGAGTGTGTGTGTTGAGTGTTAGGGCTTAGAAGAGAAGAGTGTAGAAGTGAGAATTTGAGAGGAATTCTTCTCTAAGGAGTGAAAGAGAAGGAGTAAATTGAGAAATTGCTTCTTCCTTTCCATTCTAAAGAGGGAATTGAGTGTTTTAAATAAGAGAGAAAAGGATTTGAAGGAACTTCAAAGGAATCGCATTGGGGAAGAGAAAGAAATAAGTTGTATTTTCTTTTGTGATTTGTATGACTTTTCTTTTATATATAAAATCCATGTTTTATTTTGTCTTCTGCATGAATTCTGAGTTGTCTCCTTTGTCTTTCTTCTTGCATAGAGATGTGATGATGTGTGGATGTGGATTTGAAGTGCTTTTAACGTAATGAAGAAATTGTGACGGTTTTTCATTTCAAACTTAATTTACTTTTTGATTTGGCCAATTGAATTGTTAAAATATGATATTGAACATTAACTCTGAAAGGAATTAGTGTCCTACAACAATAATGAAGAATCCATTCAATTTCCATGGATGAATTGCGTAGTTCTGGGAATTGAGTGCAAATAAATAGGGAAATGTGTTTTGATGGACTTCAAATTGGAGGTTTCAGGGTGACAGGCTGAGATCCTCAATTTGGTCCTAAGATTAGTAACTAAACTCGAAGGTTAGCCTTCAGGTGAAGGGTGAGTGGGAGCTCCGTAGTGACAGCCGGTATCCTCCCAGCCTAGCCTTAGATTTAGTGAATAAACTTAGGATATATCAATGTTCTTTTCATGCTTGGAAGAGGGGGTACTCTTTTAAGGGTAAAGAAAAAGTTATGCTCCTATTTGGCACAATACCATAGAAAATCATTCCATATCATCCACACATCATATTCTCATTGCAAGAGTAAAGATACTTATATATCAAAACCTTCCAAATATATAGCTTAGTGTGTGTCTGTTAGTTAATTCTGTTTTAAAGATATTAGAAGTAATTCTAGTTTGCTTAATTTTTAATGTTTTTTGCATCTTGGTAGTAGAAGTAAACATTAAACTTTTATTGCAATTTGAGTATTGGAATTCAGTATTTCATTATCTATTGTAAGACTCGTACCTTCCCTGTGGGATCGATAACCAAGACTCCATTAGAGCCTTGTATTACTTGATACAATAAATATACTTGCGTTGAATGTTTAGAATTTACAAATTCATTAAAAATATATATAAATTTAAGTTCATAAGTTCTTGCAATATTAAAGTTCGCAGCATCACTCACCCAAACCCATTTGAGCCAAATTTCCCAATTATTGACTCAAACATGCCATATGCCCAAAATCCTCAAAATTAAGTGCCCTAATCCTAAAATTTCCACTCAATTAATGTTGGGAACTCTTCATAACATCCCCATAGACCATTCAAGTCTTCAATTAGCCTAAACCCAAGCTAACCTAACTTGTCCCAAATTAACCAAAATCCCAAATTAAGCTAAATTGAAATCCCAAACTTATTCAAAACCACTCCAATCCCCTTTTCAAACACTTTGTGACAATCAAATACATTACTTTAAACAATTAATTGGGTCTAATTCAAGCCCAACCTAAACCCAATGTTACCTAAATTGAATCCATGACCCAATGTTACTTGAATTAAACCAAATAGACTAAATAGGTTCTACTATTGCCCACCTTGAGACCCCAAGGACCAGCCAAAACCCACGAGACCCAAGTCCATTGAGCCATGGACCAAAGATCCTTCACCAATGTCAACTCTCCCTCAGCTTTTGGCTTAACCAATTACTCCAAGAAATCCACCCATCATGGCAGGTAATTAACTTCATTAACTCTTCCTTGACCTCCCCTTAACCTACCAGCCACCTTCCCCATCCTTGCCGGCCACCCTAGCCACTGGAAAAGACTAAACTCAAGTGTCAACCTACTCTTTTAAACATGAAATTGAACTTTGTGAGTGAGGCATCCCCTTAGTGATCAATAGCACTGCTCAGCCCTCATCTTAAGCGACCTAAAACACCCAAATTGAAGGACTGAGCTCCACCCATTGGCCATGGCTATAAAAGCCAACCTTCACGGCCAAGAGGGGGTGCTAAAAAATCTTTAAGAGAACTCCAAAACCTCACCAGAGCTTCTCCAAATCTTCCTAAGCTCATTCAAACCATTTTCCCACTTTGATTCACCCTGCCTAAGAGCAATTTCTCCACTGAAATCTCAGTCAGAAACAGGACAATCTCCACCACAGCTCCACAGTGCACCAAATCCAAATTAATTGCACCCACACCTTCACAACTCTGAAAGAAGAAGTTCCCTCATCAAAGCCCTATCACAGAGAGCCTCTGCACCAGACATTGATCAACTCCTGAAATCGGGTCTGGTCGAATTAGGTCTAGACATCTCACCAGGGTAGAAGATTTCATCTGAAAGTTTGTTGGGACACCAATCGAAGCTGCTACAGCTCTCTGATTGAGGCCTCCCCTCTCATAAAAATGTATTGAACTTCACCTTCTTCCCGAGCCATTTCGGATCTTCCATGTATGTTGGGTTGATTTCAGGCTAAGTTAACCATATGGATAGGTTCATCTAGGTCAGATGAAATTCTAAGAACAAACCCCATGCAATTTAGTTAAATCTAGCTTGAGTTCTTATGTCTAGAAGATGGAGGGCTCATGGGTTAGACCAAGTGAAGACAATGACCAGGAGCCTTCGAATCATGCGTGTATTAAATGGAGGACTGGGATTGCACCGAATCGAGGATCTTAACATAAAGTGTGGCCGCATAGACATCTAGTCAGATGGCGGCATTGAATAGGAGTGCACCACGTGGTCTTTCGGGGCTGCCGAGAATACAGTCAGCACCGCGTGGTTTAAGTACGAAGTTAGTGGTATTTTGAATTGTTTAAATCAATACAACTTCATAAATCCATAACTTGGTGTAGAAAAATCATAAAAATAAAAGAAAAATACTGTAGTGCTCAGTGAAGAGAGGAGAAATGGTTTGAAGTTTATTTGATGCATGTTTTTTTTTCAGTTAATTAAATACAGTCTGAGGTATTTTAATTTTCCATGCACTTAAACATTCCACCATTGCTTGATATTTTGGTATGTTGTTGCCTCTGTTTTAGGAGATTTTTCCAGTTTTTTCCAAAGACAGAGGAGACCTTTAGACAAAGATCTCTATTTTTTAAGTTATCATGCCTATTTTGGTATAAAAATTTTAATAATTAAAATAATGATCATAAAAATGCAAGAAAAATTTTTGTAGGTTACATGTGACCAAAGGACCATAGAAAATTTTGAATTGAGCTAAATCTTTAAGAATGCACTTAATTGTCATAACCTAAAATTGAAGTGGAATTAATTTTAACAAACTAAAATTGTAAATGACATAAAAATCATTCTCCACCATAATTTAAGGTGGAGAATTTAAAGTCAAGGAGTTAATTTAAATACCTAAATGAATTTTTCAAGTTAAATCACTTTTTTGTGCAATTAAATAATTAAAAAAAATAAAATACACCTAAAAAAATTACCAATTAATTTTGGGAGTTCTTTGTAATCAGAGGAGTCTTTGAAAAACAAAATTGTAATAAAATTAAAATTTTCATTTTTATGCATTATTCTAATATTTAAAAAATTAAAAATTTAATAAAATCATAAAATTAATAAAAATATTGAAAATGTTCTAAATTTTCTCCTAATCACTTAGGGACAATTAGAAATATTTTCCTAACTCTCTAAATAAATATCTTAAATTTTAAAGGATTAAAATTATTTCAAAAAGCTAAAAATGGAATTTCCCTAATTTTTCATTAAAATACTTGTAATAATTAAAAGAAAAATTAGAAAAATATTAAATTTGGTTCTCTAAGTTTCCTTGCCTCATAGAGATTTTGGAAAAATGCAAAACTTAATTTTCAACATAAATAATATTTTATCCTTAATTAATACTCTAAAAATTAAAATTATTCTAATAATTAAATTAAAGTTCAAAAAACCATGAAGTTTGGTCCAAGTGGTCCTCTAGTCTTGGCCTACCACCAATAAAAATTTCAAAGCAAAGGTTTTGTTTTGGACAAGTTATTGAATTTTCATTGAAAATCATTATTTTTGCATAAAAATAAATATATAAATTAAATTAAAATTTAAAAAATTACTTTTTCTCCTCTGATGTTTTAAGTAACCCATAAATGGTGTCACATAAAAATTTCAAAGTCAATTGAGTTAAACTTAATGAATTATGAAGTGATAAAGGCGTTTAGGGGTAAAATTGTAATTTTAAAGAATTTAGCCTTAATCAACATTTAGGCTTAATTAAAGTGGTAAATGGCAATAAATGATCTTGATTATTATGTTTGGATGATTGAAATATAAAGGGATAAGTGGTAGGAACCCAACTCATTTTTGTCACATTAAAAAAATAAGTAAAATTTAATTAATCATTATAATTTGAAAGAAAATTAAATTAAGTGATCCTTAAGGTTAAGGGTATGACCTTGGAAGCTAATAATTCACTGTTCTAATACCCCTAATTAGTGTTTAAATAATATTGAGATATCTTGATAAAATTACTGCCACCAAATTAAATTTATCTAAAAATCATAAGTTTATTCACTAAATCTTAAAGGCTTAGTAGTGAGCTAGGCTTAATAGAAAAATTGGTTAATGAGGAATAGAAAAGTAAGCAGAATTGATCTTAAACCCCTTTTGAAACACTACAAGCCCGTCAAAATTGTTTAAATTCTTTCATAAATTAAGTTTGCCTCTAAAGGCCCCACTTATATAATTTGTAAGTAAATTATCAATTGATAGCTACCCCACCTTTTGGGTTAATTAGAACATTGGCTCATTGAGCATAAGGATATGAAACAGATAAATCTTTTAATAATTATGATAAGCCCAAAATAACCTCAAGGAAGCTTAAATGAATTGTGAAATGTCTAGGTACCTCCTAGGCCCGTTTCATAAATCTCCTGGACACCTTGCAGGACAACAAAACCTATAATGTTTATTAAATGAAGAAATCTCTTAAATAAATGAATAGGACCCACCAAGTTATGACATAGGGTTTGGTAGGCCTTTGAAAAACTATCTATAGGATTTTCCTTTCCTTCAAATTATAAATATTTATCGCAAAATACTAAAGTTTCAGGTCGAGGAATGAGAAAACTCGTCTGGTACACTTTTACAAGTTTACAATACCTTCTTTTTAGTACTTCCTTTACTTTACATTTCTTGCTTATAAGCTTGCATGTTAAACAACAATGTCACCCTGCATAAAAACTAAAACTTTTAGGATAGCCAGAAAACCAAAAACAAAAATAAAAAATTAAAAATTAAAACAAGATAAAATTCACTGCCGAAACATTCAAAATATAGAACAACTCAAAATTTAATTGCAAACAGAATAAAAATCACAATTGCAATTAAATTAAAACTACTCTATCAATGATCAGAAATACCTTGGAGGATACAACCTACGGTTGTTAACGGTATTTCCCACGGTCTAAATGAAAGTATGGAACTCATTAAGTTGAGTTTAGTAAATTCATCTTGACTAAGTGAATCTGAAGAAAATAATGGTGCCGGGATGATGGAACCGTGGGATCTTAATGGGTTCCGCTTAATCAACTTAAGCATTATCCCATAAAAAAATATTAATGCACCTTAATTTGAATTTTTTCAAAACACGACTCTTCTCTTTCCTTACAATTGACACTTCTTTAAACTAAACTTGCTACAACAAGGAACTTGGAGCATGCATGGTGGGCAACACGGCTATCTTCAACAGTAAAACTCCTTAGAATTAAACAACAAGCCATAGGACTTCGAGGTAGCCTGCCCAGTGCAGCATAAACCCTCACCTTATCTCTTTAGGCCTTTGTAGGACCATGTTGTGCAATAGAGATCCTAACTCATCTTAGGTTTTGAGGTTGTCATCAGGTATGACATAAACCCTCCTATCTTCCAGGCTATTCACATGATCGGTATCAAGTGAGTGCAAGCCCTAAATAATAAAATTGGCGAGATGAAACATCAAATAAATATCCCAAATTGAAGAGAAATCATAGGATAGTTCGGGAAAATACCAAGATCTCTCTTGGATCTATGTCTTTCCCCAAGTCTTTCTTTCTTTTGGATTCCTAGAAAAATTCTTCTGAAATTTGAGCCACCTACCTATTAGATTCCTTATTACCACATTCTTTTGAGGAACCTTACCCTTTGGATGTCATGAGTACAATATTTCCTGATCTATATCAAGAGTTTTCTTAGGCGACTTCAGTTATCTAAGATGTAATTAACTATAGTGGCTTGCCCTTATAGGAAGCTTAATGACCTCAGATTAATATAAACCCTATCTAATTCCTCCATATTAGATAGAGGAAATTGTCGGTTGACATAAATAGTTTGTGGACCAAATGAATATCATAGATTCTTTAGTTTAATTGATCAAGCCTCACTACCAAGTAATGTGTCTATTATTAAGGATAAACACATAGCTTGTAATGAAGTGCTTGATTATTTTAAACTATCGATTATATGAGATCAGTTAGATTTCATTTTTTAAAAGTAAAAAATGATATTTTTCTGAAATTATATTTTTTAAATTAAATCTCCACCATTCAAAAACACAAAGGGTTCACCTTTAACTACCGACAATTTTCTGGTGACTCAACTAGGGACAAGTTTCTCTCTTCATTAAGATCAGGAAATGTTATATTCATACATCGGTAATGAGTTCATGTCCCTCATGAACCAGATTACCATTCTTCCATTGATATACTTCACCCATTTCTTTCTTGGGGAAGCACGATCAACTTTTCCTAATTTCAGGACCATCTGTTTAACCATCCTTAAAAAGAGGGGGTTCAGATATCTTTAGGTTCCTTCTTGATTTTGGTGTGGTCAGATGCCCAATAGGTGTGTCGGCGAACAAGTTTCTCCAGGACAATGTCCATCGTGTAGTGGATCCCAGGCGGGGTCCCATACTTCACTTCCTCTTTACGCCTCTCGGGCTCAATCCTGCCCTCGGCAGATTGAGCCATTCTTCCTAAAAATCTCAAGACTCATTTTATCAAACATATAAGCAATATAAAAATAATAAAATATTAAAATGAAATGAAATTATGCCCATTTCACAGAAAAACTTTCCTTTTCGTAGCATTTGCACTATGATTACAGGGTTTAGGCCTTCGCTAATTTCTGGGATTCTTTTCCTTCGACAGTCAAGATGTGAACTCCTACGCTGACTTTCTCTTGCAACTTGTCCTCCTCCCATAAGGCCTGCCTTGCAGCATCAATGATTCAATTTGGTACCAACTTTAATGAGTTTGAAGTTATTCTTGGAAAAGCCCCATTCGTGCTCGCGAAAGTTGCCACCCGACAGTTCAGGAGCTGTCTACTGAGTTCGACTAGAATTCCCACCAAGATTTCCCTTCTGCTAAGAAGGAAAAAGTTTCTACTACTCCCGTCAAGTCAGTCATCTTCGTGCCTAGGAGAGTCGTCACCCTTACTATTACCGGTTTTACAGTTAATGCACCTACTTTCCCATCTGCCAAAGGAAAAGAGATTCTGCATGAAGAAAATTCCAGCAACGCCTTTCTCACCCCGCCGTCAATTTTTGAGATTGGTTCTAGTTCCAGGACTCCCCCTCCAACCAGATCTCAAAGGAGGAACCACAATCAAACAATTCACAAAGCCGCCAGGGTACGAGCTATAAGTGTGCCAGTGATTGATGAGATTCCTTAACAGGAGGAACTCGGTTTACGGCATACATCTCCTCTCCTTTGAGGGAGTAGGTTCCACCCATTAGTCGACACTACTAGAGATGAAAACCTTTACAGGATTGCTGCCACGCTACCATCACCACATGGCCGTGATGAGGTAAGGGATAGGCCCACAACCATCACCCGTGTTCACACCCTTCTCTGAAGATTAGCTGAAAATGAAAAATTGTTCTGTTACTAAGATCCTTAAGAGGATGGGATGTGCAATATCCCTTGAAATAATGGATGGGATTCTTAAAATGGAGAGGCCCATCTGATTATTCGTCAGACACTGTTTGGGAAAACATATTAATGCCACTACTACAGATGATGCTACTGCCGTTCCAACACCCACAGTGCGCAGATCAGTTAAGTCCCGTATGGGTCTGAGAATACTAGCTACCGATAACTATAAGGAACCTTGAAAGACAAATAATGGGAGAAGATTATTCTCTTCTGTGCAAGGTCGACATCCTAGGGAGCACACTTCCCCTCACTCTGATGTCTCCGCCGAGACACCCCATCCTAAGACATTGACTCTTAAGAGGAAAGTGTGGTTACCAAAGGTCGTTGCACTAGTACATTCTGAAAGGTCAGCAGATCACAAGATAGATTGTGAGTCTGATGTTCCCATTGCCACTATCGCCATTGCTTCTGAGTCAGTTGCAGAGAAAAGAGACGGTCGAGAGAAGCCTATGGATTTAAAATTGAAAAAAGATAAAACAATCGATGATAAAGTTTGAAAGCTCCAGACAAAAATTTTAAAATTAATAAAACAATGAAGGTTGGATATCGATGATGAGGATTTCTTCATGTCAGATTACATGGGCGAAGATTTCATGGATATTAATATGGTCAAAACTAGGTCCATGTCATCTTCGAGCAATGCTCTTAGTGAGGAGAACACCGTGGATGAGCTTTGAAGGACCATTCTGACAAGAGATGAACATATTAGTCTCCTGGAGAAGAAGAAGGAGGAGATGACCGTCACCATGACTACATGGCTACACTCCACGGACACTCAAAGTCACGACCAGGAGCATCTCTGGAGGTTAATGATACACATCGCCGATGAAAGAAGAGAAATCGTTTCAGCCAATGAAGACGAACTACCGAGAAAAGATCCAATTCTGAGTACACCAGAAAAAGACATCTAGCAAATGATCGAACACCAAGTTTGGGAGGCATTGGCTCAGTCCAAAGGTGGAGCGTCAGTTTGAAAGGGTAGATCCTACACTGAGGAATTCGATATCGTGTCTTACGCTAAAGGCTTCTTGCCCCCGACTTTCAAGACATTCGACAGGATAGGAAATCCTCATCAGCATGTGGCACACTTCAGAGCCAGTTGTTGCAACACAGGAGGGAGTGAACCATTGTTGTTCTGACAGTTTGTAGCAGCTTGTCAGGGATAGCATTTGATTGGTATGTTGAGCTTCCCAATAGATCAGTAAAGACATTCACAGAAATGGAAAACATATTCGTGAAGAGATTTTCCGGTGCCCAGCACCATGTTACTATAGGAGATCTCATAGTGGAGTGGTAGAAGCTGGAACAAGACTTTGGTTGACTACATCTTGAGGTTGAGAAACTTGAGAATGAAGTGTGAACCTCAGCTACAAGGATAACACACGATCGAGACACTACTCAAGAGTATTAATGGTCTGGTGGCTTTCATGCTCAAGGGTCTCACCATTATGTCCTTCGAGAAGCTACTCAGCAAGGCCAGTAGTTTACAAGAAGTCAAGCATATAGAGCTTATAGAGAAAGCAGAGAAATTAAGACCCGCCAAAGCATATGAAAAGAGATCTGGCGTAGTGGCAATGGTCAAGAAAGGGAAGCAACCGATGAGGATTCAAGCTGAGCAGTCGCCTCAGCAACACATTCAGTCCCCTCAGTACAGTCAGCCTCCACAGTACAATCAGTCTCAGTAGTATGGTCAGCCTCGTACACAACAGATCAGTTAGTTTGGTCAGTAGTAGAGGTCATACATGACATATGCATTACAGGGTCCGGCAATGTCAGAACAGCTACATAGGAATTACTCCTTCAAGGATGATGCTGTAGCAAAAATGTTCAAGAATTTAATGAAGAAGCTCGAGTTCAGGTTGCCCAACCCGAAGAAGCTGGAAGAGATGAACAAGAAGGATCAATCCAACTATTGCCCTTATCACAAGATTCTCGATCACACAATAGAAAGCTGCTATAGTTTTAAGGATTGGCTTAAAAGAAATTACAAAAAAGGGAATATATCAATACTGAAAGAATATTTGAAAGAACCTAAAAGAGGTTATATTAATGTGATTTTGGCCGAGCCAATCTCTCCGATTGAACCATATGCCAGTAAAGGTGGATGGAGTGCGATTTGGAATGAGCTTAAGAGAATCCTAAATCAAATCCAATCCACTTCAAAGAATGACGCTACTCAGAATTTTCCACTGGCCTAATCCAAGATGGATACTTCACTCAGGAGGCTACCATGGCGGGAAAGAAGAAAGAACGAGATCGTGAATAAAATTAAGAATAATAGCTCGAAGGGTGGATAGGGGCTGCCCCTATTAGATTGGTTGTCTCAGATTTAGGAGTGAAACCCCTCGAACCCCTAATTTTGTACAATTATCTTTATGCCTCTCCAAGTTCTCATAATGATAATAAAAACGATCTACGTTTTTACTGTCTCTAGTGATGACGTAGCTAGTCACAACCTATATAATCCCAATTTTGATTCCCAAAATGATCCTTAAATCACATTAGATTCTGCCGAAGACGTTGGTAAAGACGAAGAAGAAATCAAAAATACTGGTTACGACAGTACGAGGAGTGAGGAGTCAGTCCTCGAATGCAATGGAACTCCGCTTTCCATCAACCTGGATCTTTCAGATACAAAGACGATACCACAAGAGTCACCTACAACATCAGGAGAACTTCTGGGTCCAGAGGAAGAAGAAATAACAGAAGTACATTTAAGAAATGGAAAGGTACTACCTCCAAGGACGGCTCTAGTAGATAAAGGAAAACAGATGATCACTCAAGAAGAAATATCTCTGGTAATGGAAGAAGTACAAATTCAAAGCATGATAGAGAATTCCAATAAAGTGGATTACAATGTACTAGCTCATCTTAAGAAGTTACGAGTCATATTAAACATCTACGATGCTCTGATCCTATCAAAGGAGATGAGAGAAAATTTGATCAAGGCTTTACTTGATCCAGATATTTTCTTAGCACAGTTGGCTAGCACATCCTCAGATGGAGTTTTACTTTGAAAGGACAGCCTGGTGTAACCTTCATCAATGAAGATTTGTTACTAGATAAGGCCGATCATAATTGTTCGCTCTACATTTCCATCATCATCGGCAGGTTTGTACTTTCCAGAGTGTTAGTAGGTCCTAGAGCTTCACTCAACATAATGAGTCTACGGACGTTAGCTTACTTAGACATCGATGCGTGAGAGCTACTTACAGATAAAATGATGCTAAGAGGATTCAATCAGAAAGGAGAAAGAGCCATCAGATCTATAACACTACAAATGAAAGTTGGAGATCTAGCAACAACTGCAAAATTCCATGTCATCCAATGAATACTTTGTTCAATACCATGCTTGGTCGACCGTGGCTTTGTGAGTACAATATGGTCCCATCATCGCTTCACTAATGCATCAAGTACTACAAACATGAACAAGAACATTGCATTAAGAGAGATTTATGAGCCATGAAAGAAATACATGTTTTTATGCCTTGATTTTAATCAAATTTTTAAGGATATTATGCTTTAATGAAAGGTATTTTTGTGTTTTTGGATGTAGGTTATGAAAAATGTTCAAAAAGGAAAAAGGATGTAAAAGGAGCAAAAAGGAGCAAAAATGGAGCCAAAATGCAAAATTGCCAAAATAATGGGCCTAGCGCCTAGGCGCCAGAATCCGGCGCCTAAGCGCCAGCTCGATACCAAATCTGTGACGGTTTTTGTAACTACTTTGGGCGGTTATTTTGACGGTTAGAGCGGTTATTGGACCATCTAGAAGATTGGCAGTTATTCCTAGATTATAGGACATGTGATACATTGTATCTAGACGCTTGGAAACGGTTAAGTTTTTGGCGCCCTTGCCGGGGAGGGCAAATTTTTAGATTTTAAATATTTATTTTATTTTTATTTTATTTATCTCTTTTATTGTGAAAATACAAAAATATAAAATACAAAAAAATTTATAAAAACATAAATAAAAAAAACAAAAATAACAAAAATAAAAAAAAGTAAGTAGAGATTTAATTTCTTGCTATTTTATTTTACTTTTTATTTACTTTTTATGCGTAGTTTTGGATCTGAAGGATTATCACCTTTATACTTTGAATTAGAAAGAACTGTTAGAAGAATTAAAAAAGGAAAACAAATTCAAAAATATCAAGAGATGGCTAATTTACATAACAATCAGAATCCAATTGAAATTAATGAGCAAAATGTTTACAAACCATTAAGGGATTATGCTAACCCTACAGTTAATGAATTTCATAATAGTATTCAAATACCTATTGTAGATGCTAATTCTTTTGAGCTTAAACTGTCTACTATTTAAATGGTTCAAAATAATCAATTTGGGGGAACACCAAATGAGGATCCAAATTTACACTTTGCTAGTTTTTTAGAACTTTGTGCTACCTTTAAATATAACAATGTTTCTGATGATGCTATTAGACTTAGACTCTTTCCTTTCTGTTTAAGAGATAAAGCAAATATGTGGTTGAACTCATTAGCAATAGGTTCTATTAAAAGATGGGCTGAAATGACACAAAAATTCCTTGCTAAATATTTTCCTCCTTCTAAAACTGCTAAATTAAGAAATGACATTACATCATTTAGTCAATTTGACGGGGAGACAATTTATGAAACTTGGGAAAGATTTAAAGAACTATTAAGAAAGTGTCCTCATCATGCTTTACCTGATTGGTTAATTATTCAAACATTTTATAATGAACTTATTGGATCACTAAAATCAATTATTGATGCTGATGCTGGAGGTTCTTTAATGGCTAAACCATTTGAAGAAGCTTATACTTTAATTGAAGAAATGGCTAACAATAATTTTTAATGGCCTTCTGAAAAGATTAATCCTAAAAGAATGGCATGTATTCATGATAACGAAGCCTTTTCTATCTTAGCATCACAAGTAGCTGCAATATCTAAGAAATTAGATAATTTTGCTATCAATGTATCACATAATAACTCTGCTAATATGGAAGATTCTCAAACTATAGAAGCTTTACAAGCTATTGCTAATAAAAATAACCCTTATTCAAATTATTATAATCCTGGATGGAAAAATCACCCTAATTTTAACTTGAATAATTCACAACAACAATGGGATAATAATCAATCTCATCCAACTGGAAATTTGAACAATCAAGTAAATTCAAACTATAAACCTCCTAGATTTAATAATCAACAGAAAAAGTTATCTATAAAAGAATTAATTTTATAACTGAGTAATCAATTACAAAATCAAAACACTGCTATTTGTAATATTGAGAATCAAATGGGACAAATTGCTAATTTAATTAATTACGGACCTCCAGGAACACTTCCTAGTAATGTTGAAACCAATCCAAAAGAAACTGGAAATGATCATGAACATGCTAAGGCTGTACAACTTAGAAGTGGAAAGGAATTAAAAGAAAGAATTCAGAATAAAATTGAAAATGTGACTGAGGTTGAAGAGATTGAAAAACCTAAAGAAACTCCTTCTCCTAGTAAAGACCAGACTGTTATTCCTATTAATGTGGAAGTTGAAAAACCACCACCACCTTTTCCTCAAAGATTAAAACAACAGAAGATTGATCATCAATTTTCTAAGTTCTTTGAAATTTTTAAGAAACTTACCATTAACATACCTTTTGCTGAAGCTTTGGAACAGATGCCAACTTATGCAAAATTTATGAAGGATATTTTAAGTAAGAAATGAAAATTTGAAGCTTTTGAAACTGTTGCATTAAGTGAAGAATGTAGTGCAATAATTCAAAAGAAATTACCTCAGAAACTTAAAGATCCTGGAAGTTTCACTATACCTTGTGCTATTGGAGAAAAAAATTGTGGAAAAGCTTTATGTGATTTAGGAGCAAGTATTAATCTCATGCCATTTTCTATTTTTCGAAGGTTGAATTTAGGAGAGATTACTCCCACCACTGTAACCCTTCAGTTAGCTAAATGATTTATCACTTACCCTAAAGGAGTTATAGAGGATGATCTTGTTAAAGTGGATAAATTTATTTTCCCTGTGGATTTCATTGTACTTGATATGGAAGAAGATAAAGAAATACCTATTATTTTTGGGAGACCTTTCTAGCTACCGGATGGGCTATGATTGATGTGCAAAAAGGATAATTAACTATGAGAGTTAATGATCAAGAGATTAAATTCAATGTCCTTAAATCAATGAAGTACCCTGATAAAGAAAAATGCTATCGAATGGATATTATTGATTATATAATTGAAAAACATTATCAAGAAAAATGTAAAGTCATTTCTAAAAAAAAAATTGAATTATTAACTGAAGAAAATGAAGAACTAAAAGAAGAAGAATTATTTAAAGAAACTTATTATATTAAAGATAAATGGGAAATTTTGGACATAACTCAAAATGATATACTTTTACCCTCGATTAAAAAAGCCCCTGAACTGGAATTAAAAATGTTACCTGTACATTTAAAGTATTCTTTTCTTGGAAATTCATTAACTTTACCTATTATTATTTCTTCTAAACTAAGCTTAGATTAAGAAGAAAAATTAATAGGAGTGTTAAAGAATTATAAGAATGCTTTTGGTTGGACTATTGCTAATATAAGAGGAATAAGCCCTTCCATCTGTATGCATAGGATTTTAATGGAAGAAGATTTTAAACCTACTATTGAACCTCAAAGAAGATTAAATCCTATCATGAAAGAGGTTGTTAAAAAAGAAATTTTAAAATGGTTAGATGCTGTAATTATTTATCCTATTTCGGATAGTCAATGGGTGAGTCCTATTCATTGTGTTCTGAAGAAGGAGGAGTAACTATCATTGTTAATGATAAAAATGAACTAATTCCTAAAAGACAAGTTACTGGATGGCGAATTTGCATTGATTATCGGAAATTAAATAATGCCACCAGAAAAGATCATTTTCCTTTAGCTTCCTTGGATCAAATGCTTGATAAATTAGCTGGACATTCATATTTCTGTATTTCTATTTTTTGGATGGATATTCTGGTTATCATCAATTACCTGTCGCTCTTGAGGACCAAGAGAAAACAACATTTACAAGTCCTTTTGGAACATTTCCGTTTAGAAGAATGTCATTCGGTCTATGTAATGCACCTGCAACTTTTCATACAAGTATGATGTCAATATTTTGTGATTTGATTGACAAAGGAATTGAAATATTTATGGACGATTTTTCAGTTTTTGGAACTTCTTTTGAATCTTTAATGGAAAATATTTCCAAAGTTCTGAAAAGATGTGAAGAAAAAAACTTAGTTCTTAACTGAGAAAAATGTCAATTTATGTTCACAGAAGGCATTGTATTTGGTCACAAAATTTCACAAAAAGGAATGGAAGTTGATCAAGCAAAAGTGAAAATTATTGCTGAACTGCAACCACCTACTACTGTTACTGATGTGAGAAGTTTTTTGGGTCATGTTGGATTTTATAGAAGATATATAAAGGATTTTTCTAAACTAGCTAAATCTCTTAGTCATTTATTGGAAAAAGAAGCTAAATTTGAATTTAATGAAGATTGTGTTAATGCTTTCAATATTTTAAAAGAAAAAATAATAACTGCACCTATAATTGTTGCACCTAATTGGAATAAACCTTTTATATTAATGTGCGATGCAAGTGATTTTGCAATTGGAGCTGTATTGGGACAAAAATATGAGAAAATTTTCAAAGTTATATATTATGCTAGTAAAACTCTTACTGAAACTCAAAGAAATTACACTACTACTGAAAAAGGGCTTTTAGCTATAGTTTATGCCTTTGATAAATTTAGACCTTATCTTCTTGGTACCAAATGCATAGTTCATACTGATCATTTCGCTATTAAATATTTAATGTCAAAAAAGGATGCTAAACCTATACTGATAAGATGAGTTTAACTTCTGCAAGAATTTGATTTTCAAATAGTGGATAAAAAAGGAACTAACAACCAAATTGCTGATCATTTTTCTAGAATTAAGAATGATATTACTGTTCAAGAAAATATAAATTAGAAGTTTCCCGATGAACAATTATATGTCATTCAAGGATGCCAAACACCTTGGTATGCGGATATAGTTAACTATTTAGTTAGCAATATTCTACCTTATGGATTGAATAATAAATATATTAAGAAATTTAAAAATAATGCTAAATCTTATATTTGGGAAGATCCTCATTTATTTAAATTGGGAAGACATTCTGTAATTCAAAGATGTGTACCTTATGAAGAAACTTTTGCTATTATTCAAAAATGTCATGATTCCGAATTTGGAGGACACTTTGGAATAGATAATACTGCATTTAAAATTTTAAATTCAGGATTTTATTGGCCTAGCTTGTTCAAGGATGTGAGACATTATGTTAAAACATGTGATCGATATTAAAGGATGGGAAATATATCTAGGAATGATGAAATGCCTTTAAACTATATATTGGAAGTTAAAATTTTTGATATATGGGGTTTAAACTTTATGGGACCATTTAAACCATCATCTGGAAAGATTTATATTTTATTAGCAGTTGATTATGTTTCAAAGTGGATTGAAGCTGTAGCTTTACCTAACTCTGATTCCAAAAGTGTTTCAATATTTTTAAAGAAAATGATTTTTTCAAGATTTGGAATGCCTAAGGTAATTATCACAGATGGTGGAAGTCATTTCAGAAATATAAGAATTCAATCATTACTGAAAAAATTTGGAATCAAACACAGAATTGCAACTGCTTATCACCCACAAACAAGTGGAATGGCTGAAGTATCAAACAGAGAAATTAAAAGAATTTTAGAGAAGACTGTTAATCCTAAAAGAACTGATTGGGTTTATAGACTTGATTCCGCATTATGGGCTTATAGAACAACTTATAAGACACCAATCGAATGTCACCTTACCGGTTAGTTTATGGTAAACATTGTCACTTACCCGTTGAACTAGAACATAAAGCTTATTGGGCGATAAAGGAGTTTAATTTTGATTTGAATATCTGCGGGAGAAAAACGATTATTACAATTAAATGAGATGGATGAAATAAGAAATGAGTCATATGAAAATGCAAAGATTTATAAAGAGAAAATGAAGATATTACATGATAAAAAGATTTCAGGAAAAATATTCAAGCCTGGATAAGAAGTATTATTATTTAATACTCGTTTAAGACTTTTTCATGGAAAATTAAGATCTAAATGGATGGGACCATATATAATTGAGAAAGTATACCATTATGGAGCTGTGAATATTAAAGACCCCAAAACGAGAAAAATATTTAAAGTTAACGGATTAAGACTGAAGCCTTATTTGGGAGAAATATAAATGATTTATAAAGAGGCTTACGAGTTGAGTCTACCTGATTAAAGATATAATTAGGTCGGGCTGACGACGTTAAACCAAGTGCTTTGTGGGAGGCAACCCATACTTATTTTTGTGTGTTTTTACATTTTTAATGTAAGGTTATGCCTCGGTCTTGACTAATTTTATATAATTGTAGAAAATTGGATACTAACAAGTCTTAATTGACTTAAGCAAAAGATGATCTCGAAGTATATAAAGTTTGGACTTTGGATCACTCCATTTCGTATGTGAGTATAAAGGAGATCAAGTTAACCTTCATTATGATTGTTTATTATTTGAGATAGTTTTTATTATTAAGTCTATATGGATCTTATCATTTACCTATTTTGGAGATCGAAACATTGAAATTTGACGTTAGGAGAAACAGAGTCGAACATGGTTCCGGCGCCTAGGCGCCAAAATCCGGCACCTAATCGCCAGAGTAGACTATGTGTCGATGGGTCCGGCGCCTAGACGCCATATTTGGCGCCTAAGCGCCACAGTTACTGGGTCGTGTAAAAACCAAAAATTTTCAGTTTTTCACACTATTTTCTCCTATAAACTACCCCATCTTCGTTCCCAATCCCTAAGCAACCATAGTTACGACCTTTACACTTCATTCTTGAGGAGATAAGAGAAGATTTTGAAGAAATAGAGAGAAGAAATCATGGAGAAGAGGCTAGAGATAAGTGTTCTAAGGATCCTCAGTCTTTCTTTAATGGTTTTATTGCTGTAAGTTTGGAGAAATTTTTGAGTCGCCTAGATAAGTTTGAAGCGGAATTCAAAAGTATTGGAGATCGCCTCCGTGAGATGTATCATCAAATTGAACATCTGGAATGGCAGGCAAAGATTCAATTCGATCATCTAGCGGCCTATCAAGATGCTCAAGTGGACATGTATGCGAAGAATAAATGGATCGATGAGAAAACAGCTACAGATTTTCCAAGGGCGTTAGTGTTCTTCCCAAGTGGGTTGAGTAATCTTCATTGTGATGAGAATAGAAATTTCTAATTTGAAGATTATATAGTAAATGTGGTTAGATCAAGACTTTATCTAGTGTGTTATTGCATCGATTTAGTAAATCAAATGTATTGTTTGTGTGTTTGTTTTATTGTTCAATGTGTGTTGTATTTGCTTTGAAATTGTGTTGTTTTATTATTTGTTAGGACTTGAATCTTATTATTACACTTATCTGTATTGTATTGAGCCAAATTGAAGCTTATGAATGGAATTAGAAGAGTTTAACTTAAACTTGTGTTTAATTGATGGGTTTAATTTTTAATTTTTAAAATTTTTGGAAAATATTTTGGAAGTTGGAAACTGAAGCAATACTATGGATTAGAAGGTAGATCTAACCTTAGGATAAAGAAATCGAGTGATTTCAGGCTAGAAACATGATGTTTTGACCTCAAGATGGATCTTGGGGGTGTATTTTCCCGAAAATGAGGAAGGAGATGAAGCTTAGGCGTCGGCCATTGCTTTTGGGGGTTTAAATCTCGATTTTCAGGTTGCACTTTAAAAATTTTATTTTCCACCAAAACACACAAATTCAACTTCTAATTACTCATATATTCCACTTAGAAAGAACACTAACGCTCTCGGGAAATCCGTAGCCGTATTTTTGTCAATCCACTTGTTCTTAGCATACATTTCAACTTGAGCATCTTGATAAGCCGCTAAATGATCAAATTGAAGTTTCATTTGCCATTCTAGATGTTCAACTTGATGAAACATCTCATGAAGGCGACCTCCAATGCTTTTAAAATCAGTTTCAAACTTATCCAAATGACTAGAAATTTTCTCCAAACTTACAGCGAAGAAATCATTGAAGTAAGGTTGAGGATCCTTTGAGACCTTGTCCCTAGCCTCTTCTCCATGATTTCTTCTTTCCATTTCTTCAAAATTTCTCAAATCTCTCAAGAATGAAGTGCAAGAGATGTAATTCTGATTGTTTGATGGTTAGGGAAGAAGATTGGTTAATTTAAAGGGGAAAATCGTGTGAAAAACTGAAAAAATTTTGATTTTTGCACGACCCAGTAACCGCCGCGCTTAGGCGCCAAATCTGGTGCCTAGGCGCCGGACCTATTGATACATAGCATGATTCTGGCGCTTAGGCGCCGAATTCTGGCGCCTAAGCTCGGGAACTATGTTCACCTCCGTTTCGCCTAATCGTCAAATTTCAAAATTTCATTCTCCAAGATAGGTATATTATACTGGTAAGAGTAATTTAGACTCAAATACAATAAAAATGAAGGTTAACTTGATCTCCTTTTTACTCATATTTAGAATAGAGTGATCCAATTCTTAAATCTTACACACTTCAAAATAATTTTCGACCTAAGTCAACAAAGACTTATGAGCATCAAATTTTTCTAAAGTAATATAAAATTAATCAAGATCGAGGCATAACCTTACATTAAAACATAAAAACATTAAAAAAAAAGATAATTATGGGTTGCCTCCCACAAAGTGCTTGGTTTAACATCGTCAGCCCGACTTAAGTAAATCTTTAATCAGGTTGACTCAATTCATAAGCTTCTTTATAAATCTTTTTAATATCTCCCAAAAAAGGCTTCAATCTTACTCCATTTACTTTAAAAATTTTTCCTGTTTTGGGATCTTTAATTTCCACAGCTCCATAATGGTATACTTTCTCAACTATATAGGGTCCAATCCATTTAGATCTTAATTTTCCAGGAAACAGTTTTAAACGAGAGTTAAACAGTAATACTTCTTGTTCAGGTTTAAAAATTTCTCCAGAAATTTTCTTATCATGCAACATCTTCATTTTCTCTTTATAAATCCTCGCATTTTCATATGCTTCATTTCTTATTTCTTCCATCTCATTTAATTGCAATAATCGCTTTTCTCCTGTTTCATTCAAATTAAAATTGAACTCCTTTATCGCACAATAAGCTTTATGTTCAAGTTCTACAGGTAAGTGACAATGTTTACCATAAATTAACCGGTAAGGTGACATTACGATTGGTGTCTTATAAGTTGTTCTATAAGCCCATAATGCGGAATCAAGTCTATCAACCCAATCAGTTCTTTTAGGATTAACGAGTCTTCTCTAAAATTCTTTTAATTTCTCTCGTTTGATACTTCGACTCATTCCACTAGTTTGTGGGTGATAAGCGATTGCAATTCTATGTTTGATTCCAAATTTTTGTAATAATGATCGAGTTCTTATATTCTCGAAATGACTTCCACCATCCGTGATAATTACCTTAGGCACTCCAAATCTTGAAAATATCATTTTCTTTAAAAATTTAGAAACACTTTTGGAATCACAGCTTGGTAAAGAAACAGCTTCAATCCACTTTGAAACATAATCAACTGCTAATAAAATATAAATTTTTCCAAATGATGGTAGAAATGGTCCCATAAAGTCTAAACCCCATATATCAAAAATTTCAACTTCCAATATATAGTCTAAAGGCATTTCATTCTTCCTAGATATATTTCCCATCCTTTGACATCGATCATATGTTTTCACATATTGTCTCAGATCTTTAAATAAGGTAGGCCAATAAAATCCAGAATTTAAAATTTTAAATGTAGTTTTATCTATGCCAAAGTGTCCTCCAAAATTGGAATCAAGACATTTTTGAATAATAGTAAAAGTTTCCTCATACGGTATACATCTTCGAATCATAGAATCTCTTCTAATTTTAAATAAATGAGGTTCTTCTCAAATATATGATTTAGCATCATATTTAAATTTCTTAATAAATTTGTTATCCAAGTCATAAGGCAAAATATTGCTAACTAAATAATTAACAATATCAGCATACCAAGGTGTTTTGTATTTTTGAATAACATATAAAGATTCATCAGGAAATTTCTCATTTATGTTTTCTTCCGAAATAATATCATTTTTAATTCTAGACAAATGATCAGCAATTTGGTTTTCAGTATCTACTATTTCAAAATCAAACTCTTGTAGAAGTAAAACCCATCTTATAAGTCTAGGTTTAGAATCCTTCTTAGATAATAGATATTTAATAGCAGAATGATCAGTATGAACTATGCATTTAGTACCAAGAAGATAAGGTATAAATTTATCAAAGGCATATACTATAGCTAGAAGCTCTTTCTCTGTGGTAGTGTAATTTCTTTGTGTTTCAGTGAGAGTTTTACTAGCATAATATACAACTTTGAAAATTTTCTCATATTTTTGTCTTAATACAGCTCCAATTGCAAAATCACTTGCATCACACATTAATTCAAAAGATTTATTCCAATTAGGTGCAACAATGATAGGTGCAGTTATTAATTTTTCCTTCAGAATATTGAAGGCATTAATACATTCTTTATTAAATTCAAATTTCGCTTCTTTTTCCAATAAATGACAAAGAGGTTTAGCAATTTTAGAAAAATCCTTTATGTATCTTCTATAAAATCCAACATGACCTAGAAAACCTCTCACATCAGTGACAGTAGTAGGTGGTTGCAATTCAGCAATAATTTTTACTTTTGCTTGATCTACTTCCATCCCTTTTTGTGACACTTTGTGACCAAGTATAATGCCTTCTGTGACCATGAATTGACATTTTTCCCAGTTAAGAACTAAATTTGTTTCTTCACATCTTTTCAGCACTTTGGAAATGTTTTCCAAACAAGATTCAAAAGAAGTTCCAAAGACTGAAAAAATGAATATTTCAATTCCTTTGTCAATCAAATCACAAAATATTGACATCATAGATCTTTGAAAAGTTGCAGGTGCATTACATAAACCAAAAGGCATTCTTCTAAAAGCAAATGTTCCTTAAGGACTTGTAAATGTTGTCTTTTCTTGGTCCTCAGGAGCAATAAGTAATTGATGATAACCAGAATATCCATCCAGAAAACAGAAATATGAGTGTCCAACTAATTTATCGAGCATTTGATCCAAGAAAGGTAAAGGAAAATGATCCTTTCTAGTGGCTTTATTTAATTTCCTATAGTCAATATAAATTCGCCATCCAGTAACTTGTCTTGTAGGAATTAGTTCATTTTTATTGTTAACAATGACAGTTACACCTCCTTTCTTCGAAACACAATGAATAGGACTTACCCATTGACTATCCGAAATAGGATAAATAATACCAGCATCTAACCACTTAATAATTTCTTTTCTTACAACCTCTTTCATGACAGGATTTAATTTTCTTTGCGATTCTATAGTAGGTTTAAAATTTTCTTCCATTAAAATTCATGCATGCAAATGGAAGGGCTTATTCCTCTTATATCAGCAATCGTCCAACCAAAAGCTTTCTTATAATTCTTTAATACACCTACTAGTTTTTCTTCTTGATCTTTACTCAGTTCAGAAGAAATAATAACAGGTAAAGTCAATGAATTTCCAAGAAACGCATATTTTAAATGTGAATGTAACATTTTTAATTCCAGTTCAGGGGTTCTTTTATTTGATGGTAAAAGTATATCATTTTGAGTTATGTCTAAAGTTTCCCAATTACCTTTAGTAAAATGAGTCTCTTCTTCTTCTACTTCTTCATTTTCATCAATTAAAAATTCAAAGTTTTCTTTAGAAATGACTTTACATTTTTCTTGATAATGTTTTTCAATTAAATAATCAATTATATCTATTCGATAACATTTCTCTTTATCAGGGTACTTCGTTGATTTAAGAACATTGAATTTAATTTCTTGATCATTAACTCTCATGGTTAGTTCTCCCTTTTGCACATCAATCATAGCTCATCCGGTAGCTAGAAAAGGTCTCCCTAAAATAATAGGTATCTCTTTATCTTCTTCCATATCAAGTACTATGAAATCTACAGGAAAAATAAATTTATCCAGTTTAACAAGGACATCCTCTATAACTCATTTAGGATAAGTGATAGATCTATCGACTAACCGAAGGGTTACGAGTGGTGGGAGTAATATCTCCTAAATCAAATCTTCGAAAGATAGAAAATGACATGAGATTAATACTTGCTCCTAAATCACATAAAGCTTTTCCACAAAATTTTTCTCCAATAGCACAGGGTATAGTGAAACTTCCAGGATCCTTAAGCTTTTCAGGTAATTTCTTTTAAATTAGTGCACTGCATTCTTCACTTAATGCAACAGTTTCAAAAGCTTCGAATTTTTGTATTTTCTTAAAATATCCTTCATAAATTTTGCGTAAGTTGGCATTTGTTCCAAAGCTTCAGCAAAAGGTATGTTAATAGTAAGTTTCTTAAAAATTTCAAAGAATTTAGAAAATTGATGATCGAGTTTCTGCTGTTTCAGGCTTTGAGGAAAAGGTGGTGGTGGTTTTTCGACTTCCACATTAACAGGTATAACAGTTTGATCTTGACTAGGAGAGAGAGTTTCTTTAGGTTTTTCAATCTCTGCAACCTCAATCTCTTTTTCAATTTTATTTTGCATTCTTTCTTTTAATTCCTTTCCACTTCTAAGTTGCACAGCTTTAGCTTGTTCATGTTCTTTTCCAGTTTCCTTTGGATTAATTTCAACATTACTAAGAAGTGTTCCTACAGGTCTGTTATTAATTAAAGTAGCAATTTGCCCCATTTGATTTCCAATATTACGAATAACAGTATTTTGATTTTGTAATTGATTGTTCATTTATAAAATTAATTCTTTTATTGATAACTTTTCTGTTGATTATTAAATCCAGGAGGTTTATAATTTGAATTAACTTGATTATTCCAATTTCCAGTGGGATGAGATTAATTATTACCCCATTGTTGTTGCGAATTATTCCAGTTAAAATTAGGATGATTTTTCCACCAAGGATTATAATAATTTCAATAAGGATTATTTTTACTTGCAATAGCTTGTAAAGTTTCAATAGTTTGAGAAACTTCAATTTTAGTAGAGTTATTATGTGAAATATTAATTGCAAAGTTATCTAATTTCTTAGACATTGTTGCAACTTATGAAGCTAAAATAGAAAAGGTTTCATTATCATGACTACTTGCCATCTTTATAGGATTAATCCTTTCAGAAGGCCATTGAAAATTGTTATTAGCCATTTCTTCAATTAAAGTGTAATCTTCTTCAAATGATTTTGACATTAAAGAACCTCCAGCAGCAGCATCCATAATTGATTTTAAAGATCCAATTAATCGATTATGAAATGTTTGAATAATCAACCAATCAGGTAAACTATGATGAGGACATTTTCTTAATAGTTCTTTAAATCTTTCCCAAGTTTCTTATATTGTCTCCCCGTCAATTTGACTAAACGAAGTAATATCATTTCTTAATTTAGCAGTTTTAGAAGGAGGAAAATATTTAGCAAGGAATTTTTGTGTCATTTCAGCCCATGTTTTAATAGAACCAGTTGCTAATGAGTTTAACCACATTTTTGCTTTATCTCTTAAAGAAAAAGGAAAGAGTCTAAGTCTAATAGCATCATCAAAAATATTGTTATATTTAAAGGTAGCACAAAGTTCTAAAAAACTAACAAGATGTAAATTTGGATCCTCATTTGGTGATCCACCAAATTGATTGTTTTGCACCATTTGAATAATAGACGGCTTAAGTTCAAAAGAATTAGCATCTACAGTGGGTATTTGAATACTACTATGAAGTTCATCAACTGTAGGATTAGTATAATCCCTTAATGGTTTATAAACATTTTGATCATTAAGTTCAATCAGATTTTACGAAGTAGCCATTTCTTGAAATTTTTGAATTTGTTTTCCCTTTTTAATTTTTCTAATTGTTCTTTCTAATTGAGAATCTAAAGGTATTAATCCTTTAGAACCAAATCTTCGCATAAAACAAGAAATAAAAATATATATCTTTCTTTTTTTATTTTTAATTTTTTAATATATTTGTATTTTTAGAAATATAATATTTTTTTTTTACAAAAATTTATAACTATTTTACTTCTTTCCCCGGCAACGGCGCCAAAAACTTGACCCGACCCGCAATAATGCAGTAATATTCGCTTCCAAAAGTTGGCCAAAAGCTTGACCCAATTTATAAATAGCGGCTAGTGTATAAAATCAAAATGATGTAAATTTTTAGAAAATATTTTTTTTACACACTAGGGGTACTACGCAAGTATACGTATCGTTTCAAGTAATATAGAGTTTTCTTTAATAACCCCAGTATCGATCCCACGGGGAAAAATTATAGTAATAAATTTTCTAAATATTATATTTCGAAAATATCTTTTTATCCTCTAAATTAACTATAAATTACTATTAATTTACTAGATGCAAATAAAGAAAACAATAATAAGAAAATGATTTATGAAAACTAAAAAATAAACAACTTTCTTTCCTTCAATTAATCTAAGATTTTAAAGATAATTTAATATTCGTTGGAGAATTTGATTTATGGTATTGTGCCAAATAGAAGCATTCCTATTCTTTACCCTTTGATCCAAGCGCAAAGAACATTAGGCTAATTTACGGATCGAGTCCGGATGTATTGTTAGTAGAATGGGTTAATCTAGACTCACACTACTAGATGTCCAAGGGTGGCTATGGTCGGCCCTACTAGTGACCCTTTCATAATCTATAAATCAAATTATAAGAATTTAGTCTGTCACTATAAAAACTTATCAATTCTACGCCCTTTAAATCTTATCTTCCTATTAATTTGCACTTCACCCTGAATAGCCCGTGCATGGCCTTCGACTACCCAAAGATTCATGTGACACTTACAAGTTAAGAGTTCTTCTCCTTCAAGGTCTCAAAACTCTTCAACAGGTTTTAATAATTTAAATGGCCAATTTAAAAAGTAAAGTAAGATCAGGTATTAATGTCATCACAATGTTTTGAAAATTTTTTGAATTTCAATTCTCCATCGAATCTTTATATTATATTATCTATCTCTTCATAATTGAAGGAAGAAAGTAAACTAACTACTCAGAACACATTGGAAATAAACAGCAAAACATAATAAATAAAATTTGAATCAAATGTAAAATACTTATCTCAAATATTCCTTCTATAGATCTTCTGATTCCTACTAACTCCACAGTGTAATGAACTCCAAATGCAACAACTTGAAAATAAACTCACTAAACTAAACAAAAGTTGGCCCTAAATTTCTCTCTCTATTTCTCTCTCTAAGGATGAGAAGTCCTAAAGTGGATAAGAGAATGGGTTACAATGGGAGGGGCACGTTTTCTGAAGAAATGGACCCCTATTTAAAGGCTTCAAGGGTTTCCTTGAGGCACCTCTTCAAAACTTGTCCACATTCAATGAATCTTCTAGAAGGTCAGTCTGGCGCCTAGGCGCCGGACACCACGTCAAGTTCTTTGCACCTCTTCACTTTGGCTCGTACCTCTTCGCGATTAAAACCGTTTTGGAGCGTCCAAATGCAATGTATCACATGTCCTAATATCCAGGAACATTTGTCAGTCTTCTAGAATGTCCAATAACCGCTCACTCCGTCAAAATAACCGATCAAACGTTGTTAAAAACTTGACAGTTTTTGTATCGAGTCTGTCGCTTAGGCGCCAGCTTCTGGCGCCTAGGCACTAGGCCATATTTTTTATACTTTTTGTATTTTGCTCCATTTTGCTCCTTTTTGCATCTTTTTCCTTTTTGGACCTTTTTACATCACCTACATCCAAAAACACAGAAAAAATATCTTTCATTAAAGCATAATATCGTTAATTGATAAGAATTAAGACATAAAGAAATAGGTATTTTTTTATAGATCAGTCACCTAAAAAAACTCTCGATTTAGATCAAGAAATATTATCTTCATGAACTCTAAAGTTTAGGATTTTTAAGGTAACATTTACGAAATCTCAAATGGAAAAGAATAAATTTGGAACATTTTATTTCAGAATCCAATGAAAAAAAGCTAGGGGGTATCATGGATCCTGAGGAGAACCTCAGTGACTTCCCAAACTATCCTATGGTTTAGATTCAATTTCGAAGAAAAATCATTTAATATTTCATCCTACCAATTTTATTATTTAGGGCTGACATCTGCATAAGACCGATTATGAAAATAACCTGAACGATAGGAGGGTTTACGTCGTATCGGACGATAACCTCAGAATCCTAAGACTAGTTAGAGCTTATATTTCACGGAGTCGAAAAGCCTAAATAAGATAAGGATTTATGTTGTGCTAGACAAACAACCTCAAAGTCCTATGGTTAGTTGTTCATTTCTAAGGAATGGTTTGTTGTTGTAGATCCATTTGCTCTTTCGAAGATGTTCTTCTATACATACTTGTCGTGCTGCCTACGGTGCATGTTTTGAGTTCCTCATTATAGACGACCTTAATTTTTAAGTGTAATGTTTAAGAGGGAAAAGAAGCTAAAAGAGGTTTAAAGTGTGTATGCCCAATTTTTTTTTTGCATAATGTCGCCTAGAGTGATGACTAAAGGACTTGATATGGTCTTCCTCGTCATCGTCGTGGTGTCATATCGCCGATCAATTCTCTCGATCTCAGTTGGATGTCAGTCAGATGTCAAATGTCATTTTTGTTGAGGATTCGCCACTCTCAGTTTATCTATTATATTGCCTTAGTCTCCTAATTATCTTAATCTTTTAGATCATGTAAAGGATCCTTAGATATAAGACATTCTAGGAGGGAAGGAGATGGGGTAATAGAAATAGAAGGTAGAAGGAAAATGTTGAGATGGTCTCATTGCGGTAAACATTGTGAAGAAAAATCTAAAATATCTGTGTAATGAGATTCCCGTATAAGTAAAACCACAAGGAACTTGATAACTAAAGGTTTAGGAAATTTACCTATTTTGAGCCATTTTTTCTCATATAGCAACAAGCTCCTATAGTTAATTACATCTTAAACAGTTTAAAACAATCTTAGAAAACTCTTGATTAATGTTAACATTTATTTTCTAAGAAATTTTTAAGTGTCAAGACCAAGGTTAGAAACAACAATGTTCAATCCTAGAAGTAATATGATTCTAAGTGTCACATACTACTTTATAGGATTGGTTTTGTTTTGATTTTGTCAAATTCATTTTGTTTTGTCATATTTTATTTTGTTTTGTCATTATTTTATTTTATTTTGTCAATGTTGTTTTATCATTATTGTTTTGCTTTGTTATTATTTTATTGTTGTTGTTCATTATCTCGTCTATAGAATGTCATCCTGCAAAATAGAGTTAACACACCATAATAACATGATAGTAAATCTAAAAAGAAACTAGTTTTCAATAACCCTGCAAGAAAAACAGTGTCAGATTTATTCTTGTCAAATTTATTTCTTAAATTTTTTGGGTTTCAATTTTAGATAACTCGGTCAAGATGTTTATGGCTCCGTCGTCCCATGGTCTTCGAATGCCTTGGTCAACTTAGTCTAAAAGGTGTTAAACCAGGACTGGAAGACTCTTGTCAACAACCATGGATTGCATCATCAAAGAAATCATCATTGATCAAAACATATTGTGTTTCAAGTTGCTTTCGGAGATCGTTGTTGATTAGAATTTCATTTAAGTTTTAATATCTTTTGTGAGATTTTAAAAGTTGAAATATTTTAGATTATTTACAATTTATTAACTCATTAAATTCTATTATTTTTTTCATTTATTTCAGTTTTGATGATCCGATCAAGATCACTACATTTGTGGTTATAAAATGGTTTAGTTCAATTTAGGTAGAAATTAATGTAAGATTTTGTTAGATTTAATAAATTCTAAATTTTGTATTTATTTAGAATCAATTTAAGTAGAATCTAAAGTATAATGAGATTTAGGTTTAATTTAGGCAGAACCTAATTGTATAAATTGGTTTAGGTTCAACGTTGGTAGAACTTAATGTATAAAATGATCAAGATTTCAATGTTGGTAGAACTTAATGTATTTAAGTAAAACCCAAAACAATGTTGGTAAAACTTAAAGTTAAATATTGCTTAGATTCAATCTAGTTAGAATATAAAGTATAATGTCTATTAAACCTAAGGTTCAGGTAAAGCCAAAGGGATTGATATTACTTAAATTCAATTAGATAGAATTTATGATTTAATTTATTTAGATTCAATTTAGGTAGAATCTAATATGCCTTAGATTTAATTTAGGTAAAATCTAAGGTATGATTTATTTAGATTTAATTTAGGAAGAATATAAAGTTTGATTTATTTAGATTCAAATTAGGTAGAATCTAAAGTTTGATATGTCTTAAATTTAATTTAAGTAAAATCTAAGGTATGATTCCCTTAGAACCTGATGTTTGTTTGGGTTGATTCTAAGGTTTAAGTTGATTTTGGTTCAATGTAAGTTAAAACTAAAGTTTATATAGATTTATGTTTAGTTTAGGTTGAACATAAGTTTTATGTTTATTTTGGTTCGATGTAAATTGAACCTAAAGTTTATATGAATTTATGTTTAATTTAGGTTGAACTAAGTTTGATGTTAATTTAGGTTCAATGTAAGTTAAAGCTAAGTTTATTTGGATTTAGGTTCAATTTGGGTTGATCCTAAGGTGTTGGTTGATTTTAATGTAAGTTGAACCTATTATGTCGTTTTTGACTTCGGTTCTATTTGGGTTTAACCTAAGGAATAGGTTGACTTAGGTTCAATGTAGGTTGAACCTATGATGTCTTTTTTACTTGATAAAATTTATTATGTATTTTAAGTCTAACTTAGATTAAACTTAAATGAAGGTTAATCGGTATTTAAGTTTTTCTTAAGTTAAACTTAAATAAGTTTAAGCATTATATAAGTAAGGCTTAATACAACTAATAAGATTTAATTATGATTTAGGGTTAATTAAACCTAATTTAGGTAAGGGTTTAATTGAATTAATTAGACCTAATTAGGGATGGGTCTAATTAGGATTTAGGGTTAATTAAACCTAATTTAGGTAAGGTTTAATTGGATTAATTAAACATAATTTGGGTTTAGGGTTAACTAATCCTAATTTAGGTAACGTTTAATTTGATTAATTAGAACTAATAAGGTTAGGTCTAATTAGGGATTAATGTTAATTAAACCTAATTTTGGCAAGGTTTAATTGGATTAATTAGACCTTATCAGGGCTAGGTCTAGTTATATTTTAAGGTTAATTAAACCTAATTAAGGTAAGGATTAATTGAATTAATTAGACATAATTAGGGTTAGTTCTAATTAGGATTTAAGGTTAATTAAACCTAATTTAGGTAAGGTTCAATTGGATTAATTAGACCTAATTAATGTTGGGTCTAATTAGGATTTAGGGTTAATTATACCTAATTTAGGTAAGGATTAATTGAATTAATTAGACCTAATTGCGGATAGGTCTAATTAGATTTTATGTTTAATTAAACCTAATTTAGGTAAGGTTTAATTGGATTAATTTGACCTAATTAGGGTTGGGTCTAATTAAGGTTTAGGTTTAAATAAACCAAATTAGTTAGGGTTTAATTAGATTAATTAGACCTAATTAGGGTTAAGTCTAACTAGGGTTTAGGGTTAATTAAAATTTATTAATGTAAGGTTTAATTGGACTAATTAGACATAATTAGGGTTAGGTCTAATTAGGATTTTAGGGTTAATTAAACCTAATTTACGTAAGTTTTAATTGGATTAATTAGACATAATTTGGGTTAGGTCTAATTATGATTTAGTGTTAATTAATCCTAATTTAGGTAAGGTTTAGTTGATTAATTAGACCTAATTAGTGTTAGGTATAATTATGGTTTAGTTTAAGTTAAAACTAATTTTATTAAGATTTAAGTTTGTTGATTTGGCCTAATAAGGGATTTGATCTAATTATGGTTTGATTTTCTCTTAATACTTACGTAATTAAGCTTTAAGGAGAATAATTAGGTCTAATAGGGGTGATCCACTGAAAATTTAATAGCTTTTGTCCATTTCATACCTGTTTTTGATGATATTGTACTTTAAAGAATGATATTTTTCATGATATCATGCATGTACAATGATTTTAGGCCTTTGGAGTAAAAAGAAGCGAAAGGAACAAATTTGGAGCAAAATGGGGCAAAAGTGCATTTTATTGAACTAGCGCTGAACGACACTGTCACCAGCACCGGACCGCGCCAATTTATAGAGACTTTGGACCAAAAGGCAGAAAATAGTGTCGGACGGTGCCCTATCCTTCGCCAAACCGTACCCTATCCCGAATTCAAACTAGATTCAATGTATTTGGCTAGATTTTGGAGGGATGCCTAAAGAAACTCTTGGAAAATTAGTTATGAATGGATTTAAACTACCTTGGAGCCAAATTTAGAGAGGGAGGGAGAGAGTTTAGAGTTTGGAGAGTGAAGAGTGAGTGTCTTTTCATTTATAGGAAATCTAGGGTTTGTGTGTTCTCTTCTAAGGAGTGTAGGAGGAGAGGGAAAGTGAGAGATTTCTTGTTCCTTACTTATCTAAAGAGAGAATTGTGTGTTCTTATGAAGAAAGAAGAGGAGCCAAAGGAATTCATTGAGATTTTCTTGGGGAAGAGTTTGAGATAAGTTATCTTTTCTTTACTCTGTTTGTATAACGTTGCTTTTATATATAAAATCCATGTTTTGTCATGTTTTCCTCATGTGTCTTGAGTAGATTTCTTTATCTTCCTCCTTTTCATGTGTTGTGTCGATGTTATGATATGGAAATGATGTGTCGATTTATTATGGAGAAATTGTGATGACCTTTTCACTTTGTACTTCATTTATTTTTTGATCTGACCAGTTAAATTGTGAAAACTTGTTGGGAAATATATGTTCCGAAAAGATTATAAGTTCTACAAAAAAAGTAAAGGTCACATTCAATGTCCATGAATGAGTGACATAGTTCATGAGGGTTGAGTGCAAATAAATAGGGAAATATACTTTGATTGGTGTAAAATTGGAGATTTCAGAGTGATAGCTGAAATCCTCAATTTGTTCCTATGGTTCAGAAACCAAAGCGAGAGTTAGCCTCAGGGGAAGGGAAGTGGGAGCTCTGCAGTGAGAGTCAGTGTCCTCCCAACTTTACCATGAACTTTGGGACTGAACTTAAGATTGGCCAATGTTATTTATGCGCTTGGAAAAGGGTAATGAATAAGAATGCTCCTATTTGGCACAATACACTTGCATCACTAATCAATGTCACAAAAATCATAATATTATAATTGGAGAGGAGGAAGATTCTTTCTTACAACTGAACTTTGTTATAAATTTAGTCTTGTGTTAGTTTAACATGCTAGAAGGTTAGAACGTACTTTGGTAGAATTAGTAATTACAACTAGTTGTCTCTATTTTAGGAATTATAATTACAGCAACTTTGCTGTGATTTGAGAAGTGATTTCTATGCTAGACCATAAAATTAATTGCCTCCCTGTGAGATCAATATCCAAGACTCCACTAGAGCCCTGTATTACTTGAGCAATACATATACTTGCATTTAATTGTGTGACTCGATAGAAGACTAAATCAATATATATATATATATATATATATATATTTAAATATATATATATATATATATATATATATATATATATATAAATCTGAGTTCATAAGTTTTTGCAACTTAAAAAAGTCGGACCAAGTTTTTGGCGTTGTTGCCGGGGAGGAATGGTAGCTGCTAAAATTAATTTTATAGTATATGAAATCTTATATTTGAATTACAAGTCATAATAGTGTGTGCTTGTTTATTGTTAGTGTGCTTATAATGTTTGTATGAGTAGTATCGGATCTATAGGTTTAGTGCCTTACGATTCTGAATTAGAGCGTACTATTAGAAAAATTCGAAAACAACAATAACAATCTCAAAATCCTCATAAAATGGTGAACAACTTAAATAATCAAAATGATAATATACCAAGACCTTTATGAAATTATGTTAATCTAACTGCAGATGAAATTCACTTAACTATCTAAAACCCTGATGTTACTGCTAATTCATTTGAGCTTAAACCTGCTATTATTCAAATGATACAGAATAATCAATTTAGAGGAACACCTAATGAAGATCCTAACTTACATCTCGCTATTTTTCTAGAACTGTGTGCTACCTTTAAATACGATGGAGTGTCAAACGATGCTATTAGGCTTAGAATTTTTCCTTTTTCACTAAGGGATATGGCTATAGCGTGGTTAAACTCCTTAGAATCTGGATCTATCAGAATTTGGGGAGAACTTTCACAAAAGTTTCTGTCAAAATATTTCCCTCCTTCAAAAACTGCGAAGCCGAGGTATTATATCAGTTTGATGGAGAATTCATATATGAAGCTTGGGAAAGATTCAAAGATCTTCTGAGAAAGTGTCCACATCATACTTTACCAGACTGGTTAATAATTCAAACATTTTATAACAGATTAGTGGGATCTTTGAGATTGATTATCGATGATGCTACTGGTCGATCATTAAAGTCAAAACTTTTTGATGAAACATATTCATTAATTGAAGAGATGACTACTACTAATTTTTAATGACCCTCTGAGAGGGTAGATCCTAAGAGAGTAGCTACTATTCATGATTCTGATGAGATAACTATGATAGTCTCTTAAATTGCTACACTTTCTAAGAAAATAGATTAATACGGAATTAATTATTCTCCAACACCCCCAGCATTAGAAGAAAATTCATCAGGACAGATGATAGACTCTCAAACACCTTATGAAACCTTGAATGCCATAAATAACAAAGTTAATAGTCCTTATTCGAATTATTATAATCCTAGTTGGAAGAATTACCCAAACATCAACTAGAATAATACCAATGCTATTGTTAACCCGCAATGGGGAAACAATTCTATAAATCCAGTTGGAAATCTGAATAACCAAGGAAATACCAATTATATACCTTTTTATCCTCCTGATTTTAATAGTAACCCACAATTTAAGGAAAAGATGTTGTCTACTGAATAAATAATTCTGAATATGGGTAATCAAATTCAAGCTCAAAATGTTGCAATGAAGAACATTGAGAATCAATTGAGACATATTTTTACTCCGCTTAATAATAGACCTTCTAGAAATCTTCTTAGAAATGTTGATATCAGCCCAAAAGATCAAAACAAGGAGTAGATTAAGGCTATTCAATTAAGGAGAGAAAAAGAATTAGAAACAAGAGTTCAAAAAGAAGTTGAAGCTGAAAGAGAGGAAGTGAACATTGAGAAAGGATCTTATAGGATATATCCAAATGAATATCCAATTGAACCAATGAAGATAACTGTTAAAAATCCACCTCCTCCTTTTTCTCAAAGACTAAAGAAACAGAACAGGGATATTAGATTTGTTAAGTTGTTGAAAATTCTTATGAAATTAATGATTAAAATTCCCTTTGTTGAAGCATTAGAGCAGATGCCTGGTTATGAAATGTTTATGAAGGATATTCTTAAAAAGAAAAGAAATTTCAAATACCACAAGACTTACACTTAGCGATGAAGAAGCTTTCTGAAAAACTTAAAGACCCAGGTAGTTTCATTATCTTATGTGCTATAGATGAAAAATTTTTCGAAAGAGCTTTATGTGATCTTGGAGCTAGAATTAATCTTATGTCCTTATCAACTTTCAAAAGATTTGAAATAGGAGAAATTTCACCAACATCTCTGAGTCTTCAGTTGGCTGATCGTTCTATCACATATCCTAAAGGAGTTGTGGAAGATGTATTAGTGAAGGTGGATAAGTTTGTCTTTCTTGTGGATTTTATTGTATTAGATATGGAGGAAGATAAAGAAATTCCAAATTTTTTGGGAAGACTATTCCTTGCTACTGGGAGAGCTATGATCGATGTTCGAAAAGGAGAATTAACTATGAGAGTTAATGATCAAGAGATAGCTTTAAATATTCTAAAATCTATGAAATACCCTTCAACTGAAAAATATAATGAGTGCTTTCAAATTGAAATCTGTGATTATTTGAGAGAAGATCATTTTAAAGAAGTATTTGAAGAAAATTTGGAATGTGAGGATGAAAATGAAAGTGAAATTGAAGATGATTTGGATGATATGAAGAACGAAAAGTAAGAATTTGTTCAGGAAAGATTTGAAAGATTGGATATTCTGAAAAATGGAGATAAATGTTTAATTCCATCTATCATTAAACCCCCTGAACTTGAGCTGAAAATTCTCCCTAATCATCTGAAGTACAAGTTTTTAGGAGAATCATCTACCTTACCAGTCATTGTATCTTCAGATTTAAATGAATATCAAAAAACAAAAATTACTGGACACCATAAAAAGATAAAAAAAAAACTTGTGGTTGGTCCATAGCCGATATTAAAGGAATCAGTCCATCGATCTGTATGCATAGAATTTTGTTGAATTAACAAAATAAACCTAAAGTTGATCCACTAAAGAGACTAAACCAAATAATGAATGAAGTGGTTAAAAAAGTGATTTTAAAGTGGTTAGATGTTGGAACTATATATCTTATTTCTGATAGTGTTTGGGTAAGCCCAATTCATTGTGTTCCTAAAAAAGGAAGAGTGACTGTTGATGTAAATGAATGAAATGAAATTATACCGACAAGACAAGTCAGTGGTCTGCGAATATATATAGATTATAGAAAATTAAATGCTGCCACCAGAAAAGATCATTTCCCTTTAGCTTTTTTAGACCAAATGCTAAACAGACTTCCTGGACACAAGTATTATTGCTTTTTGGATGAATATGTCGGTTATCACCAAATACCTATTGCTCCTGAGGATCAAGAGAAGACCTTTACTAGCCCTTATTGAACTTTTGTTTTTAGAACAATGCCTTTTGGATTATGTAATGCGCCTACAACATTTCAAAGATGTATGATGTCCATATTTAGTAAATTAATAGATGATGAAATAGAAGTGTTTATGGATGATTTCTTAGTATTTGGAGATTCTTTTGATGCATGTTTATGCAACTTAAAAAAAGTATTAGAGGTATGCAAAAGAACAAATTTAGTCCTAAACTGGGAAAAATGTCAATGTATGGTTGCAGGAGAAATTTTTCTTGGGCATAAAATATCTAAATATGGGATGGAAGTGGATCCTACAAAGATTCAAAGTATAGAAAAATTACCACCTCCAACAACTGTGAGAGGGGTAAGAAGCTTTTTGGGACATGTAGGACTCTACAGGCAATATATTAAAGACTTTTCGAACTTTACTAAGCCTCTATGCCAACTTTTGGAAAAAAGATAAGAAGATTAATTTTAACTATGAATGCTTAAAAGCTTTTGATCTATTAAAGGAAAATTTAATCGCTGCCTTATAATAGTTTCACCTGACTGGGAGAATTCTTTTGAATTACTGTGCGATGCTAGTGATTATGCTATTGAAGTGATTTTAGGGCAAATGCATAAAAAATGATTAAAGTTATATACTATGCTAGTAAGACTCTCACAGATGCTCAAATTTATTACACCACTACAGAAAGAGAGTTATTAGCTATTGTTTATGCCTTTGAAAAATTTAGATCTTACTTAATTAGAGCTAAATGTATAGTGCATACTGATCGTTCTGTTATTAAATATTTAATGCAAACGAAGGATGCTAAACCAAGACTGATTTGATGGATACTTTTAATGCAAGAATTTGATTTTGACATCGTTAATAAAAAGGGGTCAATAATCAAATAGCTGATCATTTATCAAGACTTGAACAACCTAATTTTGATCAATTTGAATGGGAAATAATAGAAAATTTTCCTTATGAGCAATATATAATATTATTTTAGGAAATATATTGTGTTATGCTGATATTATAAACTACATCGTTAGTAATATTTTATCACGCGTATTAACAATGCAACAAAGAAAAAAATTTAAACAAGATGCTAAATTTTATTTTGGGGATGATCCTTATCTGTATAAGCAATGTAAAGATCTTATTATTAAGAGATGTGTGCCTTATGAAGAAACTAAAAGAATTATTCGAGAATGTCATAATTCTGAATTTTGAGAATATTTCGAAATTGATAGAGTTGCACATAAGATTTTGCAATCTGGATTTTATTGGCATACTATTTTCAGAGATGTTTATAGATTTATCAAAACTTGTGATCGATGTCAGAGAATAGTCAATATATCTAGAAGAAATGAAATGCCTCTTAATTTTACTTTAGAAGTTGAAATGTTTTATGCTTGGGATTAGATTTTATGGATCCATTTATACATTCATTTGGAAATATATATATACTCATTGTTGTTGATTATGTAACAAAATCGATTGAGGCAATAGCTTTACCTAAGTGTGATGCTAGAAGTGTTTCGAGGTTTTAATAAAACTTATTTTAACAAGATATGGAATGCCCAGAGTAATCGTCATTGATGGAGAATCCCATTTTAAGAATAATTTGATTCGGAGATTGGTGGAAAAATATAATATTATGCATAGAATCTCTACAGCTTATCATCCCCAAACTAATGACTTAAGAGAGGTATCTAATCGTGAAATTAAATGAATTTTGGAGAAAGTCATTAATCCTGGGAAATTAGATTGGTCTGCTAGATTATACACAGCTTTATGGGCATACAGAACTGCTTATAAAACTTCAATAGGAATGTCTCATTACAGATTAATCTTTGGAATGACTTGTCACTTGCTAGTTGAATTAAAATATAAGGCATATTGGGCGATAAAGAAATTGAACTTTAATTTGAAAGAAGCTGGTGAGAGAAGAATATTGGAATTGAATGAATTGGAAGAAATCAGAAATGAATCATATGATAATAATAGAATATACAAGGAGAGAAGAAAAATCTAGCATGATCGAAAGATTGTTAAAAAGGAGTTTGAACCAAGACAAAAAATTTTACTGTACAATACAAGAATGAAATTATTTCTTGGGAAAATGAAATCTAGATGCACAGGACCTTTCACTGTCGTAAAAATCTATAAATTTGAAGTTATGATTATCGAAGACCCTATATATGGAAGTATATTCAATGTTAATGGACAACGATTAAAACCATATTTTAAAGGTAAAAGACCTAATTTTAAAGAGGTTTTAATGTTGGATCAACCTGAATAACTTGAAGTTATGTCGGGCTGACGAAGTTAAACCAAACATTTTGTGGGAGTCAACCTAGAGTTATTGAGTGTTTGCTTGTTTGATGTGTTTTTTGTGTTTGTTTGTTACTTAATTAAGTTCTACCCTTCATTAAATATTATTAACAACATTTAAGAAATGAATCGAATTGAAGTTTAGAATGAATTTGGACGAAACAAAGTTTGAAAACTTTGAACTAGCACCGAATGGCACTGTTATCAGTGCCAGACCACACTGTTATTCAGAAAATAGTTTTTCATCTTTAAACTGAGTTTTAGCGGTTCTAGGTGGCAATTCTTCCACTTAAACACCCAAAAATCGCCCCTAGACGTAGGAACTACCAGAGGAATGAAAAGGAAGATCCAAATCTCATCCAAATGGATTCCGACTCGATAGAAACTTCAAGATTTCAAGTTTTTAACCGTAGAAAGTTTGTCAGCTTCGAAGTGCAACGTATATTCAACAAGAATATCTCAAAGATGAGGTTGATTAAAGAGAGAGGCTTTATGAATCGAGGTACGAATTCTCATATTAATTGAATTAATGAAATTATTATTCAGAGACGTTGGGCATTGTTATGTTATACTACTACTGCTGTAGTTGTCCCAGTTATGAAGGAGTTTCATGCAAATTTTCATTGAATCAACCAAGGGTCAGTCTATGTGCGAGGTAGGTTTTTCACATTTACTCCTGCAAAAATTAATGATTTATACATGATTGAGAATGTGCCGATCTACCACTATTTAAACTTTGCCCTAACAAAGGACAACATGAAGGATATATACAGATATTTGACAGATGAAAGTGATGAATGGGAGATAAGAGATAACGGGTATATAAGTTTTTTTACTGTCATTAAATAATAAATTGAAGCACTTACATTATTTTATATGTTTAAAACTGCTCCCAACTATGAAGATCAGTAAAGTAACCAAGGAGTGTGCTATTTTGAACTATTATATTCAAATAAGGATGCCTATTGATGTTGGTTCTATAATTATTAAATATGTTTTGGGATTGATTGTTCATGGATCAAAGTATGGGCTTGGACATCCTTCCACCATATTTCTCCTCTGTAGTTAATAACAAGTGTCGTATGAGAATTGGGAAAGAGTACTTCTACCTTGGAAGCCTATAGACCAAACAGATGAACATAGTAACTAGGCAGTTGGTGATATGAATGACATTAGTATCATTGAAGATCAACCATCTTAGTGTTCTACACCTATTCCTCCTTACTTTCCTGAAAGTTCACAGATCATTTTAAAGAAAACTAAGAAATTGGAGAAGAAAGTGCAACACCTGATGAATGCAATCAACAATCTATCTGAGTTCTTTGATCATCTGGATTGGAGAATGAAGGAACACTTTAATCATTTTGAGTATATTGAAGGAATTTTGATATGTATAATGAAAAGAAAAGGTTGGATTGGGGAGGATTCTACTGAAGAATTCCTGTTTTGTCCATTTTACAATTTGTCTGTTCACGTTGAATCAATTGGAGATTTAAGAGTTGTTGACAGCTTTGAGGAAGAATGAAGACTTAATTATTGTATTTCTGTGTTTATGCAATTGAAGTGATTTCCTTGCTTTGCAGAGAAGTTATATTTGGACTTGCTTTCTTGTTTAGTTTTTAGTGTTATTGTGTTGTGATTGTGAGCGATGTTGAATTTTAGAATTTCATGGCTTAGTGATATGTAGCATTTAGTGTTATTTGTATATTTTTGTAATTTGGATTTTTTTATATCAAAGTGATGTTTACTGTTGTTTGCATTTAAAAATATCATTTGACATGGCTTTAGTATGTTATTCAAAGCTTAATTGGAATAATTAGATGACAGAGCAGACTCAAAAAGATCGAAATTGCAAAAGAAAGTCGGAAGCCTAGTTTTTGAACTGGCGCCTAACTGTGCGGTCACCAGTGCCGGACCACGCCAAAAGACAGAGAGTTTGGCCATAAGATTAGAAAATAGAGCCGAACGGCGCTGTCACCATCACTAGACCGTACTTGACTAGAAAATGGCCTTAAACCCCAAAATTTCATGATTTAACCCTAGGACCCACAATTTTTTCCCAAAACATCATTTTCTACCTCCAGACAAGACAGTGTTGACATATTTTTAGGTTGTGTGTTGTATTTTGAAAAGGGGTCGCCTAACAGAAATTGTCTACGAATTTTAGATTTTAAATTTAATTTAAATATATGTATAATTTAAAAGATAACATTTGATTTTGAAAATAATTTTTAAGTTTGCAAATTTTTAAGATATGAAATCAATCTGATCTCACATCTCAAATAGTTTATATAAACGAGCACCACACAACAAACCGTGTATCTATCCCGAAGAATAGACACACTGCTTGATGATGGGGCTCGATTAAATAAACTAGAAGATTTGTGACATTTGTTTGGTCTGTGAACCAATTTTATAAGCCGACAAGTTCTCCTGCTTAATATAAGGGAATTAAGCAGGGTTTATATTACCTGGGTTCTTAAAGCTCCCTATAAGAGCAAACCCCTATAGTTAATTATATCCTAAATGTCCGAAGACACTTAAGAAAACTCTCGATAAAGATCAGTGGTTCTGCTTTCAAGAATTTCAAAGTTTAAGGTTTTCAAATAATTGGATTTTGGAAATTTTAATATGGAATGGATCAAATTTGGAACAGTTATTTTAGGAATCCAATGGAAGAAAAGTAGGAGAAGCTGAGGATCCAATAAGAATCTTGGAAACTTCCCAAACTATCCTATTGTTTGGCTTCAATTTGGGAGATTATTTAATGTTTCAATCTTGCCAATTTTAATTAATTAGGACTTATATTTGTATGACATAATAATACAAATAACCTAGAGGATGTGAGGGTTTATGTCGTACCAAACGATTACCTCGGAGTCCTAAGATCGGTTAGGATTTAATTTGCACAATATGATTATGCAAATGCCTAACAAAAAGTTGAGGATTTATGTTGCACTAAGGAAACTACCTCGAAATCCTATGGCTTGGTTATTTAATTCTAAGGAAAGTTTCGCTGAAGTAGACTCAGGTTTTGCTGATGATGATGGCCGTGCTGTCCACTATGCTCCAAGCTCCTTGTTGTTGAAAAGGTTTAGTTTTAGAAGGTGAAAATCAGGAGATGAGAGAAGTGAACTGGTTTAGATATCTTAAAATCCAAATGTCTTTAATGTTTTATTAGGGGAATCTTAAAGTTGATTATAATAACACCAGTTAAGATCCTACGGTTCCATCATTTCGACACCGTTATTTTTATCGGATTCACTTAGTCCAGATGAATTTGCTAAACTCAACTGAATGAGTTCCACACTTTCATTTAGACCATGGGAAATCCCGTTAGCAACACGTAGGTTACATCATCCGAGGTATTCCCGATCATCCAACAAGATGTTTTAATTTAGTTAGAATTGCAGTTTTGTTGTTCTGTTTGTGATTAAATTTTGAATTGTTTTATATTTTGAATGTTGTGGCGGTAAATTTTATCTTGTTGTGACTTTTAATTTAGTTTTGGGTTCAGTTTTGTTGCTATCCTAAAGGTTTTAGTTTTCAGGCAACAATCTTGTTTAACATGCAAAAAAAGTAAAGTGCAGCTCATATAAATAAATTGCAATAAAGTAAAAGCGTACCTGGAGAGTCTTGTCGTCATTCCAAGCTGTACTTAAAACACATGTTAAGACATTTAAATATTTATAACAAGTACCTAGGTAAAGCTAAGGAAAGGTTCTGGTTGTCTACCAAATTCCTAATCCTATTGCTAGTCAATTTCTATGACGTCTAGGTTTTTTGTATTTTGTTTAAGGATGATTTTCTTCATCAAAGAACAACTAAATTCAATTGTTCTTCTAAAATATCCCATCATATTGAGGAAGTGTTTAGGACGAGTCCTGAATATCTTTTCAATATTTTTGGGATTATTTTTTTGAGTCCAAATGAGTTTTATTGCACAGGTGAATTAATCATCCCAAAATTTAGTTTAGTTTCTTGCTCAGTGAATTAGGATATTTGATTATCCTATAAATAAAGTGACATTTCACTTGATGCTTTACTTAAGAGTTATAATAATGAAAACCTTTAAGGGAAAATTAATTTGTTAAAGAATTTAATGATTTAAAATTAGAATTAATGTTTTAAGGTGATTTAATTTAGTTATAAAATTTTAATAAATTTAAGTTTGGAATAGTGTTCAAGTTGTTTTATTCATAAGTGTTTTAAACCATTTGAATTAAAAGAGGAATTTAAATTATTTAATTTAGACTTTAATGATTTAATTTTAATTTAATTGTAATATTCTGGATTAACTTTTAATTGGTTTGATTATTATTTTTAATTAAGAATTATTTTTGTGAAATTGATTTTTAGTGTTTCAAATTTGCTTTAAGTTTGCTTTCAAGTGATTTTTGAAATTAATAATAAGCCTTTTGTTTTAAATTTATTTCAATTTAATTATCAAATTATTTAATGTTTTAAGTTTTAATTTAATTAAGGTTCACTTTCCTTTTAATTATTTAATTATTAATTTCAATTATCACTTTAAATTTAATTAAAAAGTTAAATATTATTAGAGTGATTCATTTAGGGATTTTAGTTTAAGTTATTATAGTCTCTCTAAATTATATCCCCATTTTAATAATCCAAATTTTAACTTACTCTTCCAAAATTTAAATTGTTTAATTAATTAAGGTTTACTTTAAATATTTTCAAGATGATTAATGGGTTTCTACCCCTTAATTCCCTAGGTTTCAATCATCTATGAGAAAAGTTAAGATCAGATATTTTACCCTCCCCTTGATTAAACCTAAATATTAATTAGGGTTAAAATCCTTTAATTACCTTTATGCCCCTTTAGGCTTATTTATTTCATAACTCATCAAATTAAGCTCAAATGAACTTAAAATTTTTATGTCACTTCACTTATTTGTCAATTAAGACATTAGAGGAGAAAATGTGATTTTTATGAATTTAAGTTAATTTATATAATTATTTTTTGTGAAAAATAAGGGTTTTCAATGGAAATTCAACAACATGACCAAGTTAAGATTTCTGTCCTTAAGAAAATTATGGGATGTTTCTAATGACTAGAGGACCACTTGAACCAATTTTGGTGATTTTTAAAATTATATTTTATTCATTATAATTATTTTGAGTTTTAGAGTGTTAATTAATTATAAGATAAAATAAAGATTGAAAATTAAGTTTTATATTTTTCTTAAATCTGTCTAACCTCAAGGAGTTCAGAGAAATAGATTTTATAATTTTTTGATTTTTTTTTGATTTATTAGAATTAATTTAGTGAAAAGGTTTAAAAATTCATTTTTTAATTCAAAAATTGTTTTAAGCATTTAAAATTCAATATCTTTACTTTGAGACATGAGAAAAATATTTAGTTTGTTCCTAAGTGATTAAGAGGTGAAATATGACATTTTTATGATTTTTAATATTTTTATGATTTTTATTATTTTTTAATTATTTAAAATATTAAAATATGGTGGAGAATGAAGATTTTTAGAAAATTTTAATTTAAATTTTCTAAGACTCCTTTGATATCAGAGAGCCCACAAAACCAATTTTGTGAATTTTTAAAGTGTATTTTTGGAGTTATGAATTTTTAAACTTTAATTTTGGTTATGTGACTTAATTAATCCATTTAGTGGGGTTAAACATTTTCAATTGTTTCCAAATTTTTATGTGAGATCCCTCTGATACTAAAGATTAGTGGAGAATTATTTTCAAGTTCTTTTGATGTGTGGTTAACCTAATTAATTAAAGTTTAGTTTTGAGTAATTAGGCCACTTAGGTTTATTATTAATGAATTAACTCAAAATATAATTATCCTAGGGTCCTCTGGTCCTAAGAAACTTCCCCAGATTTTCCTAGAATTTTCTAAACACTATGCTAATTAATGGAATTAAAATAACAAAAACAGTGACATAAACTTGAAAAATACATAACTTTCCATAGAGATGGCCTCTGACCTTGAAAAATTCAGGGAATGTTCCCAAGATCAGAGGCTTCAAAAGCCCTATGGTCTCATGCCATGGTGAATTGTCTATGCAAATGGAGAATCAAAATACTGAAATGAGTAAATAATTAATTAAAAATAAAATACCCCTCAAATTGACTCAATTCTTTTTCCACATTATTCTCCTCTGTTCACTGAGGAAGAGGGTATTTTTAGTTTATTTTTGTGATTTTTCTACACAAAGATATGGATTTTCTAAGTTCTGGGTATTTAAATAAATCAAAAAATCCATATTTTCCTACTTATCCACGCAGCTCCGACTCATCTCGGCAGCTCCGAAAGCCCACGCGTCGCGCTCCCATTCGATGCCGCCATCTGACTCAACGCTCTAAGGGCCCACGGTTTATGTACTATTCTCTGGTCCGGCGTAATCTGGACCGTCCAATTGATACACGCTCGATCGGACGGTGCCTGGTCATCGTCTACGACTGGTGTGCGCCCCGTGACCGTCTACACTAAAAACCTAAGAACTCTCTCATTTCTCAACGGATTTTCGTGTTCTTATACTCTAAGGATTCTTCTTGAAGAGACGAACACATCCATATGTTTTACATGCTATGAAATTAAGTAAATCAAAATGGAGAATCTCTGGAAGCTTGGGAGAAAGGAGAGGTCTATACCTTGGCTCTAAGAGTGAAGATTCAATCAGAGAGTTGTGGAACCTTCGATTGCACCAAAGGAGGCTCCAGATGAAGTCTCTGGCTCTGGGGAATTTCCTAGGTACAACTTCCACCAAGCCCGATTTCAAAGCTTGGCCAATAGAGAGAACGGCTGGCCTGGTGAGGGGGCTTCCACTGGGGAACTCCTTCTCTTGGTCCTGTGCAGGTGTGGGTGAGTTTAATTTGATTTTGGTGGAGGTTTCAGAGATGTCCTGGTTCTGGGCTGAGAATTGAGCTCCAAAATTGAGCTCAATCAATGGGGTTTAGGGCAGGAGAACAGTGGGGATCAATTGCTCTAGGTTAGGAGAAGGTCCTGGAGCAATTTTGGCAGAGTTTTGTTTAGGTCTGGTTCATCACCTTGTTTGGCCGAGAAGGTGGTGGGTTTAAATAGACATGGCTGGAGGGCCTCGTAGGGGGAGTTAGGGCTTAGAATCAGCTGCCTTGGTCAAGGGAAGAACATCCATGGAGTCCAATTGAGTTGGGACAGCTCAGCTAGTGAGTTTGAATTTTTTTGAATCAAATGGGTGCTCTCGGCCTGGTGTTTTCCGGTGGCTGTGGTGGTGGTCCGGCCAGGGTTAGGTCACCCTCAGGCCAGGGAGATCAGGGCTTGAATTTTGTGAAAGCAATGGAGGTTGGCCATGTGTCTAAGGCTTTATTTAAACGGAAAGAGGGGAAGGATAATTTTGGGCTCATTTTGGTCCAAGGTATGGTTTAGGCTAGGTGCACCTCCCCAAGGCTTGACTTTGGGCTGGGAGGAATCATTTGGATCAGCCAAGAGAGAGTGGTGTGGTCTCTTTCCATGGTGAGGTGGCTAAGCTTGGTTTAGAGTGTGACATGAAAGGGGTTAAAAAGCTTAATGAAGGATTAAGAAAGAGGCCCCCTCCATTTGCCATAAATGACATGGTGAGGTGTAAAGTGACTCCCATGGCTTGCATATGGCTTATGCATGGCTCCATGGCTTAATTTGGCTTGGGAAAAGATTTGGTCAATTTCATGAAAGTGGATTTTATGAATTTTGGCATTTTGGTGGAAATTTGGATGAAGCTTGATTTGGAATGGTTTAGAATTTTGGATGAATTTTGGATTTGGTGAAAATGGGCTTTTAGAATAGTTTAAAAAAGTGGGCCTTTAGGTTTGAAAACAAATTGGTGGATGGAAATTTTGTGAAGGATTGGGCCAAACAAATGTTGGGTTTAGTTTAGGGACGTGTCATGAACATTTTAGAAAAGATTTGGTATCATTTAGGGTGGAATTGGATTTAATATGGGCTTTTTGGTAAAGGGGCCAAAGTGGGTCAAATTGGGCAAACTTGGGTTAAGGTTGGGCTAAGGTTAGATTTTATGTAAAATTAATGTTGATAAATGTTTATGTGAGTGTCACAAAGAGTTTTCAACTTTGGTTGGGCCTTGATTTTGAGATTTGGGCCCATTTGGGTTAGGTTTGGTGGAGTTTAGGTTCAAATTTGGGGCAAATCTAATTAGTTTTTTGTTTTTGGGGATATTGCGAAGGTTTTAGAAAAGATTTGGGGCCAATTGGAGTTGAATTGGGTTGGTTTGGGCTAGATTTAGGTCATGGGCCAAAATTGGGCTTTAAGCTTCAAATTGGAATTGGATCCAAATGTTAATCAAATTGGGCTTTGATTTGGTCTAAATTGATATTGGAGATATTTAATTGAAGTTTAGAATTGAATCAGATCAACATTGAGGTCAATTGGGTTGGTTTAGTGGGACATTGGGTCCATTTGGATTAAAAATGGGTCAAATTGGGGGTTTTGGTAAAAGTGGGATAAATTGACAAAATTGGCTTATGGTGTAGTTAAATAAAATGGAACTAGGAATATTTGGGATTTTCTGGAATTTTCTGGGAATTTTTGAAATTTTTGGATTCTTTGGTTAAGAAGGGCATTTTGGGTATTTGAAGGGTATTGGGGGGTATTTTTGGAGATTTTGGTATATTTGGCTAAGGACGATCAATTTGAATGGTGGGAAATGTTTAGGATTGGTTCTGAGGAATTTTGGGTAATTTAGGTAATTTTTGCAGATTTTGGGTAGCTTCAAGGACATTTGGTAGGTTTGGTGGGTGTAGGGCCCCGGAGGTCAAAAATTGAAATTTTGGAAAAATAAAGATTGATCAAGTTTGAGTAGAAAGGAATCACTTTGGTGAGCCATGAAGCCATATCAAGCCCCTAAGAGCCATGAGAGGACTCATTTGAGGCATTCACTATGTTGTTCCTAACCCTCTTAGCCAAGGGCCTAGGGGTTCAGGACCATCCATATGAATTACCTACATGAGTCAGGAAGTCAAACTAGGTATGAATGGTTTTAGGATTTGGAATGTGTGTGAAAGTGCAATGTGTGTAGGTCAACCTTCACCAGACTAGGCCACCCAGGGTAGTTCTAAGGCCAAAGAGTCCTATAGGGAACTCATCCTTTAAACCTCCACATTTGATCTTAACCCTCTAAGTGACTTAGGGGTTTACAATCAAACTTATGGGGTTTACAGGGAATTAAGAGGTGTTTGAATTTCTAAGTGGTGGGTTCCATTTCTAGTCCTCTAAGATAGTCAAAGGGAAAGCCTAAGGCTAGATCCTAAGTACTAAGGAGAGAGAATAGAAAAGACCACATCAAAAATGAGGTCAACAGGCGGATTTTCACCCCTAGGGCTCACTTACATTTGGATTTGAAGCGATTTGGTGGCCGAAAAAGTTTGGATTTCATCTTTTCTTGGTAAGAGCTACACTTTAAACTATGTTTTTTCGATTTTGACAGTGAAAATCTCATGCATTAGGAAGATTTAAATTTTGAGGTTTTTAGATAAAATTTTGAGATTTTCCATGGTATTTGAGTTCTTATCTATTTAAATTTACTTTGGAGTCTATTACATTGCAATTTTGAAATTGATTTGGATAAATTTAATATTTTTTGGTAAATGGCTCCAATAATGGCTAAGGGGAAGAGAAATTTGATTATGATGAGAGTAAATTTGTGATTTTCAAGGCTTATTTTTGTTTCAGTACATTTCTTAGCAATAAGAAGTTTATTCAAGCAAAGGCTTTTGAAAATCCTGGAGGTGTGATTAAAGAAATTATTGCAAATCGTCAATGGGAACATTTTCTGTTATTTTATCGCTGAAGCAATGCTGGGAATGTAAGAGAGTTTTATGCAAATTTGTATTTATTTGAGAGAGAATATAACCTTGTTAGAGGACAAAAGATTGAATTTACCCCCGCCCACATCAATGCATTTTTTCTATTGAGAGAACCCTTCTTATGTGAATACAAAAATTTTCCTGTTACTAATGAAGCATTGGATATGATTATGAACTATTTGACTGAAAAAAAAGGGGAATGGGAGATTAAACAGAAACAAAAAGTTAATTTCCCCCTTTCTACTTTGAATCTTTAATTGAAAGCCTGACATCATTTCATTTTTGCAAGACTTCTGCCTATCAGCCACCACAGCGAGGTTACTGTAGACAGAGCTATTCTGAATTACTATATTCAAAACATGAACAATATCAATATTGGGGTTATTATTCATAATAGTATTTTGACAAGTTTAAAAGGAGAGACTAAAGGTGGACTAGGACACCCCAGCTTGATTCATGCCTTGTGTATTCAGTCAGGTGTAGCAACTGAAGATAATGATGAGATAGTTGATCAACTAAAAATTTGATAGCTTTTTACTATTCATTTCATACCTATTTTTGATGATATTGCACTTTAAATAAAGATATTTTTCATGATTTCATGTAGGTACAATGATTTCAGACCTTTGGAGCAAAAGGAAGCGAAAAGGAGCAAATTTGGAGCAAAATGGGGGTAAAAGTGCATTTTATTCAACTAGCGTCGAACGATGTTGTCACCAACGCCGGACCGCACTATTTCACAGAGAGTTGCGACCAATTAGTGGAATAATGCACCAAACGATGCCCTATCTTGCACCGGACCGCGACCTATCCTGATTCCAATGTATTTAGCTGGATTTTTGAGGGTTGTTTGAGGAAACTCATCGGAAATCAGTTATGGTCGAATTTAAACTACTTTGGAACCAAATTTAGATAGGGGGAGAGTTTAGAGTGTAGAGAGAGTTTAGAGAGAGTGTCTTTTCATTTTGTTTAAGAAATCTTAGTTCTGTGTGTTGTCTTCTAAGGAGCGTAGGAGATGAAGGAAAATGAGAGATTTCATCTTTTTTACTTATCTAAAGAGAGAATTGTTTGTTGTTTTGAAGAATGAAAAGGAGTGAAAGGAATTCCTTGAGATTCGCTAGGGGAAGAGTTTGAGATAAGTTGTATTTTCTTTACTCTGTTTGTATCACGTTGTTTTTATTTATAAAATTCATGTTTTGTCATCTTTTCTTCACGAGTCTTGAGTAGATTTCTTTGTCTTCCTCCATTTCACGTGATGTTTTGATGTTATGATATGGAAATGATGTGTCAATTTATTATGAAGAATTTGTGATGACCTTTTCACTTCAAACATTATTTACTTTTTGATATGGTCAATTAAATTGTTAAAACTTGTTAGGAAACATATGTTTCGAAAGGATTATGAGTTCCACAACAAAAGTGAAGGTCACATTCAATGTCCATGAATGAGTGATGTAGTTCATGGGGATTGAGTGCAAATAAATAGGGAAATTTACTTTGATGGGCGTAGAATTGGAGATTTCAGAGTGACAGGCTGAAATCCCCAATTTGGTCCTAGGGTTTGGAAACCAAAGCGAGAGTTAGCCTTCAGGGGAAGGGAAGTGGGAGCTCTGAAGTGAGAGCCAGTATCCGCCCAGCCTAACCACAGATTTGGGAACTAAACATAGGATTAGCCAATGTTCTTTATACACTTGGAAAAGGGTAAGGAATAGAAATGCTCCTATTTGGCAAAATACATTTGCATCTCTGATTTATTTCACAATAATCATCATATTATAATTGGAGTGGAGGAAGTCTCTTTCTTTCAACTGAAACTTTGTTATAAATTTAGTCTTGTGTTAGTTTAACTTGCTATAAGTTTAGAACATACGTTGGTAGAAATTGTAACTACAACTATTGTCTTTCTTTTAAGAATTTAAATTACTTGCAATTGTGTTGTGATTCGAGAGGTGATTTCTGTGCTACACCATAAAATTAAACAATCCCTGTGGGATCGATATCCAGGACTCCACTAGAGCCATGTATTACTTGAGCGATATGTATACTTGCGTTTAATAGTGTGTCTCATTATAAAACTAATAAATCAACACACACACACACACACACACACACACACACACACACACACACACACACACACACACACACACACACATATATATATATATATATATATATATATATATATATATATATATATATATATATATATATATATATAGAAAACACACACACACACACACACACACATATATATATATATATATATATATATATATATATATATATATATATATATATATATATATATATATATAACACACACACACACACACACACACACATAGATATATATATATATATATATATATATATATATATATATATATATATATATATATATATATATATATATATATATATATATATATATAAAGAAAAGAACTCTTTATTAGATCTAGGAAAGTCTATTACATCTCAAAAGAGGAATAGGTAGAAGATCCCCATGTAAAAGTAATCTAAAAGCAAGGAAAACGGAAGTTCTGTCGAAAAAACCATCATAAGGACATCAAACAAGTAAATTAGATGAAGAAGCTCTAGTTGCAAGCACATTTGCTGGTTGATTTCCTTCTCTATACACATGACTCCACCTGATAAGTATAGATGATTCAATTTGATTGATTTTGTTGATCCAGACTTGAATGTACCAAGGAGCTATATCATTCTTCAGTAGAATATTTAACAGGGTAGCTGAATCAGTTTCAATATGAATAAGAGGATGATTATTAATCAGGGCTGCTTTCAGACCCCAATAAATGGCTATAACTTCAGCCATAAGAGCATTGTTAGCTTCAATAGGTGCTGCTAGAAACCACAAGCATTTTCCATTATGATTTCTTCCAAGAATACCAATACCAGCTGCACCATCTTTGTAACTTCCATCAACATTGATCTTAATCCATGGGAATAAAGGAGTAGCCCACTGAATTAACAAAGGTTTAGCTGTCACATGGTGAATCGTTATATTAAAGTGCTTCCTTATCTTGAATATGTAAGACAAACAATTATTAATCACCAACTGAGAAGAGAACACTTTTCCTTCAAATAACACTTTATTTCTCAAAAACTAGATAAACCAGAAAACTATTAAAGGAATATAAAGTCTTCAGCCCCTTTCCAATCCAGCCAGCAAGTTGTAATAGAGTTCCATAAGGAAAATTTAACTTTAGTGCAGCTGCTGCTAATAACAGAATTCCATATTAGTTGAACTGCAGGGCGATTCAGGAAAAGATGAAAGATGGATTCCTCCTTGGAGCAACAAAAGACACATCTAGAAGGACCTCTAATACCTTTTAATTTCAATATATCATCAGTAGGTAGAAAATTCTTGAACAGCTTCCAACAGAAGAATGACATGGAAGGTGAAATGAATTTATTCTAGATAGCCTTCCCCCAGTCATTATTAGAGCAAGGGACATTAGAAAGACAAATGAATTTGGATAAGCTTTGATAAGCAGGAACTTTAGTAAGTAACCTATCCTTCCTATCCTTCAGGATAGGCACAGTTAAAATTTTCTCCAAGGTCTCCTTGTTAACAGCAGTTTGAAGAACAGCTTTATTCCAGGTTCCATTAATCTAGCTATCTGAGACCTTCTTAATTGCAGAAAACTGACTAAATTGTGATAAAAGAGATTCATTAAACGTACTAATTATCCTTCCAGAAATCAATTTGACCATCACCAAATTCCCAAACAAAACGTTGTTCAGCAAACTCTCTGATTTTTAATAACTCCTTCCAAGTTCTTGAGTCACCCAGTTTAGATAGAGTTTGAGTAGGATGAGAGTTAAAACAATATTTCCCATGCATAAATTTGGCCCATAGAAAAGATTTGGATCTAAAATTTAACCACTGTTTACAGAAATAAGCAAAACTTAGATGTTGAAAACTTTTAAAACCCAAACCTCCATTAGACAAAGGTTTGCATAACTTCTCCTAGCAAGACCAATGAAAATGCTTATGCTGACCCTCCCAAAAAAACTTATTGAACATTAAGGAAAGTAAATTATGAATGCTTTTCTTCATTTTAACCATCTGAAGAGTATATAGAGGAAAGGAAGTTAAAACACTTTTAAGTAGAGTTATTCTACCCCCATTGGATAGAAAAGACTTAGACCAGCATTGGAGTTGGGAAGAAATCTTGGAAACTACATCATCATAATGTGATAGTCTTCTTCTACCTTTAATCAAAGGAAACCCCAAGTATTTAAATGGATAACCTGCTTCTTTAAATCCAGTAAAATCAGAGATCCAGTTTCTTATATGGACATTCATACAGGAGCTGGGAAGAAATTGACATTTCGATTTATTAAAAGCCATACCAGAAACCTCTTCAAAGCTGGCCAAAGTTTTCATAATGTGTTTAATTGAGCTTTTGCTGCCATTACAGAAGACAATAACATCATCTGCATAAGCCAAATGACTAACCAATAGATTAGATCTATGCTGGAATTGGACATGAGAATGGTTGAGTTGTAACTGATTAAGCATTCTAGAGAAATAGTCAAATACCAATATGAAGATATAAGGAGATAAGGGGTCCCCTTGTTTAATCCCTCTACCAGATTGAAAGAACCCTTGGCTCTTTCCATTGATCAAAAGACTATAGTAATTATTTTGAAGCCATCTAGAAATCAGGCTACAATAATCAGTTCCAAATCCTCTAGCAGCAAGAACCTCCAAAACAAAATCCCAACTGATGGAATCAAAAGCTTTGGAGAGATTTAATTTGATAATTATGTTAGAGCCCCTACAAGTTTTATCAATGTCAGTAAGTAGTTCTTGTGCTAGAAGCACATTATCAGAAATATTTCTTCCTTTAATATAAGCAGACTGATTAGCTGAAATCAGTTCAGATAGAGAAGGCTGAAGTCTTTCCACAATAATCTTGCTGAGAATCTTAGAAAAAATGGAAGTGATGAAAATGCGTCTGAAATCATGCCAACTAGTTTTAATCTTATCTTTGGGAATAAGTATAATAGATGACGCAGAAAAATATTTAGGGAGCTCTACCCCCTGAAAAAATGCTTGAACAACAGGAATTACTTTGCCTTTGATTATACCCCAATATCTTTTATAGAAGTCTGATGAGAACCCATCAGGACCAGCAGTTTTATTAACATCCATGGAATTTATAACATTAAATATCTCCTCCTCAGCAGGGATCTGGATTAGCTTGCTACCATTACCTTTGAACATACCATCCTTTAATAACTTAGCAGAAAATAAAGCAGCATTGGTGGATTTAAAAGAAAAGAGTTTCTGAAAATACCCAATAGCATCATCTGCAATATCTTGAGAATTAAATAACCAACCCTTTTGATCTGACTTGATTTTAAGAATGAAATTAAGTGATCTCCTGTATTTGATGACAGCATGGAAGTATTTGGAATTTCGATCCCCATATAGAAATTGTTTAGCAGAAGCCTTTTGTAATAGAAATAATTCCTCATTAGCTATAGCAGTACTTAGTCTTTCATTAGCATCATACAATTGAGATTCAGCACAATACCCTAACTCCACCTCTATCTCCTTAGCTTTAACAAGATTGTCAGCCTTAATGATGTTATCAGTCAGGTTTCCAAAAACATTCCAGTTCCAATCATTAAGAGCCTTAGCCAATGCCTTTTGAGATTGCCAAAGTTGGACCATAGGATTAGCCATTGAAAAAACATGAGGACAGACCCAATTGTCCTCAATAACTTTATGGAAAGAAGGATGAGTAGACCAAACATTTAAGTATCTGAAAGACTTATTTTTAACAGTAGGCAATGTAGAAAAGATAGCTAACAAAGGGTTATGATCAGAACCAAATCTAGCAAGATGTTGCACCTTACAAATAGGAAACATATCCAACCAAGCTTGATTAACTAAAAGTCTATCAAGCCTTTAATAAACATTACCTCTCTTCCAAGTGAAAGGAGACCCTTCAAAACCAAGATCAAAAAGATTAGTCTCCTTAATATGGTTGGAAAAAGTGAGCAGATCTTGTAACTTAGGAGCTCTACCACCCTTCTTCTCACTAGGATGAGCAATAGAATTAAAATCTCCCCCAACAAGCCACCCTTGATTAACATTCTGTCCAATAATGTGCAAATGATTGCAAAGCTCCTTTTTATCAATGATGGAAGAACCAACATAAATAAATGTTGCAAGACCACTAAAATGCTCCAGCTCAAAATGAAAATGCAGAAATTGAGAGTGATCCAGAATAATGTCAATTTTTAACTCTTTCCTACAGAAAAGCCAAATCTTGTTGGAAGAGTTAGAAATAAAGTTAAAGCTTTTGAATTTATTGGTAAATCTATCAAGATTAGATTTCACCAAGGGTTCAAGTAGCACCACCACCCAAAACTTATGAATCCTGTTTAGACTCAGTAATCTATTAAGGGAGTCGGGATTAGCCACTCCCCTAATATTCCAACAGATGAATTGAATCATTAATCTTTACTCTTCCCCCTCTAGTCAACCTAGAGAAGGAAGGAGTAGAAGCACTTGAAGTATGATATTAGCTTCTGAAAGATGCTTCAATTACAAGGATTTTTTCTTTTTACTTTTCTGTACTACCCAGTCACTTTGCAATTCTTTAGTTATAGCAGCTGTGTTGATAGTTGCTTCAGTACCAAACTGTTCCTTATGCTGAAAAATAGGATAATTAGTATTCTGATGTAATACTTCCCCAGCCATATGTGTAACATTCTTATTAGCTTCAGTTGAATTATCAGAGACAGGAGCAGCAGATAAGACGATAGAGTCCTTATAATAATCAACAGCAGATCTGTCCTTTTGTGATGCCAGAACAGGATCAACCACAATATTAGTCAATAAAACATCAGAACTACAAGGAATATTGTCATCTAAAGCAGATTCAGTAGAAGGTAAATTTTCAGTAACCAATTTACTGATTGAAGAATTTTGGACAAGAATAGAATTCCCAACATCATTGATGTCATCAGAAATAATCAAAGTTTGCTCATTACTTCATGCAGATTCAGTAGAAGGCAAATTTTCAGTAACCAATTTACTGATTGAAGAATTTTGGACAAGAATAGAATTCTCAACAGCATTGATGACATCAGAAATAATCAAAGTTTGCTCATTACCTCCAGCAGAAGCATTATCTAGATTATTAACACTCAAATTTTCCTTCACAGCATCATTATTTAAGTTATCAGCTTTACCTTTAATTGATTTCAGATTAGGCTGAAGTCTGTAACAAAGATCCTTGGAACGCCCAAACATTTTGCAATGGTGGCAGTACACAGGTCTTTGTTCCATAACAATGGGTTGTCAATACCCATTGTGTGGTGAACCTAGCCAAATCTCATGAATTTCAGGAAGAGTGATGTCTCTTTCCACTAGAATTCTGGCCAATGACGGTCTAGACAAGTTGAAGGTGGACATATCTAATTTCAGTGGCCTTCCAATTGCTATCCCAATGGCATAAATAACTTGGTAGTTGAAGAAATGCAATTTCAGATTAGGTAATCTATACCAAATGGAAACAATAGGAGCTTCTTGATTGGGATCAAAATCTGGAGACGATTTTAAGATCTTCATATATTTTCCCTCTATCACCATAACCTTCTTTGACAATAAGTTGGCATAATCTTCTTCTTTAGATAACTGAATCATTATATGCCTCCCATCAAAGAGACCAACCTTCAAATTGCTCATTATAATAAGATCCATTTTTGGATGTCCATATTGAAATTTACCTATCAGGGTAAACTTGCGAAGATCTATCAAAGAAGATAGTTCATTATCAGAGAAGATAAGGGCAGGTTTAACCCCTTTCTTGACCACCTGCTAAATGAAAGGGCAGTCACCCTTCCCTGCCACAGAATCATGATAGATTTGAGGGAAGATAAGTTTGTCATGTTGACTCCCCAAATCATTCCCAACTACTTCAAGAAAAGAAGGCTTCACAGGAGGAGCCGCCTTAGAACAATCAGAAAAAGGATCAAGAAAATAACAAGATCTCCCAAAAAAAACAAAAAGAGCCACAACAGAACCAGAATTTTGAAAAAAGAACAAGCCCGGGAAACGAGATATATATATATATATATATATATATATATATATATATATATATATATATATATATATATATATATATATGTATATATATATTTTTCCCAAAAAGGAGCAACAAAGTGGGCTCCTTACATGTTAATAACAAGTGGAGAGTACAAAACCAAAAATGGAAAGGCTCCAACTAACATCCAAACATAATGAGTCCACTCCCAAAAGACCACAAAACAAGAAAGCCAAGATTGTGTGTGTGTGTGTGTGTGTGTGTGTGTGTGTGTGTGTGTGTGTGTGTATATATATATATATATATATATATATATATATATATATATATATATATATATAATTAGTTTAAAATGGTTGGGTGAAACCCCACAGCACCCAAAATCCAAACAAAAAAGAAAACCATAGGGACATTTCCTTCAGGATAAAGTGAAGGAAAAGGAACCACCAAAATCTTAGAAAAATGGGATTGGCTCCACTCTAAGATGTGGAAGCTGCAGCTTGTCTCCATTAATTAAAATTTTGAGGTCAATGGGGGGGGGTTGTAGAAACTAACACCTACTGGGTTTTTGCCCCCATAACTGCTAACCAATTCGCCACTTTATTACCCTCCCTGAGAATTGAAGAAATGGTAAATTGAGGGGGTTTAGCCTGGTTTATTTGTTTTCTCCAATAGTCTTGCATCCAGGTTGTAGACTGATCTTGTTGTAGAGTGTGAAGGAGAACAGTGGAATCGACTTCTAGCCAAAGGTTCGACCAGTTGGCAATTTTGGCAATATGCAAAGCATACTCCACAGCAATAAATTTAGCTTCAAGGGCATCTCTAGCTTCCACAGGTGCATAGAAGAAAAGAAAGCAGTTACCACGAGAGTTTCTGAAAACTCCCCCCACTCCAGCATTGTCCTTGGAGAAACTGCCATCTGTATTGATTTTGATGGTTGGGTTAGTAAGGGGGTTCCAACTAACCAATTTAACTTTTTTACCAACAACAGGTGGGAGCTCAATTTGCAGCAGATTGGAGAAACCTTTGTGTTTAATAATTTTGTGTGGATATGTTTTACAGTTTTTGACTACTTTGTCCACAGTGGCAGTGATCCCATCGAATTTGGCATTGTTTCTGGCCATCCACAGAAACCAAATAACAATGCAGTGTAGAGTATGAATTTTCTGATTTCCCCTATTCATCCAATGTTTATGAAATTCTTCCCATCTATAAGTTTAGTTTTCCCAGCCATTGGTTAGTTGCAGCCATACAAATTTGGAAAAGGAACAATTGAAAAAAAGATGAGAGATGGATTCTTCATGGTGGTGGCAGAGCACACATTTAGAAGGCCCCCTAAGGCCTTTCAGTTTAAGTATATCATCAATGGGGATGAGGCCATGGAAATTTCTCCAGCACAGAAAAGACATGGAAGGGGACAAGAATTTATTCTAGATGGAGTTTCCCCAGGAAACCGAGGGCCAGCTGAATAGACTCCTGTAGATAGTTTTAGTTATATTCTTGGTGTGATGGTTACTCCAACTATTTTTATCAGGAACATTTCGATCAAATTTGATAGAAGAAATCTGCTTAGCTGATTGGTCCTGTAAAATGGCTTTAAGATGGGGAAGGGACCAGTTACACCCTTACCAGAACTCACAAACCTTAGTAGATAGATCATAAAAATTGTCCCTTGCAATTAGCCAATCCTTGGGGCACCAATTTTCCAGCCAAAAATTCACTTCACCCCTCCCCAGTTCCCAGATAAAAAGATTTTCAGCAAAATTCCTCACCTTGAGTAAATTGACCCATATTCTGGAGTCACCTAACTTCCTGACCACTTGAGTAGGGTGGGAGTACCTGCAGTATTTATCCATCATATATTTAGCCCACAGAGAGGTTTGGGCTCGAAATTAATCCATAATTTGCACATGTTGACATGCTTGAATTTGAGGAAAACTTTTGAAGCCAAGGCCTCCGAGTGACCTTGGTTTTGTGACCTTTTGCCGAGATGTCCAATGCTTTTGGGTTCTCTCGCTGGCCCATAGAAATCGTTAAAAGCCCTTTCCAACTGCAATTGGGTGCTTTTCTTCATAGAAATCATTTGAAGAAGATAAGAGGGGAAGGTTGTGAGGATACTCTTAAGGAGTGTGATTCTACCTCCATTGGATAAGAATGAATTGGTCCAACAGCTCAATTGAGAATTAACTTTGGTGAGAATCTCCTCAAAATGGATTTGTTTGGTTCTACCCATAGTGAGAAAGACACCCAGGTATTTAAAAGGAGGGGTACTGCATTTGAATCCAGTGTATTCCAGAATCCATTGCTTGACCTCAATAGATGTTAACTTGGAGAATACCAATTGACACTTCTCAGGATTGAAAATCATTCCAGATTGTTGTTGGAAGGAGTCTAAGCAGTGTTTCAGCTTTTCACAGCAGTTTTATGAGCACTAGAGAAGACCATGATATCATCTGCATAGAGGAGGTGAGAAATAGCAAAATTTGATTTATGATGGTACCTGGCAAAGCTTTTGTTCAGAATGGTCTGATTAATCATTCTTGAGAAGTAATCAGCTGCTAAGATGAAGATGATAGGAGAAAGTGGGTCTCCCTGCTTTAATCCTCTGGTGGCATGGAAGTTGCCTCTGGCATTCCCATTAATTAAAATAGAGTGTTCATTAGAATGGAGCCACCTGGAAATGAGATTGCAGAACTGTTGCTGGAAACCTCTAGCAGTCAATACATCATCAATGAACTCCCAACTAATGGTGTCATAGGCTTTTTGGATATCCAATTTGTATATGAGATTACCTCCCCTATGAACTTTATCCAAATCTAGCAGTAATTCCTGGGCAAGTAACACATTATCAGTGATTGACCTGCCCTTAACAAAAGCTGACTGATTCAAGCAGATTAACTTATCAAGATGAGGTTGAAGTCTCCCCACAATTATTTTGCTGATTGCCTTACTGATTACAGAAGTCAGGGAAATGGGTCTAAAATGATCCCAGTTTTGCATAAGATTGTTTTTGGGGATCAGCACAATGTTTGAAGCACAAAAATAACTGGGAAGTGATTTACCAAGGAAGAAGCTTTGGATAGCTGCCACCACATCACCACCAACCAGCTTCCATTCCTTCTGATAGAAGTCTGCAGTGTAGCCATCTGGTCCTGCAGTTTTAGAACTATCTATTGATTTTATGGCATTCCAGATTTCTTGTTCAGTTGGGATAGTAGTTAAATTAAGTACATTAGTGTACTGTAAGTTGTCCTGGAAAAGAGATCTATCAATAGGCAGTCTGGTTCTGGGAGGAGAATTAAGCAGCCTATCAAAATATGTGACAGCATCCAAGCCAATATTAGTGTCATCCAGGAGTTTCCTGCCATCAGTTGTGTGAATAGAGTGAATATTATTGCATTTCCTTCTGTATTTTATATAGGCATGGTAAAACTGAGTATTTCTATCACCATGAATAAAATGGTTCAAAGCAGCTTTTTGTTTTAGATACTGTTCCAACTTATCAGTAGCCACCAGTAAGTTATTTTGTGCAGTAAAGTATTGCTCATCTGTAGCAGTACCTGCTTGGATTTTAGACTCAATTTGATTTAGCTCTTTCTCAGCCACTTGGACAACTTCATGGAGGTTCCCTATATAGTTCCAACTCCATTTCCTAAGAGCTTTACTGAGAGTTATCTGTAGCCTGCTTAATCTAATGAGGGGGTCTGGGTGATCGATACGGTGCCGGTTTTCTCGAACAATCTTGTGGAACTCGACATAGGAGGACCAAACATTAAGATATCTAAAAGGAGGGGGAGTATTAGAGCAGTTGGGGGAGGTAATGGATATAAGGAGAGGTCTGTGATCAGAACTAGCAAGACTCAGGTGAGTAACATAAGTAAGAAGCCAATTAGAGAGCCAAAGGTTGTTAACCAACATACTGTCAAGCCTCTCCCAAATGCTCCCTCTCTTCCAGGTAAAAGCAGGTCCTCTAAACCCATGGTCATATAGATTGGCTGCATGAATATTATCATTGAAAATAGTCATATCAGAGAGCTTGGGAGATCTACCCCCAATTTTTTCACTTGAAGACCCCACACTATTAAAATCACCACCAACTATCCAGGGTGAGTGTAGTTGGACACTGATGTCCTGGAGCTGAGTCCACAAGAGCAGTTTATCTTCCTTTTTACATCCAGCATACACAAAAGTTGTTGTACCATCCCTGCCATTAATCTGAAAGGAAGAATGTATAAATTGGTTGTTGTCAATAAGGATAGACTAGGTCACCTCTTTTCTACAAAAAATCTAAATTTTATTATTGCAGTTAGCATAATGGTTGAAACCATGTAGCTTACTAATGATTTTCTGAGGGTATTTATTTACCAATGGTTCAGAATGGTAATGCACCATAATTTATATTTTTTGTTTAAATGTAACAGTCTTTTAAAAGAGAAGGGGTTAGCAATACCCCTTATATTCCAACAGAGAAAGTTTATCATTAATTGGGATGAGGATTAATTGAGGATTGAGATCTAGATCTAGATCTCCCCCTGGTAACAGAAATTCCAGCTAACTCCCCCACAGAAAGAGGAGTTCCATGTTTTTGTACTTCACTAAGATTATTCTTCTTCCTTTTCCTGGAGGTTTGGGTGTGCCATTTGCCTTCCATCCCCTTCTGCATATCACTAACTTCAGCATTAGAGGGAGCCTGGGTATCTAATTGCTGTTCAATGGATTGAGTGGGTGTGACTATTCTGACTTCCTCTTCCTCCCTTCTGCACCTATGGAACTGGGCATCAGTTGGAGATCTACCCCCAAAAGGAGACTCATCTTCAGAAACAGTCCTGATTAACCCAGAATCTGCTAGAGGGGTGCCTTCATCCACATTGACTGTGTGTTCAAAATTCTTCTCCCCAACAGTTGGGGGGACATAATCAACTGGTACTCTCCCCACCTCTATTGGAGGAGTAACCTTAGTTTGAGTGACTGTGTTCACAGTATCTCTCCTTTCCCCTAAGCCCTGTTGCACTAAAACAGTATCAACAGGCTGCTTATTTTGAGTTTCCTTTGCTGTGGATCTTCTGGATGGAGGATGAATTCTATAACATTTTTCAATTGTATGTCCAAACATTTTGCAATGAGAGTAGTAGTAGGGTTTTTGCTGCATTATAACTTCTTCCCATTGTCCTTCCTTAGCTGATCCAATCCAAATTTTCTTGACCTCAGGCAGTGAAATATCTCTTTCAATCTGGATCCTAGCCATTTCAGGTTTAGCTTTGTTGATGGTAGCAGCATCCAGCCTTAAAGGAGTTCCAATAGACCTCCCAATTTGGAAAAGAGCATCCTGATTGAAATATCTGTAAGGAAGATTAGGCAGTTTAAACCAAATTGGCACAATTGGGGGGTCCTTGCTAGGATCAAAATCTGCTATCCATTTGATTATTTTCATCTCCACTCCTGCAATAGTCACCAATTATTTGGCAAATAACATAGCATAATCCTCTTCAGCAGTGAAGTTGATGAGAAGATGCCTTCCATCCAACAGCCCTAGCTTCCAATTTCCTTGAAAATTCAGGGATTCAAAATATTTTCTCACTAGCTCCATCTTGGGATGCCCCAAACTAAATTTCCTAATCAATGTGAGTTTAACTTCAGCATCAAGATCAGCCGATTCCTGGTCAGTGAAGATCAATATGTTTGGTAAGGCTATATCTCTTACCATGAATCAAATGGATCTTATCTGGCTGGGATCTGTCAAAAGGGATGCTCGAGATTTGGTTGATGGGAGGAGCTCGAAAGTTGTTGCAGTTTAGGTATTGACCAATCCATACCCTCCCAGTGAGTGGCCACTGGGAATTGCTGTTTTTCAGTGTTAGGTAGAGGAATCAGTTCATCCCCCTGGCACCAATGGTCCTGCCAGAACATGATATCACCTCTACCCAGTTCCCAATAGTAAAGAGATTCTGCAGTATCCTTGTTAAGGAGCATGTGCTTCCAGATTCTTGATATACCAGGTTTTATTTAAGAGGAGGTAGGATGTATATCTCTGAAATATTTACCTTTCATATAAAGAGCCCAGAGAGATTGCTGTTTCCTAAATTGGATCCAAAGCTTACAAAAGTTGACCTACTGTAAGTGCTTTAAACCTTTAAATCCTAAACCTCCAGCTTCCTTTGGTATGGCTAGTTTCTGCCAGCTGGCCCAATGGAGTTGCTTCCTTTGACCAGCCCAGAGAAATCTATTAAAAATTCTCTCAATGTGAATTCTGGTACTTTTCTTCATAACTGCCATTTGGAGGATATAGGAAGGGAAAGATGTTAACAAGCTATTTAGAAGGGTGATTCTGTTACCTGAGGAAAGGAAGGAGTTGGTCCAGCTGGAGAGATGATCATTTAGCTTCCCAATGATTTCATCAAACTGGACCTGTTTGGATCTGCCTTTAGTAAGGAGCACCCCTAAGTATTTCACAGGGAGGCTAGCTTTGGAGAAACCAGTGAAATTAGTAATCCACTGGTTGATATTAGGTGGGGTATGGTTGGGGAAGAGTAATTCACATTTGGTTTGATTGAAATGGAGACCAGAAACTTCTTGAAAATGATTGAGGCAGTTTATAACCCTTTTAACAGCAGATTTAGAGGCCCTGGAAAAAAGCATTATATCATCAGCATACATTAGATGGGAAATGATCAAATCTGACCTGTGGTGATATCTTACATAGGGGTAGGAAGAGACTTGAGTTTCCAAAAGCCTGGATAGATAATCTATCACTATGATGAAAATTGTGGGGGATAGAGGATCCCCTTGTTTAAGTCCTCTGGTGGCTTTGAAGTCTCCCCAGCATTGCCCATTGATGAGAATAGAGTGATTATTCTGTTTCAGCCATCTCTTAATAAGGAAGCGAAGGAAGATGTGAAACCCGGGCTTGAAGAACTTGAAGAATGAAATTCCAGATCAATTGTATCATAAGCTTTTTGAATATCAAGTTTATAGATGAGATTACCTCCCCTACAATGTCTGTCCAAATCCAGCAGTAGTTCTTGAGCAAGGAGTGCATTATCAGCTATAGATCTTCCTTTAATAAAAGCTGATTGATTGGGGATGATGATTGTATCAAGATGAGGTTGTAACCTACCCACAATGATTTTACTGATGATTTTACTTATTACAGTGGTAAGGCTGATTGGTCTGTAGTGATTCCAACATTTGGGGGCATTATGTTTGGGGATAAGCACAATAGTAGAAGCATGGAAGTAATGGGGGGTGTCATTTCCTTGGAAGAAACTTTGGATAGCAGAAGTTACATCAGCTTTGCAAGTAGTCCATGTCTTCTTATAGAAATCAGCACTATAACCATCAGGGCCAGCAGTCTTTGAGCTGTCAATAGAATTTATAGCCATCCAAATCTCCTCTTGAGTAGGGGTGTCAGCTAAATCAAGAGAGTTAATGTAGTTGTACTCTTTGTTGAAAAGGCTACCATCAATAGGAGGTCTGTTGCAAGGTTGGTAGGTGAGTAGCTTATGGAAGTAATTGACAGCATCATTAGCAATATCAGCCTCATTATTGAGTATGATTCCCTTGTCAGTTCTAATGGAGTGGATTGCATTACATTTCCTCCTGTATTTGATCCAAGCATGAAAGAATTTGGTATTCCTATCACCATCTTTAAATTTAGAGATGGCAGCTTTTTGTTTCAGCAGTTGGTCTTGCCATTCAATAAGTGTAAGTAGTTTCTCCTGAGCAGCCAAATATTGGCCAGACAGATTGTCATCTGACAGTGTGGCAGCCTCTAAAATGCTTACTTCCTTCTCAGCCTTGGAAACACAATGGAAAATGTCTCCAATTGACTCCCAGCTCCAGTGTGACAGAGTAGCAGCCAGCTTGAGTTGAAGATTTTGTAGTTTGATGAAAGGATTTGGATGTGAGCAACCTACCCACTGCTCAGCATTAACAGCTTGGAATTGTGGATGAGAGGACCAAAAGTTCAAATATCTAAAAGGGGGGAGAGGTGGTTAGGTTGGGTGGGGTGGTAATGGAGATAAGTAAAGGTCTGTGGTCTGAGCCTGCAAAGTTTAGATGAGTTATATTGGTGTGAAGGAAAGTTTGATGCCAGGTATTATTAGCTAGGAATCTGTCCAATCTCTCCCAAATTTTCCCTCTCCTCCAAGTGAAGGGGTTCCCCTTGAAGCCCAGATCAAATAGTTCAGCTCTTCTAATATTATCATTAAATTCAGTAAGCTTGGTGAGATTAGGGGGTCTTCCACCAATTTTTTCAGCAGCAGAAGTAATATTGTTGAAGTCACCACCCACAATCCAGCTGAGGGCTTCTCTAGAGTTGATTTGATGAATTTCCTGCCAAAGATCTCTTCTAGCAGTTTTGGTACAGCCAGCATAGATAAAAGTAGTGGCAAAATTAATGCCATTCACTGTGCAGTGGAGGTGTACCAGTTGGGAGTGATCAACTATCACTTTCCAATGGATTTCCTTCCTGCAGATAAACCAGATTTTATTAGAGGAGTTAGTATAGAAAGAGCAGCCAGCAAACCTGGTAAACATTTTGGATTGATTCTTGTACACCATGGGTTCCAACAGTACTATACACAAAAGTTGATGTTTTTTATACAGATGTAAAAGCCTTTTGATGGATAGGGGATGGGCCACTCCCCTGATGTTCCAGCATAGAAAGTTAAACATCTGGAGGTTTGAGGTGTGGAGGAGAGTGGGCAGGAATGGATCTAGATCTAGATCGTGTTCTACCCCTTCTGTTGCCTAGAGGGGAGCCATAAGATCTGCTATCACCTTCCAATGCTTGTGGGATATGGGCTAATTTCTGCAGTTCAGAAAGTACTTTTTTCTTTTTTCGAGATTTTTGTTCTTCCCAAACCTGTTCCATTTTGTTGTGCACTTTTTCCAGTATAATTGGGGAAGGAACAAATTACTGCTCCAAAATCACATCATTATCTAACTTGTCTTGAGTCTCAGATTCTGTAGGTTCATGGTTGGTAAGTGGAGTTTCATCCTCTGGTAGTTTCTCTTGATTGTTAGTAACAGTAATGATAGGAGCAGCTTCACTAGAGCCAACTGTATCACCCAATAAAGCAGATACATTGGCCTGTTTCTCCACAGGTTTGGATTTGGTAGGCTTTTTGGATGGAGGTTTCAGTCTGTAGCAATACTAATGGAGTGACCAAACATTCTGCAGTGTTGGCAGAACACAGGTTTATGTTCTAAACTTACTTCTTGCCAGAAACCTTCTCCACTATCAGATGTGGTAATCCACAATTTATCTAATTCAGGCAGAGAGACATCTCTCTCTATTAAAACTCTAGCCCCATTAGGATTTCCCATGTCAAATGTGGAAGGGTCCACTTTTAAAGGTGTGCCTAAGGCCCTACTGATCTGGAATAGAGCATTAGTGTGGTACATTTCAATAGGAAAATTGGGGAACTTGAACCAAAGGGGTTTAAGTGGGGGTTCCTTAACGAGGTCAAAACCGGGGTACCATTTAATAAATTTCATATAGGTGTTAGCAATTTGCAACCCTTGCATACCAAGCAATCTGGCATAATCTTCTTCTCTAGATAACCTGATCAAAATATGTCTGCCATCCATCACACCAAGTTTCCATTGGCCCACAAAGGTGATTTGCTCAAAATGGTTTCTCACCAATTCCATTTTAGGATGTCCATATTGGAACTGTCCCACTATTGAAAACTTAATAGCTTCAGCAAGAAATTCCATTTCCTGAGAGGTAAAATAAATAGCTGGTCTGCCATCCTTAGAACCAAGAGGTCTTATGCAAGGACAATCAGATTTACCAGCAGCTGCATCATGGAGGCTTTGTGGGAAAATTAAGTGTTCTGCAGGTTTGTTGGAGGAGAGTCCTTTACCTAGGACAGAAGCATATGAAGTGGATGCATTAACAGAGCTGACCCCAGCCATAACAGAAGAGGTAGAGGGCAAATAAGTTCACCAAGCAGCAACAACACCCAGGAAGATGGCCAATGGAACAGTAGCCAATTCAAAAAAGGCTTAGCCCGGGAAAAGCCAAACCAAGCAGAAGAGCACCAACCAGCAACTACCCACCACCAGGAAAACCTTACCTGCCCACCAACAGAAACCAGGACCAAAGGACCACCGCCAAGTGAAGCCAGTCGCCGCCTGGAGAGGTCCATTACCAGCCAAACCCTAGCAGAGCAAGGGAGCTAGCCGCCATTTTTATATATATATATATATATATATATATATATATATATATATATATATATATATATATATATATATATATATATATATCTATATATATGTACATATATATGTACATATATATATATCTATATATATGTACATATATATGTACATATATATATATCTATATATATGTACATATATATGTACATATATATACATATATATATATATATATATATATATATATATATATATATATATATATATATATATATATATATATATCTGTGTGTGTATATATATATTTATTCATTCTTTGGTCTAATTCTTTTCTATCTAATGGGGGTAAAATAACTCTTCTTAAAAGTGTGTTATCTTCCTTACCTCTTTACATACTTCAAATGGTTAAAATGAAGAAGAGTACTCAGCATTTGCTCTCCTTAATGTTCAATAAGTTTTTGTGGGAGGGTCAACATAAGCACATTCATTGGTCAAGCTGGGAGAAGATTTGCAAACCTTTGGCTAATGGAGGTTTGGGTTTTAAAAGTTTTCATCATCTAAGTTTTGCTTATTTCTATAAACAATGGATAAACTTTAGATCCAATTCTTCTTTATGGGCCATTTACATGCATGGCAAATATTGCTCTAACTCTCATCCAACTCAAACAATTTCTAAATTGGGTGACTCAAAAACTTGGAAGGAATTGTTAAAAGTTAGAGAGTATGCTTGAACAACTTTTTGTTTGGGAAGTTGGTGATGGACAAATTGACTTTTGGAAAGATAATTGGTTATTTAATGAATCCCTCTTATCACAAGTATAGTCGGTTTTCAGCAATCAAGAAGGTATCCGATAGTTGGATCAATGGATCTCGGAATAAAACTGTTTTGCGATCTAGCGTTAATAAGGAAACCATGGAGAAAATTATAACTATCCCTATTCTAAAGGATAGAAAGGACAGAATACTTTCTAAAGTTCCTGCTTCTCAAAGCTTATCCAAATTCATTTGGCTTTCTAATGTCTCATGTTCTACTAATGACTGGGGAAAGGCTTTATGGAATAAATATATCTCTCCATCCATGTCTTTCTTTTGCTTGGAAGTCTGTTCGAGAAAATTCTTGCCTACAAATGATATATTGAAATTAAAAGGTATTAGGGGTCCTTCTAGATGTGTCTTTTGTTGCTCTATGGAGGAATCCATCTTTCACCTATTCCTGAATTGCCTCGCTGTACAAGCATATATGGAGAAATGTTATTAGCAGCAATTCGTACCAAAATTCATTTTTCGAGCATGGCATTCTATATCTGATTGCTGGCAGGAATGGAAAGGGGCTGCTGATTTCTACATTCCTTTAATTCTATTTTGGTTTATCTGGTCTTCTAGAAATGGTGTGATATTTGAAGATAAAGTATTTTCTTCTCAAAAGGTGATCAATAACTGTTTGGATTACTTATACAAGTTAAGGAAGCACCTTAATATAAATGTACAACATGTCACAGCTAAGCCTATGCTAATTAAGTGGACTCCTCCTTCCTTTTCTTGGGATAAAATAAATGTGGATGGAAGCTACAAAGATGGTGCTTCTGGCATTGGAATTCTTGGAAGAAATCATACTGGCAGATGCTTGTGGTTCCTAGCAGCTCCTATTGAAGCTAACAATGCACTTATGGCTGAAGTTATAGCTATTTTTTGGGGTCTGAAAGTAGCTTTGATTTTTAATCATCCTTTTATTCATATTGAAACTGATTTAGCTGTTCTACTCAATATATTAGTGAAAAAGGCTTCAGCTCCCTGGTACATTCAAATCTGGATTAACAAAATTAATCAAATGACATCAGCTAGACCCATTTGGTGGAGTCATGTGTATAGAGAAGGAAATCAACCAGCAAATTGGCTTGGAACTAGAGCTTCTTCATCTAATTTACTTGTTTGCTGTCCTTATAATGGAACTTTTAATAGATCTTCTGAATTTTTTGCTTTTAGTTTACTTTTACATGGGGATCTTCTTTCTATTCCTCATTTGAGATGTAATAGACTTTCCTAGATAATAAAATATGTTCTTTCCTTAAAAAAAACAATATATATATATATATATATATATATATATATATATATATATATATGATTTCATAAATTTTGGTAAATTAAAAATGTCGCACCAAGTTTTTGGCGCCGTTGCCAGGGAGGAAAGGTAACTGCTAAAATTAATTTTGTAGTATTTGAAATCTTATATTTGAATTATAAGTCATAATTGTGTTGTTTTTTATTTTTAGTGTGCTTATTGTGTTTGTATGCATAGTATCAGATCTATAGGTTTAGTGCCTTACGATTCTGAATTAGAGTGTACTATTAGAAAAATTCGAAAACAAAAAAAATAATCTAAAAATCCTCACAAAATGGAGAACAATTTAAATAATCAAAATGAAAATATACCAGGACCTTTAAGAGATTATGCTAATCCAACAGTAGATGAAATTCACTTAACTTGTCAAAAACCTGATGTTGCTGCTAATTCATTTGAGCTTAAACCTACTATTATCCAAATTGTATGGAATAATCAATTTAGAGGAACACATAATGAAGATCCTAACTTACATTTCACTAGTTTCTATAACTGTGTACAACTTTTAAATGCGACGGAGTGTCAAATGATGATTTTAGACTTAGACTTTTTCCTTTTTCATTAAGGGATAAGGCTAAGGCATGGTTAAATTCGTTTGAGCTAGATCTATCATAACTTGGGGAGAACTTTCACAAAAGTTTATGTCAAAATATTTTCCTCCTTCTAAAACTGCTATGCTGAGGAATGATATCACATCTTTTAGTCAGTTTGATGGAGAATCCACATATGAAGCTTGGGAAAGATTCAAAGATCTTCTGAGAAAGTGTCCACACCATGCTTTACCAGACTGGTTAATCATTCAAACATTTTAGAAATCCAAATAACCAAGGAACTAACAATTATAGACCTTCTTATCCTTGTGGTTTCAAAAAGTTGTGATGAAGAACATTGAGAATCAATTGGGACATATCTTTACTGCGCATAATAATACTCCCTCTGGAAATATTTCTAGCTATGTTGAGATCAACCCAAATGATCAAAACAAGGAGCAAGTTAAGGTTATTCAATTAAGGAGTGGAAAAGAATTGGAACCAAGAGTTCAAAAAGAAGTTGAAGTTGAACGAGAGGAAGTGAACATTGAGAAAGGCTCTAATAGGATATATCCAGACGAATATCTACTAGAACCAATGAAGATAATTGTTGAAAAACCACGTCCTCCTTTTCCTCAATGACTAAATAAACAGAACAGGAATAATATATTTACAAAGTTTTTGGAAATTCTTAAGAAATTAATGATTAAAATTCTCTTTATTGAAGCATTAGAGCAAATGTCTGATTATGCAAAGTTTATGAAGGATATTCTTAAAAATAAAAAAAAGTTCAAAGGCCACGAGACTGTTGCACTTAGCGGTGAGTGTAGTGCAATTAGTCAGAAGAAGCTTCTTGAAAAACTTAAAGACCCAGGTAGTTTCACTATCCCGTGTGCTATAGGTGAGAAATTTTTTGGAAAAGTTTTATGTGATCTTGGAGCTGGTATTAATCTTCTGCTTTTATCAACTTTCAAAAGACTAGGAATAGGAGAAGTTTCACCGACATCTGTGACTCTTCAACTGGATGATCGTTCTATCACTTATCCTAAATGAGTTGTGGAAGATGTATTAGTAAAGGTGGATAAATTTATCTTTTATGGGGACTTTATTGTATTAGATATGGAGGAAGATAAAGAATTTCCAATTATTTTGGGAAGACCATTCTTTGAATCTGGGAGAGCTATGATCGATGTTAAAAAAGGAGAATTAACTATGAGAGTTAATGACCAAGAGGTAACTTTCAATATTCTGAAACCTATGAAACACCCTTCAAGTGAAAAAGATGATGAGTGCTTTCGAATGGAAATCTGTGATTATTTGAGAGAAGATCATTTTAAAGAAGTATTTGAAGAAAATCTAAAATGTGAGGATGAATATGAAAGTGAAAGTGAAGATGATTTGGATGATATGAAAAATGAAAAGTTAGAATTTATTCAAAAAAAATTTGAAAGATTGGATACTATGGAATATGGAGATAAAAGTTTAAATTCATCTATCATTAAACCTCCTGAACTTGAGCTGAAAATTATCCTTAATCATTTGAAGTATATGTTTTTAGGAGAATCATCTTCTTTACCAGTAATTGTATCTTCAGATTTAAAAGAATATTAAGAACAAAAATTATCGGACACTTTAAAAGATACAAAAAGGCTTTTGGTTAGTTCATAGCTGATATTAAAGGAATCAATCCATCAATTTGTATGCACAGAATTTTGTTGAATAACAACATAAACCTAGAGTTGATCCATAAAGAAGACTGAACCCAATAATGAAAGAAGTGGTTGAAATAAAGATTTTAAAGTTGTTAGATGCTGGAATTACATATCCTATTTCTGATAGTGTTTGGGTAAGTCCAATTCATTGTGTTCCAAAGAAAGGAGGAGTGAATTTTGACATAAATGATCTAAATGAAATTATACCGATAAGAAAAGTCACTGGTTGGCAAATATGTATTGATTATAGAAAATTAAACACCGCCACCAGAAAAGATCACTTTCCTTTACCTTTTTTAGACCAAGTGCCAGACAGACTTGCTGGACACAAGTATTATTACTTTTTAGATAGATATACCGGTTATCACCAAATACCTATTGCTTCTGAGGATCAAGAGAAGACTACATTCACTAGCCCTTATGGAACTTTTAGGTTTAAAAGAATGCCCTTTGGATTATGTAATGCACCTACAACATTTCAAAGATGTATGTCGTCCATATTTAGAAAATTAATAGATGATGGAAAAGAAGTATTTATGGATTATTTCTTAGTATTTGGAGATTCATTTGATGCATGCCTATGCAACTTAAAAAAAATTTCAGAGGTATGCGAAAGAACAAATTTAGTCCTAAACTGGGAAAAGTGTCAATTTATGGTTGTAGGAGGAATTGTGCTTGGGCATAAAATACCTGAATATGTCATGGAAGTAGATCCTGCGAAGATTCAAATTATAAAAAAATTACCACCTCCAACAACTGTGAGAGGGGTAAGAAGCATTTTGGGACATGTAGGATTCTACAAGCGATATATCAAGCCTTTTCAAAAACTACTAAGCCTCTATGCAAACTTTTGGAAAAAGATAGGATGTTTGATTTTAAAGATGAATGCTTAAAAGCTTTCGATCTATTAAGAGAAAAATTAATCGCATCCCCTATTATAGTTTCACCTGACTGGGAGAAACCATTTGAATTATTACGCGATGCTAGCGATTATGCTATTGGATTTGTTTTAGGGCAAAGGCACGATAAAATGTTTAAAGTTATACACTACGCTAGTAAAACTCTTACTGATGCTCAAATTAAATATACCACCACAGAAAGAGAGTTATTAGTTATCGTTTATGCCTTTGAAGAATTTAGATCTTACTTAATTGGAGCTAAATGTATAGTGCATACTAATCATCCTACTATTAAATATTTAATGCAAAAGAAGGATGAAAAACTAAGACTAATTAGATGGACACTTTTAATGCAAGAATTTGATTTGATATCATTAATAGAAAAGGGGTCGATAATCAAATAGATGATCATTTATCTAGAATTGAACAACCTAATTTGGATGACTTTTAAAAAGAAATCATAAAAACTTTTCCTGATGAGCAATTATAAAATATTATTGAAGGAAATTTTCCGTGGTATGCTGATATTGTAAACTACATTGTTAGTAATATTTTAGCCCCTTACTTACCAATGCAACAGTGTAAAAAATTTAAGCATGATGCTAAACTTTATTTTTGGGACGATCCTTATCTGTATAAGCAATGTAAAGATCTTAATATTAGGAGATGTGTGACTTAGGAAGAAACTGAAAGAATTATTTGAGAATGTCATGATTCTGAATTTGGAGGACATTTCAGAATTGATAGAAATGCACATAAATTTTGCAATCTGGGATTTTATTTGACTACAGTTTTCAGAGATGTTTCAAGATTTATCAAAACTTTCGATCGATGTCAGAGAATAGGCAATATATCTAGAAAAAATGAAATGGCTTTTAATTTTACTTTGGAAGTTGAAATTTTTTATTCTTAGGGATTAGATTTGATTAGACCATTTATACCATCATTTGGGAATATATATATATACTCATTGTTGTTGATTATGTATCAAAATGGATTGAGGCAATAGCTTTACCTAAGTGTGATGCTAGAAGTGTTTTGAGGATTTTAATGAAAAATATTTTCACAATATATGGAATGCCTAGATGAATCATCACTGATGGAGGATCCCGTTTTAAGAATAATTTGATTCAGAGATTGGTGGAAAAATATAATATTATGAATAGAATCTCTAGAGCTTATCATCGCCAAAATAATGTTTTAGAAGAGGTAGTTAATTGTGAAATTAAAAGAATTTTTTAGAAAGTCATTAATCCTTAGAAATTAGATTGGTCTGCTAGACTAGACACTGCTTTATAAGCATAAAGAATTGCTTATAAAACTCTTATAGGAATGTCCCCTTACAGATTAATCTTTTGAAAAACTTCTCACTTACAAGCTGAATTAGAATATAAAGCATATTTGGCGATAAAGAAATTGAACTTTAATTTGAAAGACACTTGTGAGAAGAGACTGTTGTAATTGAATGAATTAGAAGAAATCAGAAAGGAATCATAAGATGATGATAGAATATACAATGAGAGAAGATATGGGATGATCGGAAGATTGTTAAAAAGGAATTTGAACCAGAAAAAAAATGTTTTATTATATAATAAAAGATTTAAATTATTTCCTGGGAAACTGAAATCTAGATGGACAAGACCTTTCACTATAATAAAAATTTATTAATTTGGAGCAGTGATTATCGAACACCATAAATCTGGAAGAATATTCAAAGTTAATGGATAAAGATTAAAACCATATTTTGAAGAAAATAGACCTAATTTTAAAGTTGTTTTAATGTTGGATCAACCTGAATAACTTCAAGTTATGTCGGGCTGACGACGTTAAACCAAGCGTTTTGTGGGAGGCAACTCACAATTCTAAAGTGTTTGGTTTGTTTGTTGCGTTATTTGTGTTTGTTTGTTACTTAATTAAGTCTTATTCTTCCTTAGTTATTATTAAGAACATTAAAGAAATGAATCAAATCGAAGTTTGGAAAGAATTTGGACAAAGTAAAGTTTTGCAAAATTTAAACTAGCACCGAACGACGTTGTTATTAGTGCCGGACCGCGGCACTGTTAAGAAAACAGTTTTAGTCTTTAAATTCAAATTTTGGCGGTTCTAGGCGGCAATTCTTCCACTTGAACTCTCAAAAACTGGCCCTAGATGCAAGAACTACCAAAGGAACGAAAAGGAGGATCCCAAATCTCGTCCAAATGGATTCCAACCCGATTGAAATTTCAAGATTTCAAGTTTTCAACCATAGAAAGTTCGTCAGTTTCAAAGCGCAATGCCTATTCAACGAAGATATCTCGAAAATGAGGTTGATTAAGGAGCAAGGCTTTGTGAATCAAGGTACAAATTCTCGTACCACTAGAATTGATGAAATTATTATTCAGCGACATTGGGCAGTGCTATGTTACACTACTACCACCGTAGTTGTCCCGGTTGGGAAGCAGTTTTATGCAAATTTTCATGGAATCAACCAAGGATCAGTCTATGTGCGAGGTAGGTTTATCACATTTACTCCTGCAAAGATTAATGATTTATACATGATTGAGAATGTGTCAATCTGCCACTATTCAAATTTTGCCCTAACGAAGGACAACATGAATGACATATATAGATATCTGACGAATGAAAGTGAAGTTTGGGAGATAAGAAATAACAGGTATATAAGTTTCTCAACCACACTGTTAAATTCAATGTCGATTATTTCATATGTACAAAATTGCTCCCAACTATGAAAATCAGTAAAGTAACTAAGGAGTGCGCTATTCTAAACTATTGTATTCAAATAGGGATGCCTAATGATGTTGGTTTGATAATTGTTAAGTCTGTTTTGGGATTGATCGTTCATGGATCAAATTATGGGCTTGGACATCATTCCACCATATTTCTCCTAAAGTCAATCACAAGTGCTATATCAGAACTGGGAAAGAGTATTTCTACCTTGGAAGCCTATAGACCCAGCAGATGCATATAGTAACCAGGCAGTTGGTGATATGGATGACATGAGCATTATTGAAGATCAACCATCTCAGAGTTCAACACATATTCCTCCTTACTTTCCTGAAAGTTCACAGATCATCTTGAAGAAAATTGAGAAATTAGAGACAGAAGTGCAACACCTGATGAATGCAATCAACAATCTATTTGACTTCTTTGATCATCTGGATTGAAGAATGAAGGAGCACTTTGATCATTCTGAGTATCTCGCAGGAAGTTTGACATGGTTGATGAAAAGGAAAGGGTGTATTTAAGAGGATTCTACTGAAGAACTCACATTTCGTCCATTCTACAATCTGTTCATTCACATTGAATCAATTGGAGATTTAAGAGTTGATGATAGCTCTAAGGAAGAATGAAGGCTTAATTATTGTATTTTTGTGTTTGCGTATTTGATTGCTTTGCTTTGCTTGGATGTTATATTTGAACTTGCTTTCTTGTTTAGTTTTCAGCGTTATTATGTTGTGATTGTGAGTGATGCTGAATTTTAAAATTTTATGGCTTAACGATTTGTATTGTTTAGTGTTATTTATATGTGTTTGTAAGTTAGATTTTATATTTGAAAGTGATTTTATGTGTTGTTTGTGTTAAGAAATATCATTTTCCATGGCTTTAGAATGTTATTCAATGCTTAAGTAGACTAATTAGACGTTGTAGCGAGCTTGAATATATTAAAATTGCAAAATAAAGTCAGAAGCATAGTTTTTGAATTGGCGCCGAGGGCACTATCACCATCGCCAGACCGCGCCAAAAGACAGAGAGTTTGGCCATAAGAGCAGAAAAATGCGCCGAACGGCACTATTGCTAGCGCCGGACAGCCCTAGGTCAGAAAAAAGCCTGAAACTCCAAATTTTTGTGATTTAACCCTGGGATCCGCCATTTTTGCCCAAACCATCATCTTCTACCTCCAGCCAAGGCCGATTTTCGCACCTTAGGCTCACTAGTATTTTGATTTGAAGCAATTTTGTGGCCGAAAAAGTTCATATTTCATCTTCTCTTGGTAAGAGCTACACTTTAACCTAATTTTTTCGATTTTAACCATGTAAATCCCCTACATTAGGAAGATTTTAAAATTTGAAGTTTTTAGAGAAACTTTGAAAATTTTTCATGAATTTTGAATTCTTTTCTTTTTATATTTACCTTGGAGTTCATTACATTGCAATTTTAAAATTAATTTTGATAAATTTGATATTTTTAGACAAATGACTCCAAGAATTTGAAAGGGAAGAGAAAATTTGATTATAATGAAAGCAAATTTGTGAATTTCAAGGCTTATTCACACTTTAGTAAATTTCTTAGCAATAAGAAATGTAATCAAGAGAATGACTTTGATAATCCTGGAGGTATTCTTGAAGAACTTATTGCGAATCGTCAATGGGAGATTTTCTGTTATTTTATTGCTGAAGAGATGCTGGAGATTGTTAGAGAGTTTTATGTAAATTTGTATTATTCTGAGAGTGAATACATACTGGTTAGAGGACAAATGGTTGAATTCACCCCTGCTCGCATTAATACATTTTTTCAGTTAAGAGCGCCTTTTTCATGTGAACACAAAAATTTTCCTATTACAAATGAAGCATTGGATACCATTTTGAACTTTTTGACTGACGGAAAAGGGGAATGGAAGGTTAAACAAAGGCAAAAAGTTAATTTCTTCCTTTCTTCTTTTTATCCTGTATGAAAAGCTTGACACTATTTCATTTTTGCAAGACTTTTGCCTACTAATCATCACAGCGAGATTTCTGTAGATAGAGCTATTCTGAATTACTATATTCAGAACATGAAGAATACCAATATTGGGACAATTATTCATAAAAGTATTTCGACGAGTTCAAAAGGTAAGATTACAGGTGTTATGGGACACCCCAGCCTGATTCTTGCTTTGTGTATTCAGGAAGATGTAGCAATTGAAGATAATGATGAGGTAGTCCAACCTCTGAAGCCCATCAATAAACTAAATTTGAAAACCTATGAAGCCCATGTAGGATGGAAGTTGAGTAAGTAAGTTGATGAGCCTTCTTCTACTCATGAGAGACCGTCTAAATCTAGGGAGCCTACTTTGCATGATGTTATGGATCAGTTTGAAGGTTTAACACCAGATTAGAGCGACTATAAGTAAGGAACAAGATAAATGATGATTATCAAGTGAGATAGCTTATCATGATGCACATATAAGATTTTTCAGGGGAGATCTAGTGTTGTATTTCCTACTTACCCTGAGTATACTCTATACCAGCCTGAAAAAACCTGATGATGGTGGAGCTCCTGCAGATGAAGATTGGTAGTTTTATAGTGTTATTTTCATTTTATTTTTGTTTTGTATATGTGATGTACCTGAGACTCTCTATGATTAGTATTTGTGATGTAATGTGTATTTGGTTGTACTTGTAGCAGGATTTATGTTGATTTGTGATGTATGTGATGCGATAGTAGAGTTTGCATGTATTTGGTTTGTTAGTTTAATCTGTGATAATAACAGTTGGAGGTTAATGTTGTTTGCATAGTTTATGTTGTATGTTTTTAAACTTCTTCCCTTACAAATTTCTAACCCATATTTGTGTATAGAAATGCTCTTAATTATTTCAGGCCTACTATTCTACTTAATGAAGAAAAACCTGCTTAAACTCAAAGGTATGAAAAGCCCAACATATTGAGGTAAGTGTTATATGTTTATATCTTTTCTTTCTTCCCATGTTAATTATATTGATATTCAAAATTTTGATTTGTGGGAGGGAAAGAATTAACTATTAATCTTTCTCATTTAAAAGTAGTTTCAAATTTATTAACATGATTTTTTATAATAGAACTCAATTTTAAATAACTGTATTTTGATTTTATTTAAGTATTTTGTAAAATTGATTGAAAGTATTTGGTAATGAAAAGTAATTTTGTAGGCTAGGATATTTGGTATAAGAGAATTAGACTTTTGTGAACTATTCAAAGTAAGAAAAACTGTATGTTTAGAGTATTAAGAATCTTAAACTTTATATGATAGGAAAGGATTGAGACTCTATTATGAATCAATATTAAGCTAATGCAATGCCTACAAGGTAAAGGAATGTGGTAAGTTTCAAATTTTGGGTGAGATGGGTGAAGTTCAAAATTATTAAAGGTTATCCAGATACAGTAATCCTCACTTGAAAATATAAAAAAGCAAAAGAAAAGAAAAGAAAAGAAAAGAAAAAAAAGTGAGGAGAAGCTTAAGGAGATGCCTAATAAAAGATTGGCTTCACTTGGACCTACCTAAAGGGAAAAACTTAATTACTTTTCTGAACTTATATGTATGGATTAGCATCTTTACTAGTAGTGTTCTCATAAACTTATTTTCATGTTATCCTTTTAAGTTCCTTAATAGGACAATCTACAATCATTTTTGAAATGTATAGAAGGCTAGAACTCTTAGACTTGATTACTAGATAGTCTTACACCCGTAAAATTTACTTGAATTATTCAAAAATCATTCTGAAAATTTTACTATTGTATTTATCTAAATCAAAATTATGGTATTCTAGAAAAGAAGTTCATTGTAGTGGATCATTATTTTATGTATTAACTAAAATTACTTGAGGACAAGTAATAATTAAGTTTGGGGGTTCTTGATCCACTAAAAATTTGATCGCTTTTTATTATTCATTTCATATCTATTTTTGATGATATTGTACTTTAACGAAAGGTATTTTTCATTTTTTCATGCATATACAATGATTTCAGACCTTTGGAGCAAAAGGAAGTGAAAAGGAGCAAATTTGGAGCAAAATGGGGTAAAAGTACATTTTATTGAACTAGCGCCGAATGGTGCTGTCACCGGCACCAGACCGCACTATTTTACAGAGAGTTGCGACCAATTGGCAGAATAATGCACTGAATGACACCCTATCCTGTGCCAAACAACGCCCTATCCTGTGCTGGACCGCGCCTTATCCTGATTTCAAACTAGATTCAATGTATGTGGCTGGATTATGGAGGGTTGCTTGAGGAAACTCTTAGGAAATCAGTTATGGCCAAATTTAAACTATTTTGGAGCCAAAAGTAGAGAGGGGGGAGAGTTTAGAGTTTAGAGAGAGTTTAGAGAGAGTGTATTTTCATTTTGTTTAGGAAATCTAGGTTTTGTGTGTTCTCTTCTCAGGAGTGTAGGAGAAGAGGGAAAGTGAGAGATTTCTTCTTCCTTACATATCTAAAGAGAGAATTTTGTGTTGTTGTGAAGAAATAAGAGGAGTTAAAGGAATTCCCTAAGATTCGCATGGGGAAGAGTTTGAGATAAGTTGTCTTTTCTTTACTCTATTTGTATGACGTTGTTTTTATATATAAAATCCATGTTTTGTCATCTTTTCCTCATGAGTCTTAAGTAGACTTCTTTGTCTTCCTCCTTGTCATGTGATGTGTTGATGTTGTGATATGGAAATGATGTGCTGATTTATTATGGAGATTTTGTGATAACTTTTTCACTTCGAACTTCATTTACTTTTTGATCTGGCCAAATGAATTTTTAAAACTTGTTGGGAAACATATGTTTTGAAAGGATTATGAGTTCCACAATAAAAGTGAAGGTCACGTTCAATGTCCACGAATGAGTGACATATTTAATGGTGATTGAGTGCAAATAAATAGAGAAATATACTTTGATGGGCGTAGAATTAGAGATTTCAATTGGCAGGTTGAAATCATCAATTTGGTCTTAGGGTTTGGAAACCAAAGCGAGAGTTAGCCTTCAAAGGAAGGGAAGTGGGAGTTCTAGAGTGAGAGCCAGGATCCTCCCAGTCTAACAATGGATTTGAGGACTAAATTTAATATTAGCCAATGTTTTTTATACGCTTGGAAAAGGGTAAAGAGTAGGAATGCTCCTATTTGACACAATACATTTGCATCACTGATCTATGTTACAATAATATCATATTATAATTGGACAGGAGGAAGACTCTTTCTTACAACTGAAACATTGTTATAAATTTAGTCGTGTTAGTTTAACTTGCTAGAAGTTAGAACGTACTTTGGTAGAAATAGTAACTATAACTATTGTCTTTCTTTTAAGAAATGAAATTACTTGCAATTGTGTTGTGATTCGAGAGGTGATTTTTGTGTTACACATAAATTTAAAGCCTCCCTGCCGGATCGATATCCAGGACTCTACTAGAGCCCTGTAATACTTAAGTGATATGTAACTTGCATTTAATTGTGTGACTCATTATAAAACTAAATTTATGTGAAAGGAAATGATTGGGAGAAAGGAAATTATGGTAAGAATCCTAAAAATTTAAGAATCCTAAAGAAAGTTTGCTAAATTGAATCAATAATAAGCTAAAGAAATTCCTCGAGTAAAGGATTCACACAATTAAACGCAAATTGGAGTATTAAGAATCCTAAAAATTTATGTGAAAGGAAATGATTGAGTCTCTAAGATGAATCAATAATAAGCTAAAGAAATGCCTATAAGGTAAATGATTGTGGTAAGTTTCAAATTTAGGGTGAGAAGGGTGAAGTTCAAAATTATTAAAGGCTATCCAGATACAGTAATCCTCACTTGAAAAAAGCCAAAAACAAAAGAAAAGAAAAAAAAAGAACAAAAGAAGAAAAAGAAAATAAAGAAAAGTGAGGAGAAGCTTGAGGAGATGCCTAATCAAATCTTGTCTTCACTTAGACCTACCTAAAGGGAAGAACTTAGTTACTTTCCTGAACTTATATGTTTGGATTAGTATCTTTACTAGTAGTATTCTCATAAACCTCATTTCATGTAATTCTTTCAAGTGCCTTAATAGGACAATCTACGGTCATTTTTGAAATTAATAGAAGGCTAGAACTCTTAGACTTGATTCCTAGATAGTCTTACAACTGCAGAATTTACTTGAATTATTCAAAGATCTTTCTGAAAATTTTACTATTATACTTATCTAAGTAAAAATTATGGTATTCTAGAAGGAAAGTTCATTTTAGTGGATCATTATTTTATGTATTAACTAAAATTACTTAAGTATAAATAATAGTTAAGTTTGGGGGATCTTGATCCACTGAAAAATTTATAGCTTTTTATTGTCCATTTTAAACTTGTATTTGATGATATTGCACTTTAAAGAAATGTATTTTAAATGATTTCATCCAGGTACAATGATTTTAGGTTTTTGGAAAAAAGGAAGCGAAAAGGAGCAAAATTGGATCAAAATGGGACAAAAGTGCATTTTATTAAACTAGCACTGAACGACACTGTCACCAGCACCGAACCGCACCAATTTATAGAGACTTTAGATGAAAAGGCAGAAAATTGAGCTGGACGGCACCCTATCCTATGCCGGACCGCACCCTATCCCGAATTCAAACTAGATTCAATGTATTTGGCTGGATTTTGGAGGGATTCTTGAAGAAACTCTTGGGAAATTAGTTATGGTCGGATTTAAATAACTTTGGAGCCAAAATTAGAGAGGGAGGAGAGAGTTTAAAGTTTGGAGAGTGAATAGTGAGTGTCTTTTCATTTTTAGGAAATCTAGGGTTTTTGTGTTCTCTTCTAAGGAGTGTAAGAGGCGAGGGAAAGTGAGAAATTTCTTCTTCCTTACTTACCTAAAGAGAGAATTGTGTGTTATTGTGAAGAAAGTTGAGGAGTCAAAGGAATTCCTTTAGGTTCGCTTGGGGAAGAGTACGAGATAAGTTGTCTTTTCTTTATTCTGTTTGTATGATGTTGCTTTTATATATTAAATCCATGTTTTTCCATCTTTTCCTTCACGAGTCTTGAGTAGATTTCTTTGTCTTACTCCTTTTCATGTGATGTGTTGATGTCGTACTTCATTTACTTTTTGATCTGGCCAATTAAATTGTTAAAACTTGTTGGGAAACAAATGTTTTGAAAGAAATATGAGTTCCACAATAAAAGTGAAGGTCACAGTCAATGTCCATGAATGAGTAACGTAGTTCATGGATGTTGAGTGAAAATAAATAAGGAAATATACTTTGATGGGTGTAGAATTGGAGATTTCAGAGTGACAGACTTAAATCCTCAATTTGGTCCTAGGGTTTGGAAACCAAAGTGAGAGTTACCCTTCAGAGGAAGTGAAGTGGGAGCTGTGAAGTGAGAGCCAGTATCTCCCAGCCTAACCACGAATTTAGGGACTGAACTTAGGATTAGCCAATGTTCTTTATGCGCTTAGAAAAGTGTAAAAAATAGGAATGCTCCTATTTGGCACAATACATTTGCATCACTGATCTATGTCACAAAAATCAGCATATTATAATTGGTGAGGAGGAAGATTCTTTCTTACAACTGAAATTTGTTATAAATTTAATCTTGTGTTAGTTTAATTTGCTAGAAGGTTAAAACCTACTTTGGTAGAATTACTAACTAAAACTACTTTTCTTTATTTTAAGAATTATAATTACTGCAACTATCATGTGATTCGATAAGTGATTTATGTGGTACACCCTAAAATTAATTGCCTCCCTGTGGGATCTATATCTAGGACTCCACTAGAGCCCTGTATTACTTGAGTAATAAGTATACTTGCCTTTAATTGTGTAACTCAAAAGAAAATTAAATCAATATATATATATATATATATATATATATCTGAGTTCATAATTTTTGAAAACATAAAAAATTTGCACCATGTTTTTGGTGTCGTTGCTGGGGAGGAAAGGTAACTGTTAAAATTAATTTTGTAGTATTTGAAATCGTATATTTAAATTACAAGTCATAATTGTATGTGTTTGTTTATTGTTAGTGTGCTTATTGTGTTTGTATATGTAGTATCAGATCTATTGTTTTAGTGCCTTACAATTCTGAATTGAAGGGTACTATCAGAAATATTCAAAAACAACAAAAACAGTCTGAAAGTCCAAACAAAATGGTGAACAACTTAAACAATCAAAATGAAAATATACCAGGACCTTTAATAGATTATGCTAATCCAACAGCAGATGAAATTCACTTAACTATCCAAAACCCTGATATTGCTGCTAATTTATTTGAGCTTAAACCTGCTATTATCCAAATGATACAGAAAAATCAATTTGGGAGAACACCTAATGAAGATCCTAACTTACATCTCGCTAGTTTTCTAGAACTTTGTGCTCCCTTTAAATACAATGGTGTGTCAAATGATGATGTTAGGCTTAGACTTTTTCCTTTTTCATTAGGGATAAGGCTAAGGTGTGGTTAAACTTGTTAGCACTTGGATCTATCAGAACTTGGGGCGAACATTCACAAAAGTTTCTGTCAAAATATTTCCCTCCTATAAAAATTGCTAAGCTGAGGAATGATATCACATCTTTTAGGCTGTTTGATGGAGAATCCATATATGAAGCTTGAAAAAGATTTAAAGATCTTCTGAGAAAGTGTTCACATCATGCTTTACCAGACTGGCTAATAATTCAAACTTTTTATAATGGATTAGTGAAATCTTTGAGATCGATTATAGATGCTGCCGCTGGTGGATCATTAATGTCAAAACCTTCTGATGAATCATATTCGTTAATTGAAGAGATGGCTACTAATAATTTTCAATGGCCCTCTAAGTGGGTAAATCATAAGAGAGCAGTTAGTATTCATGATTCTGATGCAGGTTTGTCTTGAGTTTTGCAGGTAAATAATATAAATGCGAGCAAAGAAGTGTAGCAATGTAAAATGAAAGGAAATCACAATGCAAAAATGTAAATGTGTCCCTGTCATCTTCTCCTGCATCTGCTGAAATTTGAATAAATTACAGAAAATGAAAGCAGGAAAGGTTCGGGTGATTAATCCCTACCAGATGAATACTAGTATTTTTATACTTGTGGTAATAAGATTATAATTATGTTTATGATATAAAAATTCCTTCTTCACAATGATGTCAATAACTTGATCCAGATGTAAATAAGAATTCAACAGTGATATTTAAATATAGAAATTTTACACAAGCATACATATCATTATCAAGTAATATAGGACATTCTGATTAAGCCCCGAAATATCGATCCCACAGGAAAATTTTTTGGATATTTAAAAGACAAAATGATTTTAGATCACAAAATTTATTTATGGAAAGAAACTTACATAAAAAATTTTAGATAATAGAAAACTTGAAAATGCAATACTTTTTGGTATTTTCTTAAATTATGAAATAAGTTAAACAATTAATGAACTATAACGAGACTTTTTGTAAGATTAAAGAAGTATAGATGAAAATATCTTTTTCCTTATCATGAATAAGTAATAAGTATAAAAGTTCTATTGTGGAAGTATGCAAAATGAGTTGTGCCAAATAAAAGCAATAATATTCTTTAACCTTATTAGAGATTCTATAAAGAACATTAGCTAGTTTAAAGTTTCAATAGTTTTGAAGACTGCTTAGGTAGGGAAGATACAAGCTCGCACATTATTCCCCCCTTTCCCTCCATCTGGGGGCTAACATCTAGCATCAAAATCTAAAGCAATAAACTAAATTGAGGGCTTTAGTTGATCATTCTAAAGTCCTCTAATTCTACACCCATCATAGTATATTTCTCTATTTTATTGCACAAAATTATATGAATTACTTTCTCATCCATCCAATCTCATGTGACTCCTACTAATTGTTTATTGAGACAATACATATAGGATCTTACATGTTCTCACAACAAACGTTAACATCTTAATTTCTCAAATCAAGAAATAAATGAAGTGAAAGGATTAAATCAACACAAGTTATTTCAACATTAAAGCTCAATACTTTCACAACTTCCATCCAACACTTAATTACTTTTTTATTTTATGGAAAAAGATAAAGAAAACAACTTAGAATTTATGGAGAAAACACAACAACAAGTAAGTTTAATAGTATAACTCATGTAGAAAACACAACAACAAGTAAGTTTAATAGTATAACTCATGTAGAAAACACAAGATATCTCAATTAAAACTAAATGAAGTACAAAGATAAAAACTTATATCAAGTTCCTCTCCACCAAATTCTTGAAGTTCCTTTGAATCTCTTTCTTTCTCTTATAGGACTCCATAGAACTGGTAGCCCAACCCAAGAGGGTTTAAATCTCTCTAAAACAATGGATTTTTACTTAGAAATCTCTACTCACCTTCCCTTTCACTAGGAATGAGATAAGTGTGAAGAAACCTTTAAGTAAGAATTATATAACTTCTTACTCTAATTACTCTCTCTAATTACTCTAATTCTACTTTCTAACAACCTCTTTTTTTACCCCTTAATTTATCTTCAAGTCCTTTCTTTTATACTTTCTCTAAAGGTGTCTTGGTGTCTCTTCAAAATGTGTCAATATTCAATGAATCTCCCCAAGAGATGCATCCTTTCAAATGAAATCTAAATGCATTTTGGCTCCCTTGATCAATTACCCACATTTATACCAAAGGATGCCTCAAACTCCAAATCAATATTTCTAAAAAAATCCTCAAAATTGTAAAGCAACTACTCTGGCTTAAGCACAGGGCTTCTAGCGCTTAGGCACGACCTTCTCTGTCTGCTGGCGCTTAGGCGCTAGATCTGAGCGCTTAAGCGTCTCAATTCATTTTAATACCTTCTTCATTTTTGCTCTAAATTTGATCATCTTTCATTTCTTTTCACATACTTAGTCCTTTTAATTGTACCGAAAAGAAAAACACACAAATAACTTCCATTAAAGACCAATATCATAAAAAATAGATATACAAATGTGTATAAAAATATTATATATTTTAGGAATATCATATTTCCCCAAACATAAATTGTTACTTATCCTCAAGTGACACTAAAATCTTTCAAAACCAAGATAAGCAAATTATGTAAATGAGTTTCTTTAGGAGATTCTAAAGTTTTGTTCTAGAAATATAGTTTCATAATTTAGAAAAAACTTTAGTGAATGAGACCAATTTAAAGTTTAGAAATTCTCTAAAGTGATAAGTTGAAAATATGAGCCCTATGTAATTTAGAAATACTTGAAGGTTTTCCAAAAATAGAGTTTAGGCATTTTATTTTATTTGCTTTAAAATTTTCTTTAAAAATAATTATACTCACTATATTATATCCTTAAGCTTAGGAGTTTCTCAAATCTTATGCATTAAAAAGATCATATATGGAACCAATTTTTGATTAGGCACAAATTGAACCCCTCTGCGCACTTAGCGTAATTTTAATTTTTTTGTAACAAGTACATAATATATTCTTTAATCGCAGAGTTACTATTCAGTGCAAGTATATGTATCGCTCAAGTAATACAGGGCTCTAGTGGAGTCCTGGATATCGATCCCACAGGGAATATTTTAGAGGCTACATACTAGGATTATAGAAATCAATTCAGAATCACAAATTGGAAATCGAAATTGCCTATCTATCACTAATATGCAATCGACAATAATATGAAGTTTTAATAAAATAGTTCTACTAAAAGATAACTAATTCTATTAAAGAGAAGTTCAAATACATAAGCAAGAATCTTTCTCCTTTGTTAAGATATTTAAGTGAATGGATAATTAGAATTAGTTTAAAATAGTGTTGTGACAAATAGGAGCATACTTATTCTTTACTCTTTGGTCAAGGCATAAAGAACATTGCCTAATATTATGCTTGGTTACTAAATCTGTGGCTAGGTACGGGAGGATACCGATTCTCACTTCGGAGCTCCCACATTCCCCTCGCCTGAGGGCTAACATCTACACATCAGCACCCAAACGATTGGATCAAATTGAGGATTTTAGTCTGTCATTCTAAAATCTCTAATTCTCCGCTCGATGAATATTATTTCCCTATTTATTTGCACCCTACTTCAAAGGATTTTGACCTCCACCGAATCTCGGATGTAATCTTTACTATAGTTGTTAAACTCAACATATTTTAACTAATCAATTGGCCAGATTGAAAGTAAATTAAGATTTATGTAAAAGATTATCACAACTTCTTTAAACTTTTCTTGGCACACTAATTAAATTTACCATTTCACAAAAATATCAAAACCAGGAGAAAGACAGAAAAGCTACTCAGATTTCAGGAAGAGGATATAATAAAACTTGGATTTCATATAGAAAAGCAAAGTTCTACAAACTAAAACAAGTAAATACAAATTATCTTAAATTCCTCCTCAAGCAAACTCTTTGAAGTTCCTCTGAATCTCTTCCTTTCTATACAGTACACGGAATTATCCTTCCAAATGATAATAAGGAAGGAATCTATCACTTCCCTTCCACTCTTACAATCCCTGGAAGAATTGCTCACAAATATCACTAGCTGAACTCATTATTTAAAACTTTAATGGAAAAAAAGCACTATTTAACGCTCACAGATAACAACAATGGACTCTTGTGGACTCTCTTCTTTACACTAGGTGACACTAATGGACGCTAGCATACTCTTTTTTCGGCCCCAAATTGTTTCTTTTAAAGTAGATGAAGAGTTTTCAATGGTTTTCCAAGCATCCCTTCAAAAATTGCCCACATTCAATGCACTTCGTGAAAGAATCGTCGATCCCACCGTCGGCGGCCTCAACCTCGCTGTCGGTGGCCTTCTAGAATACTTAGCCTTAGACACCTTCTGCATAAGCCCCGCTCTCGGCGGTCTTGACCTTCACCGTCGCCGGGCTCCCTTGTAATATATTCTGAACTTTCGGGAAAAACATGCCATCGGCGCCGTCGATCTCACCGTCAGCTCCTTAGATCAAATTTTCATAATTTGGGTCCTTTTTGCATATTTTTGCTCCAATGTCCTTTAATCTTCATATCTGCAACAAATCATCAAAAATACCCTTCTTTAAAGTGTAATATCATCAAAATCAATGCAAAATCGGCATAAAAATCTTAACATTTTTTCATTGGGTCAAAATCCCTCAAACTTAACTATTACTTGTCCTCAAGTAATCTTTAGTATGACATAAAGTTATGATTCATTGTGGTAAAGTTTTAATTCAGAAATACTATAATTTTGATTTAAATAAATATCATAGCAGAATTCTTAGAAAGATTTTCAAGTGATTAGATTAATTCTGCTGATATAAGGTTATTTAGTCATCAAGTCTAAGAGTTCTAGTCTTCTATTCATTTCAAGAATGACTATATGTTGCAATATCAATTCACTTAGAATATTCAGAAGATAGGAACTTCATGAGAATAATACTAGTAAAGAAACTATTCATAAATATAAGTTCAGAAATGTTTTTAGTTTTCTCTTTAGGTTAATCTAAGTTGAGCCAATTTTTGATAAGGCATCTCCTCAAGCTTCTCCTCACTTCTTTTTTTTGGATTGTTTTTTTCAATCCTATATATTTTTCTTTTCTTTTCATGGACTGTTTTTCAATCTTTTTCTTATTTTCATATTTTTTTTTTCAAGTGAGCATTATTATATCTGGATAGCCTGTTAATAATTTTGAACTTCACTCTTCTATTCCTAATTTTGAAACTTTAAAATATTATTTACCTTATATGTACTTCATAGTTTTTACAGCATTGAATCCAATATTTTCTTTCTCAACTAAATTCCTAAGATTCTTAATATTTCAAAATATAGTTTTCTTTACTTTAAATATTTAACTATATTCTTATCCTTTTATACTAAATATCTTAACCTACAAAATAAATTTTCATTACCAAAAATATTTCTTTGAATTTTCTATAATATTTAGATAAAATCAAATATAGTTATCTGAATTAAATTTTATCACAAAAATCATATTTATAAATTTTGAAAATATTTTAATTGAGAACACATAATAGTTAATAAATTTCTCCCCACCCCCCAAACTTAATGTTTTCCATAATAGAAATAATACAGGGTGGAAAGAAAAATTCTAAATATAAAAAAAACATACCTTTGCACTTTAGGCATTTTTGTTTTTTTCAAATTTGGAGGTTCTTCACAAAATTTTTAACCTCAACTAACCTGTAATATTAAAAACCATTCTACACATATAACAGTTTAGAAAATTTGCTGAGGTAATGAAATTTTAAAACAAGTATATAAAACTAAACATTAAACAACAACAATTAACTACACAGGACATATGCACTTTACAACATAAAACAAACAATTTACTAATTTAGACTTAAAAGTTCACAATTACAATTACAATCACAATCCATCATAGTCCATAAATGAAAATACAAACTACAAAATTAAACTCATATCTCAGAAACAAAACATAGTTCACAGAATACAATTAATAAAAATGAAAGTACTATAACAAAACTAACACAATCACACAGATGACATGACATCACAAAGATCAGTCATCAAAATTCCATGCTATGTTTTCATCACCTTGGTCAGCAGGTGGATTGGGCTGATAATGAGTATAACAGGGGCATTCTGGAAAAATGACATCAGGATCTCCTCTGTAGTACCTAGCTTGAGCATCATAATAAGTAATCTCAAAATTTGAGTGCCACTGAAGATACTCACTATCGTAATCATGTCTTCGCTCTAAACCTTCAATCCTATGATCACTTCTTTCCAATTTTTCATCTAACTTCTCAAAACTTTTCCGCTCCAAGGTCATGGCATTCATCAAATCATATAGAGTAGGGGAACTAATGCAGGAGGGTCATAGCTAGTAGAAGGGATGTCTCTACTAGTAAAAGGTTCCTTGCTCTTACTCCCAGTTCTCCATTCCTTATGGGATTCATAAGTTTTCAAACATACTTTTCTAAAGGGTTTCATAGGATATACCCATTCTTCATCATCTCTTGCTTCAACTCCAGATAATTGACAGAGTGCATAAATTAGGCCAGGATGTCCTAAATATCTACTTGATTCACTCTTCGTCGTGGCCATAATATTCTTGTAAATTATTCTCCCCACATTTATACTTCTATTGTTCTGAATACAGAAATTCAAAATAGTTCTGTCTCTCGAGACTTCACTATGATGATAGGTGGGTAGCAGAGTATAACAAATGAAATAATGTCAAGCCTTCACCGTGGCATTCATCATAGAAAGAGGAAAGTTAATCCGTTCATGATTCTTAATTTTCCAAGTGCCTTTCCCATCAGTGAGCAAGTCAATAACATCGTCTAACGGACCTTCCATTGTTCTAAATGTTTCATACTCTCTATAAAAGTAATCATGTAGCTCGTAAAAAGAATTAATGCGGGTAGCAATAAAATCGATAGAAAATCCTCTTACTTGGATAGGCTCGTCCTCAAGTTGAGTCAGATTTGAATATAACTCTTACAACTTCAATAACAGCTTTATATGTAGTGTAACAGAAGTTCTCCCATCTCCTTTATCTGATAAATCATTCCTCTTCTCTTCCAGGATTATTGAAAACTCGATCTTGAATACACTTCTTTCCTTGAAAGAATGAAGTGTATCTCGATTGTGCTTTAGCATTTACAAATCGAGTTTCTTCGAATTCTAGTCTTCTCTTTTGACGTGGAGCCATTGTTTGATCTATAAAAATTACAAAAATCCAAACTAAACTCCAAAATAATAATACAATGGCTTCTAAAGGTGGTTTAAAGCAATCTAAATCAAGTTCCATGAATTTCTTCCAAGTTTTTTCTCCACATTTTCAATTTTTCCAAAATTTCTCAATGTGGAAGAAATTCATCGTGAACATAAAGCATTTCTACATAGAAGTGAAGCTCATACTAAGGGAAGATGTAATCTGGTGATAGAATGAGTTTAAATCACTCCAAATCCGAGATCTATCAAGCCTTAGGTCAAAATTTTCGGTAAATCGAGGAAGAAGATGATGAATAGTGGCGGTTGATTGGTTAAAATCATGATTAAAAGGTTATTTTTGGGATCTCAACATTGGCGGGGTCCTTCGTGCCATCGGCGGGCTCAATTGAATTAAATTCCAATACCTTTGGGAAAATCATGCCGTCAGCGGCCTCGAGCGCGCCGTTCGCTACGAGATTCTCAAATATTGATAGTTTTTCAAATTTTGCGATTTCGATCATTTTTAAGCCTCGTCTTCATATGTTCGATCATTTTAATCAAATATTTTAAGTGATTAAGTGATGTATTAACACAAATAAACTTATAATAAAACTTCACAATTATCTATTAAATTCAAGTGTTTACAATACACATTACATAACACACATAAACAGGTATTTTCTCAACCTAAATTCATCTAATCAGCGTCGCAATCCAAACCACAGCACTCAAAAAAACTAAAAACAAACATTTAAATCATAATGTCAACTATACTGAGATTAAAAAGCAAACTAAGAAAGCAAAAACACACATAGGTTAAATCAAGTTCAACATAAAGAAACAAATAAAGTAAAACAATTCTACTACTCTTCCGAATCAATGCTGGTTTCTCCTCTGATATCACCCATTGCTTGAACATGGACGAACAGGACATAAAAAGGACATAATGGGAATTCTTCAATTGAATCTCCTTCAATCCATCCCATCCTCTTCATTAAGCGTATCAAACTCACTTTAAATTGCCCAGTATGATCAAAATGTTCTTTCATCCTCCAATCGATATTATCAAAGAAATCAGACATATTGTTAATTGTACTCGTTAAATTTTGTACCTGCTTCTCCAGATTCTTAATTCGGTGTAAGATCATCGGTGTCTTGTCCAATACTAGAGGTTGAATAGGAACAGAATTTTGCGATGCTTGATCCATAATCACGCCCGTGTCATTCTCCTCATCATTGGCTGGGAACATACAAGTTGGGTGTAAAGGATTCCAGGGTAGCAGTACTTTCTCTCAAATCTCGTACGATACTTAAAACAGACTGCATATTGATAAAATTGTTGAAGGATGTCCAAGCCCTTGAGATGATCCTTGAACGATCAGGCCAAACGCAGACTTCACAATAATTGATCTAATATCAATGGGTCATCCCATTTGAATGCAGTAGTTCAATATAGCACTCTCTTTCGTGACTTTACTGATTTTCATCATAGACAATAACTTTGCAGATATGAAAAAGTGCCAATTTTTTTGAAATGGGATTTAAAAGTGTTGCAAAAAAACTAACGTACCCATTTTCTCTAACTTCCCAGTTTTCAATTTCTTCTGTCAAATATTAGTATATTTCATTCATCTTATCTCTCGTCGGCATGAAATTCGAATAATGGAAGACATGAACATTCTCAAGCATATATAATTCATTAATCCTTCCAGAATTAAATGTTATCCACCTACCTCGGACATAGACGCTTCCTTGGTTGATTACATGTAAATTGGCGTATAATTCCATCACCACTGGAATGACTACTGCGGCAGTAGTATAGCAAAATACATCCCATATTCGCTGCATGATCATTTCTTCAATTGCTAACAGAGAATTTCTTAGTCCTCGATTGAAAAATCCTCTTTCCTTGATTAGCATCCTCTTTGACATCACCTTGTTGAAAAGTCACTGCGCCTCGGTACTGATGAACTTTCTCCGGTTGTATACTTGAAATCTAGGGTAATCTACTGAATTGGAAGCCATTAGAGAGGAATTCAAGGAAATTTCCATTCATTTTTGGGAATTGGAATGTTTAGGAACAGTCCATGCAAGTTTATAAGGGACGAATTCATTAAAAACTGCCAAAATCCGACATTTCAAACTCGAAAAACTGCCCACTCGCCGATCCAGCTATCGGCGGCCTCGATGGCGCTGTCGGTGAGTCTTGCACAATTAAATTCCAGGGCTCTTGGGAAAAACCCACTGTTGGCGGCGTCGAGTGCATCGTCGGCGCCCTAGAAAAAATTTTGCACATATACACCGTGGTCAAATACGTTCGAAATTTTCTCTATGGATCCCAATTCTATGATAATCAAAGGGCAAAAACAAGTAGTAGAATTCAACATTACTACAAACTAACAATAAATTCAAACAAACACTCAAAAAAATAGAGATAACTATGGGTTGCCTCCCATAAAGCGCTTTGTTTAACGTCGTCAACCCGACCTATTCAAGTGTTATTCAGGTTGACTGAGCATTAAAACCTCTTTAAAATTTGGTCTTTTACCCTCAAAATATGGTTTTAATATTTGTCCATTTACTTTAAATATATTCCCAGTCTTCTGATCTTCAATTTCAACAGCTCCATAAGTATAAACCTGAGTCACAGTAAAGGGTCCTAACCAACGAGGCTTCAATTTCCCAGGAAATAATTTCAACCTTGTATTGTAAAGAAAAACTTCTTGTCCTGGTTCAAAGTTCTTCTGGTTAATCTTCTAATCATTCCTTAACTTCAATTTTTCCTTATAAATTCTACCGTTATCATAAGATTCATTTCTTAATTCTTCTAATTCATTCAATTGTAACAATCTCATCTCACCAGCATTTTTCAAATTATAATTGAATTCTTTAATCGCCCAATATGCTTTATGCTCAAATTCTACTGGTAAGTGACAGGTCATTCCATAAATAAGTCTGTAAGGAATCATACCAATAGGAGTTTTATAAGTAGTGTTGTATGCCAATAATGCAGTATCCAGTCTTGTAGATCAATCTAATCTACTAGGGTTTACAGTCTTTTCTAAATTTGTTTAATCTCACGATTAGAAACTTCACCTAAACCACTGGTTTGAGAATGATAAGCAGTAGAGAATCTATAAATAATGTTAAACTTTTTTGCCAATCTTTGAATGTATTTATTCCCAAAATGGGATTCTCTGTCAGAGATAATCATTCTTGGCATTCTGTATCTTGTGAAAATGTTTTTCATTAAGAATCTTGAAACACTTTTAACATCACAACGAGGTAAAGCTTGTGCTTCAAAGCACTTTGATACATAATCAAATGCAATTAAAATATATAAGTTCTCAAATGAAGGAATAAATCGTCCCATGAAATGTAATCCCCAAACATCAAAAATTTCAACTTCTAACATGAAATTCAGAGGCATTTCATTTCTTCTAGATAAATTACCTACTCGTTGGCATCTATCAAAAGTTTTGAAATATCTATAAACATCTCTAAAAATAGTAGGCCAATAAAATCCAGCTTACAAAATTTTATGCGCAGTTTTGTCAATCCCAAAATGTCATCCAAATTCAGAATCATGATATTTTTAAATAATATGTTCAGTTTCTTCATAAGGCACACATCTCCTAATAATAAGATCATTACATTGCTTATATAAATATGGTTTATCCCAAAAATATGCTTTCACATCATGAATGAATTTTTTCTGTTGCTGCAGAGTTAGCATAGGTGGTAAAATATCGCTTACTATATAGTTAATTATATCGGCATACCAAGGTATTTTCTACTTATTAATATTATAAAGTTGTTCATTAGGAAAACTGTTTGTTATTTCATTATCGGTATCAGATGATTCATGATTTTTAATCTCTACAAATGCTCAGCTATTTGATTGTCAGTTCCCTTTCTATCAATCACCACAAAATCGAATTCTTACTTTAAAAGTATCCATCTAATTAATCTTGGTTTAGTATCCTTCCTTTGCATTAGATATTTAATAGCATAATGATCAGTATGCATAATACATTTAGTCCCAATTAAATATGATCTGAATTTATCAAAATTATAAACAATAGCCAGTAACTCTTTTTCAGTAACCGTATAATTAATTTGAATATCGTTAAGAGTTCTACTAGCACAGTATATAACTTTAAAAATTTTATCATATCTTTGACCAAGAACAGCTCCAATAGCATAATCACTAGCATCATACATTAATTCAGATGGTTTCTCCCAGTTAGGTGAAACTATTACAGGTGTTGTAATTAGTTTTTCCTTTAATAACTCAAAGGCATTTAAGCAGTCTTTGGTAAATTCAAATTTTTTTTCCTTTTCTAAAAGTTGGCATAGATGTTTGGTAATTTTTGAAAAATCTTTAATATAGTGCCTATAGAAACCAGCATGTCCGAGAAAACTTCTTACCCCTCTCACTGTAGTAGGAGGTGGTAATTTAGATATAACTTGAATTTTTACAGGGTCTAATTCCATGCCATTTTCTAAAATTTTGTTCCCTAATACACTTTCTCCTGCAACCATAAATTGACATTTCACCCAATTTAGAACTATGTTAGTTCTTTCGCATAGCTCCAAAACTTTTTCAAGATGATTTTAGCATGCATCAAATGATGTTCCAAACACAGAGAAATCATTCATAAATACTTCTATTCTATTATCAATTAACTTACTGAATATAGACATCATACATCTTTGGAATTTCACAGGTGCATTACATAGTCCGAAAGGCATTCATCTAAAAGCAAAAGTTCCATAAAGACCAGTAAAAGTTGTTTTCTCTTGATCCTCAGGAGCAATATGTATTTGATGGTAACCGGTATATCAATCCAGAAAGCAGTATTACTTGTGTCCAGCAAGTCTATCCAACATTTGGAATATAAAAGGAAGAGGAAAGTGATCCTTTCGGGTGCTGACATTTAATTTTCTATAATCAATATAAATACACCATCCAGAAACTTGTCTGAAAGGTATTAATTCATTATTTTCATTTGCTTCAACAGTCACTCCTCCTTTCTTAGGAACACAATGAATTGGACTTACCCAATTTTTATCCGAAATAGGATATATAATTCCAACATCTAACCATTTTAAAATCTCTTTTTTAACTACTTCGTTCATAATAGGGTTCAGTCTCCTTTGTGGATCAATTCTTGGTTTATGTTCATCATTTAATAAAATTTTGTGCATACATGTCGAAAGACTAATTCCTTTAATATCAGCTAGAGTCCAACAAAAAGCTTTTTTGTATTTTTTTAATGTATCCATTAATTTTTGTTCTTGAATTTCATTTATGTCTGAGGATACAATTACTGTTAATGTTGAAAACTCTACTAAAATACATACTTCAAATGATTTGGAAGAATTTTTAATTTAAGTTCAGGGGGTTTTTCAACATATGGAAATAATATTTTGTTTTCTAGTGCCGTTGAATCAAGTGTTTCAAAATTTTCCTGAATATAATCAGCTTCTTCGCTATCAATTTCATCATATTTATATTTTTCCATGTCTTCTTTTTCTTCATAGTTTTCTTTGAAATATTCTTTTTTCAGATAATCACATATATCCATTCTCAAACATTCATCATCTTTTTCTATTGAAGGATATTTCATTGATTTTAAGATGTTTAAAGGTTACTTCTTGATCATTTACTCTCATAGTCAATTCTCCTTTTGAACAACTATCATTGCTCTTCCTGTAGGTAGGAATGGTCTTCCTAAAATGATTGTAATTTCCTTATCTTCTTCCATATCTAAAATGATAAAGTCCACAGGAAAGATAAATTTATCAACCTTGACTAGAACATCTTCTACAACTCCTTTAGGATGTGTAATAGATCGATCAGCTAACTGTAGAGTTACAGAAGTTGGTGCAATCTCTCCTATTCCTAACCTTTTAAAAGTTAATAAAGGCATCAAATTTATGCTAACTCCCAAATCACATAGTGCTCGCCCATAAAATTTCTCTCCAACAGCACACGTGAAAGTGAAATTACCAGGATCTTTAAGTTTTTCAGGAAGCTTTCTTTGAATTATAGCACTTCACTCTTCACTGAGTGCAACGGTCTCATGATCTAGTAACTTCCACTTTTTGTTGAGTATATCCTTCGTAAATCTAACATAATCAGGCATTTGTTCCAAAGCTTTAACAAAAGGGATTTTTTTTAATAATTTTTTCAAAATGTTTAAGAATTTATCAAATCTTTTTCCTTTATATTGTTGCTTTAATCTTTCAGGAAATGGTGGTGGAGGTCGTTCAAAAGTAATTTTCATAGGTTTCAGAGAAAAATCAGGATATAAAATTTCTTTTTCTCCTTCAGTTTCTTCTTTTCCCTTTTCAACTATAGTTTCATTTTGAACTCTTGTTTCCAACTCTTTTCCACTTCTTAATTGAATAGCCTTGATCTATTCTTTTCCTTGATCTTTAGGATTTACTTCAACATTGCTAGGTAAAGTTCCAACAGGTCTATTGCTTAGTGCGGCAGCAATTTGCCCTAATTGGTTTTCTATATTTTTTATAGCAGCTCCTTCACTTTGTAATTGATTACCCATATTCACAACTAGTTTTTCCATATATAACTTCTTCTCCTTAAATTGTGAGTTATTATAAAAACCTGGTGGATTAGAAAGTTTGTAATTAGAATTACCATGGTTGTTTATATTTCCTAATTGGTTTACAGAATTTTTCACCCACTGAGGATTAACAGGATTAGCATTACCTTTGTTATTCCAGTTAAAGTTTGGATGATTCTTCCAACCTGAATTATAATTGTTTGAATAAGGGTTATTTTGTCTATTATTTATCAAATTTATAGTTTCATAAGAAAATTGAGCATCTACATTTTGTCCTAATGAATATTCTTCTAACACTGGAGGTGTTTGAAAATTATTTATTTTGTTTTGATCTATTTTCTTTGAAAGAGAAGCAATTTGAGAAACTATCATAGTTAAGGTATCTGAATCATGAATACTGGCCACTCTCTTAGGATTTACCCTTTTAGCAGGCCATTGAAAATTATTGGTAGCCATTTCTTCTATTAAAGCATGAGCTTCTTCAAAAGGTTTAGACATTAGTGATCCACGAGCAGCAGCGTCAATAATAAATCTAAGAGATCCTACTAATCCATTATAAAATGTTTGAATAATTATCCAATCTGGTAAAGCATGATGTGGACATTTTCAAAGAAGTTCTTTAAATCTTTCCCAAGATTCATATATCGATTCTCCCTCATACTGAGTGAAAGATGTAATATCGTTTCTAAGCTTAGCAGTCTTAGATGGTGGAAAATACTTCGATAAGAATTTCTGTGAAAGTTCTTTACAAGTTCTAATAGATCCAGGTGCTAAAAAATTTAACCAAGGCTTAGCCTTATCCATTAGTGAAAAAGGAAAAAGTCTAAGTCAAACAGCATCATCAGATACTCTGTCGTATTTAAAAGTAGCACAAAGTTCTAAGAAACTTACAAGATGTAAATTAGGATCTTCATTTGATAAACTAGTTCTACTGACAAATAACTAATTCTCTAAAGTGAAGTTCAAATATTTAAGCAAGAATCTTTCTCCTTTGTTAAGATATTTAAGGGAATAGATAATTAGAATTAGTTTAAAATGGTGTTGTGCCAAATAGGAGCATACTTATTCTTTATCCTTTGGTCCAGGCATAAAGAACATTGACTAATCTTATGCTTGGTTACTAAATCTGTGGCTAGGCTGGGAGGATACCGGCTCTCACTTCGGAGCTCCCACATTCCCCTCAGCTGGGGGCTAACATCTACACTTCAGCACTCAAACGATAGGATCAAATTGAGGATGTTAGTTTGTCACTCTAAAATCTCCAATTCTACGTCTGATGAATATTATTTCCCTATTTATTTGCACCCTACTTCTAAGGACCTCTGCCTGAATGTCGGATGTAATCTTTACTATAGTTGTTAAATTCAACATATTTTAACTAATCAATTGGCCAGATTGAAAGTAAATTAAGATTTAAGTAAAAGATTATCACAACTTCTTTAAACTTTTCTTGGCACACTAATTCAATTTACCATTTCACAAAAATATCAAAACAAGGAGAAAGACAGAAAAACTACTCAGATTTCCTGAAGAGGATATAATAAAACTTAGATTTCATATATAAAAGAAAAGTTCTACAAACTAAAACAAGTAAATACAACCTATCTTAAATTCCTCCCCAAGCAAACTCTTTGAAGTTCTTCTGAATCTCTTCATTTCTTTACAGTATGCAGAATTCTCCTTTGAAATGGCAATGAGAAAGGAATCTCTCACTTCCCTTCCACTCTTATAATCGCTTGAAGAATTCCTCTTAAATATCACTACCTAAACTCACTATTTAAAACTCTAATGGAAACAAAGAACGAACTAACACTCACAGATAACAACAATGGACACTAGTGGATGCTCTTTTTTACACTAAGTGACAGTAATGGACGCTAGCGGACACTTTTTTCAGCCCTAAATTGTTTGTTTTAAAGTAGATGAAGAATTTCCAAGGGTTTTCCAAGCATCCCTTCAAAAATCATCCACATTCAATGCACCTCATAAAAGAACCGTCGATCCTATCGTCGGCGGCCTCGAGCTCACCGTTGGCGGCCTTCTAGAATACTTAGCCTTGGACCCCTTCTACATAAGCCCTGCTGTCGGCGGCCTCGACCATCACCGTCGGTAGGCTCCCTTGTAATATATTCTAAACTCTCGGGAAAAATACGCCGTCGGCGCCGTCTATCTCGTCGTCGACGCCTTAAATTAAATTTTCATAATTTGGGTCCTTTTTACTCCAAATTCGCTCCTTTTTGCATATTTTTGCTCCAATGTCCTTAAATATTCATATCTGCAACAAATCATCAAAAATACCCTTCTTTAAAGTGCAATATCATCAAAATCAATTCAAAATAGGCATGAAAATCTTAACATTTTTTCATTGGGTCACGATTCCTCAAGAAACTCCTTTTTTTCATTTTTTTGTAGAAAGAATTACTATATCTGGATAGGCCTTTAATCATTTTGAATTCCACTTTACCTTTCCAAAAGAAAAGGTCTAAAGTTGCAAGTGCATTACATAAAACAAAAGGCATTCTTCTAAAAGCAAAAGTACCATAAGGACTAACCAAAATATCCATCCAGAAAGTAAAAATATTGTCCAGCTAATCTATCCAACATTTGGTACAAAAAGGTAAAGGAAAGTGATCCTTCCTAGTGGAGGTATTTAATTTTCTATTGTCAATATAGATTCACCATCTAGTGTCTTGCCTTGTTGGAATTAATTCATTCTTTTCAATTACAATTGTAGTCTTTCCTCCTTTTTTAAGAACAAAATGAATAGGACTAATCCATGCATTATCAGATATAAGATAAATAATTCCAACATCTAACCACATTAAAATTTCATTCTTTGTCAGTCCTTTCATGATTGGATTTAATCTTCTTTGAGGATCAGCCTTAGGTTTATAGTTATCTTCCATTAAAATTATGCGCACACAGATTAAAGGCCTAATTCCTTTAATATCAGCTAATGTCCATCTAAAAGCTTTTTTATAATTTCTTAATGTCTTCAATAAAGTTTCTTCCTGATCTTTAGTTAACACTGAGGATATTATCACAGGTAAAAATGATGAATTTCCTAAGAATGCATACTTTAAATGTGTAGGAAGTACTTTCATCTGAAGTTCAAGAGATTTCTCATTTGAATGAATTAGAGATTTTCTATTTTTAGTAGTATTCAAAATCTAGAAATTTTCCTGAACTTAGTTAGTATCCTCAGCATTTATCTCTAACTATTTTCCTTCAAAATCACTTTAAATTTCACTATATAATCCCACTTAATCTAATATCACTCCAACGTTTTCTTCAGAAATGAGTTCACATTTTTTTCGTATTGTTTAATAATCGTATAATCAATAATATCCATCATATAACAATAATATTCATCATATAACATTTTTCTTTAACCGAGTACCTCATTGAATTTAGAACATTAAGTCTCACTTCCTGGTCATTAACTCTCATGGTCAGCACTCCTTTGTGCACATAAGTCAAACCACATCTGGAAGCAAGAAAAGGTCACCCCAAAATAATAGGAATTTCTTTATCTTCTTCAATATAGAGCATAATAAAATCTACAAAGAAGTTAAATTTATCCACCTTATCAAGTACATCTTCTATAAGCACTTTAGGATAAGTGGGAGAAATCTCTTTTAAATTTAACCTTCAAAAAATGGTTAAATTCATGAGATTAATGCTAGCTCCAAAATCACATAAGGCTTTTCCATAACATTTTTCTCCACTCACACAAGGTATACTGAAGCTACCAGGGTTTTTAAGCTTATGAGGTAGCTTCTTTTGAATTATTGCACTACATTTTTCACATAGTGCAACAGTCTCAAAAGCATCAAACTTCCTCTTTTTGTTTAATATATATTTCATAAATTTGGAATAACTCTACATTTCTTCTAAATCTTCTGCAAACCGAATATTGATTGTAGGCTTCTTAAATATCTCAAATAATCTTGAAAATTATTGATCAAACTTTGACTGTCGAAGTCTTTGAGGAAAAGGAGGTGGTGGTCTTTCTAAATCATTTTTAGTTGGAGACACAAATTATTCTTGGTCTTTAGAAATATTTTCTTTTGGTTTTTCAATTTCTTCAATCTCTTCCAACATTAATCTTTTTTTGAATTCCAACATTTAATTCATTTCCACTCCTAAGTTAAACAACTTTATCTTTTTCTTTTCTTTACCTCTGTATTTTAGATTTATTTTAGCATTACTTAAAATGTTCCCTGGGGTCTATTGCTAAGTGTATCAATTTTCAAAATTGATTCTCAATATTTTTTTGCAGCACTTTAACTTTTCATTTGATTACTCATTTGTAAAACTACTTCTTCTATAGACAACTTTTTTTCCTTAAATTGTTGGTTATTAAAGTAGGAGGATAAAACTATTAATAGTTAAAACTACCCTGATTGTTCCAGTTTCCTGTTGGGTTCGCTTGATTTCTCCCCCATTGCTGACTTGCACCACAAGATCTATTCTGGTTAAAGTTGGGGCAGTTTTCCAAGCTGGGTTATAAAAGTTAAAATATGTATTATTAAGTTTATTAGCAACCGCTTGTATAAATTTTTAATGATTGAGAATTATTCATTTGTCCTAATAAAGTTTCCTCGCTTACATGAAGTATTTGGGAAAAATTAATCGCATAATTATCTAACTTCATAGATATCACAGCGACTTGAGATACTAAGATAGTAACAACATCGTTATCAAGAATACTAGCTACTTTTTTAGGATTTACCTTTTCTGAGGGTCATTAAAAATTATAGGTGGCCATTTCTTCAATTAAGGCATGAGCTTCATCAAATGATTTTGACATTAAAGATCCTCCAGCAGCATTAATTATAGATCTAAGGAATGCTATTAAACCATTATAGAGTGTTTAAATAATTAACCTGTCAAGTAAATCATGATGCAGACACTTTCCATGGAGTTCCTTAAATCGTTCCCAGACCTCATAAATTGACTCTCCCTTATACTGAATAAAAGAAGTAATATCATTTCTAAGCTTAGCAGTTTTTTAAGTAGGAAAGTATTTAGCCAGAAATTTTGATGACATATCTCCTCAAGTTCTAATAGATCCAGGTGCTAAAGTGTTTAACCACATCTTAGCTTAATCCCTTAAGGAAAAAGAAAAAAATTTAACTTTAATCACATTATTTGGTACGTCATCATATTTGAAAGTAGCACAAAGTTCTAGAAAACTTACAAGTTGTAAATTCAGATCCATAGTTAGGGTACCCCCAATCTGATTATTTTGCACCATTTGTATTATTGTAGGTTTAAATTCAAATGAGTTAGCCACGATTGGAAGGATTTGAATACTTAAGTGAATTTCATCTGTCGTAGGGTTTGCATAATCCCTAAAGGTTTTTGTAAACTTGGATGCTCATTTGTTAGTAGTTAAAGTTTCAATGTTTTATGTGACGAGTTTTCCGTTTCTTGAGAATTTTTCAAATTCTTCTTATAGTTTGTTCTAATTCAAAATTGTAGGTACTAAAATTTCACATCCTAAACTTCTCATATAAAAAGTAAAATTCAGAAAGTAAAATATTAAAGCAAACTAATTAAAATAAAATTTTATATATATATATATATATATATATATATATATATATATATATTTTGAGGTTTTGATAATTTTTTAATTATTTTTTTTAATTTGAAACAAGTTAAATCTAGTTTAATTTTTTTTAGTAATCCTACAGTTCAAAATAATGTTTAATAGAAAATTCTGAAAAATATATTTCCTTTTTAAAGTTTCATTTTTTTTTATGTTCCCCGACAACGATGCCAAGAAAATGACCCAACCCGCAATTACGTAGATATTTATATTCCTTAATATGCCAAAAATTGACCCAAATTATATTTAGCGACCTGTGAGAACAAATATAGTATGATATAATTCAATGAAGTAGTTTTTTCACTAGGGGTACTATGTAAGTACACGTGTTGCTTAAAGTAATATAAGATATTTTATAAAAATTCCAGTGTTGATCCCACAACTCTAAACAAAATGAAATGAAGTTCAGAAGTTTTAACTTTAAGAGAACTTTACTTAAAACTGTAGCAAATATCTAAAATATTAATGATGAAATTAAGTTTAGTTATTTCGACAAATGCAAGTAAAACTAAATGAAGTTATTTAAAAAATATATAAAGAGAGACTTTATCCTTGCAAATAATTCATAATCAGTGTAGGATTTCAATTGTTTAGTCATTTAAATATGGTATTGTGACAAATAGGAGCATACTTATTGTTTACTTCTTTCAATGTGTAAATAAAATAGACTAATCAAAAGTTGGTGTCAGCATGTATAGTAGTGCTGGGTAGGTTCTAGCCTTTCACTCCAAGATTACCCACTGTGCACTCTCTATAAAACCTACCAGTGACCCTTAATTCCAATCTTTAGACCAAATTGATAAATGAATCTGGCCTGTCACTTTAGAAACATCATATCTATGCCTAACAAATCTTATCTCCATATCTATTTGCACTCCTCCTCACACGATCACCACTGCTTTTTCCAAAGTAAAATGTGATACTTACAAGTTAAGAAATCTTTGCCATTTCGGGTCTACAAGTTTTCTAAAAAAACTTTAACAATACAAGTGGCCAATATATAATGTAAATGAAGGATCGTTAAAACTACCATCACAATTTTTAAGAATAAAAGAAGTTACAAAAAAAGTCAAAATCACTTACTTGGTTAGTTCATTTTGTAATGTGAAAGAGAGAAAACTTCTCAAAACACATGAGGAGAATAAAAAAAAACATATTTATAAAATTCAAATGTAAAGTAAAATACGTAAAGATAAAGATACTAATACTTATCTGGAATGTTTTCCTCAAGCACTCCTTCGAATTTCTCTAACTTCTCTGACTCCAACAAACACTTACAAGAGTCACAAAATTCAGAAATCACAAAGATTCACGAAGAAAAACCATAATGACTCACGAAGAAAACTACTCACACACTTAACACACTCACACACTATATGACTCTATATATTTGACCCCTCACCTCTTGAAATTAATCCCTATTTATAGAGCTTCAAAAATGACCAAGAGTTGCTTAAGGCATCTCTTCATAATTCGGCCTCATTCAATGAATCTTCTAGTAAATAACTGTGGCTTCTAGGCGCCAAACAGTCATGCTTAGGCACCAGCCAAGTTTTGCATCTAGCGCCTAGGCGCCAGTTCAGCTGGTTTGACAATTTTCTTTAGTTTAGCCTATTTTGCTCTTTTTTCATGTATTTTTGCTCCCTTTTACTCTTAAACTATTTTTGTTACATTTGCAACCAAAAAAATAAAAATACCTCTCATTAAAACATTATATCCTAAAAAATTAAGCATAGAATGTGCATAAAAACTTGTAATATTAAGGTGGATCATTTCCCCCAAACTTAAATGTTACTTGTCCTCAAGTAACGTTTCTTACTATATATAAAAAGTATAACTCATGGAAGTGAGTTTTATTTTAGGATTTCTATAACTTTTGTTTTATCAATTCAATAGTTAAACTTTAGAAAGATTTTTAAGAACAAAGTTTAAAACTAGGATGTAGAAGTAATTAGTAGTCAAGTCTAAGAATTCTGATTTTTTATTTATTTCAAGAATAATTATAGTTTGTCATATTAAAGATACTTAAAAGAATTACAAGAAAACGAATTTCATGAAAACTTTACTAGTAAGGATGCTAATACTTTATAAATAAGCTTAGAAAAGTAATTAAGTCCATTTCCTTAAAATGCTTTAAGTGAAGCCAATTTTTAATTTGGCATCTTCTCAAGCTTCTCCTCACATATATTTTACTTTATGTTTTTCTTTTCTTTTTAGTTTTAATTTTATTTTTCTTTCAGGATCATTTTCAATCCTTTCTTCTTCTTTTAATATCATATGAGGATTACTATATCTAGATAGCCTTTAATGATTTTGAACTCCACCATCCTCTTTTTAAAGCTAGAAACCCTTCACATTTCCTTACTTAATAAATGTGTATTATAGGTGAAAAAGATATTTCATAAGGTTTCAATTCTTTCTTTTCAAATAAAAATCCAAGATCCTTAACATTTCAAAAAATACAATTTTTTATTTATTTTAAATAGTAAAAGCATAATATTATACTCTTATACTAAATATATTAAATCTAGAATTAATATTTATTACTAAAAATTTTTACTTATGTTTACTATATTATTTACAAACACCAAAATAAAGTTATCTCAAGCTACCCCAACATACCACAGGTTATATTAAAATAGTTTTTAAAAAAATATTTAACTTAGGAAAAATAAGGTTCAGTTTTTTTTCTTAATTTTCTTCCTTCAGCCAAACTTAAATTTTAAATTATTTTAAAACAGTTCAGGTTATAATAAGCATGAAGATAGAGAAAAATTTTGAAATTTCTAAGCAGGAGAACAGTACAGATACAATAAAAATAAGTGTTGAGTAGTAGAAAATTTAAATTAAAACAAGTATATCATGAATAGCTTGCCAATATTAAACTCTTCTCTAACACATATCCAATACTAAATAAAAGAGTAACAAATGTAGTAGTGATAAAAAAATAGAATTGCACAAAGCAATCCTACATAGTCATACATAAGAAGTCCAAACATAGGAAATAATAAATAGATCTACAACAAACAAGGAAAAAAGCCACGTAATCTCCTTCAACATCATCATCATCATCAAAATAAAATGATATGTCTTCATCCATAGATTTCATACCTGCATAAGAAGTAAATCGAGGGTAAGTAGGAAACTCAACTGAATGATCTCCCTTCATGAATTTCACTAGAGTGTCATCATAATCTGCATCATAATCACTCTATCTCCAAACATAATTTGCCATGTGATCAAAGTTATTTTCCATATCTTCCATACGACACTACATCAAAAACATATCATTCAGGTGCTCAAAATATCTCTAACTCAACACATCCCAGAAACCAGATGGAGGCTCAATAACAGTTGAAGTAGAAGGTCTAGAAGTAGAAAGCCTAGAAGTAGTAGTAGAAGGTGCATCATGAGATCTATCACTAGGACATCCATACACATCTACATTCCCAATGGGCTTGGGTGGCTTCAACTGCTCCTCCCAATGTTCAAACCTTACTCCAGATTCTTTACAAATAGTAAATATCAAACAAGGAAAACCAAGACCTGAAGTAGTACTAATAATAGTAGAAGAACTAATAGTCTCATAAACAGGGTCTCATACTAGCAGAAGAACTAAATGTTCTTGAATGCAGTATTTTAATATGGCTCTTTCTCTTGCTACCTCACTTAAATGATTTGAAGGAAGGAAGTGAGTAGAAATAAAATAATGTCAGGCCTTTGAGGTGGCATTGAGCTTAGAAGAAGAAAAATTTACCTTGCGATCATTCCGAAACTTCTAGGCTCCACTTCCATCAGTCAAATATGCAATGATCTGATCAAAATATGTACTCTGAATAGAAACAATCAATAGCAGGTGGCATACCATATAACACATTTATTCGCTCAGCAGTGAACTCCACTCCTCTTCCGTGAACAAAGACCTTGTCATTTGCTGCTTTAGGTAAGTTCACATAAAACTCTCGTACAACAAAAATGATGGTAATAGAAGAAAAATAACAGAAGCTTTCCCATTATCGAGCTACAAAAACATTTTTTAAAGCTCCACCAAGTCTGTAGAAACTTCGCTCTATAATAAAATTTCTTGATGATGCAAATTTGTCATATCAAATTTATGCTTTTATGCTGACGAATTTGGCATTCTCGAAAGTTTCCTTTCCCTTTCCCCGTTTGTATTAGGAGCCATCTAAAAATTTGAAGAGAAATTCTAACAAATTTTAAAATGAAGATAAAAGGCTTCCAACAAGCTTTTTCAACCTAAAGAAGCTTAAATCCATGGATTTTTCACCACTTAATGAAATATTTTTGCAAATTTCATTCTCCACACATTGTATGAATAATCCATGGTGAAATTGCAAAATAACTATGCCAAAATGTCGATATATCCTTGAGAAGATGAAATCCAATAGTATTAAGTCCCAAAGCTTGAAGATTTAAGCACAAGGAGGAATCCTAGAACCAATTTTCGCAAAAAGGAGCAAGAAGATAAAGCTTAAGTTTCGAAAATGGTGTTGGTTTGGTTTACATCATGAAAATGTTAAGTTTCAGCCAGTTTAGTTGAACTGGATCCTAGGTGCTGGTTTTGGCACCTAGGCGATGGTTTCGACAGCTAGGCACCAAGCTGTGCTCAAGTCTTGCGCCTAGGCGCCAGACCCAAAATTTTCACTTCTTCATTATGAAGTGTAACTCAGAAGGACTAAAGCTTTTAAACCAAAATTCAAATTTTTCATCAAACTTCATATTAATAGATTTTCCAATACCATGTATCTTCTAATTTTTTAATCATGAACTTTGATCCAAAGTTAAGTTGACCATTCTAACATAAGTTTTCAACAACGCACATATTCATTAATATTCACCAAGTTACAATACAATAGACACTAAAATAGTTTAGAACATTAAAAATTAAGAACGCACAACAACATAATCAACAACAAGATTACATAACACATAAAACATCCATTAATAAAGTCAACACAAACATAAAACATAAACACTAGAATCCTTCTAATGATCAGCTCTTATTGAACTCATTCTCATCACGCTATTTACATGACAAATAGTTGTGATCAAATTTGTGGAAGAAAGGAGCATGAGAAAATTCTATAGCCTTTTTTTTTTGCAATCGAATTGTTCTTGCTTTACATAGTTTCCTGTTAATGCTAATAGCATGCCATGTGATTGGATTGAAGTTTCATTTTCCATTCCAAATGCTCATAATGATGATACATTTCATGCATCTTGTTGTGCAGAATGACAGCTCCTCTTCAATTTTCCCCAATTTTCTCATCATTCTTTTCAAAATCAGCGCTAAAACCCCATTGAAATAGTTTTGGACAATATTATGCACAAACTTATCTCCAATGGTCATACCATTATTTATGTTCTTCATGGAAGCAGGTGAATGGAAGCAAGATCTCAAACTCCCTCTATATTTCTTCTCTCAAGTCTAATTTTTGAAGTTCTGAAGATTGAGGATGATGGTAGGGCAGTTTAAAATGAAAGAAATGGAGAAAACAGCTTAAGGCAGTTTTCCCCACATTCACAAATTATAGTGCCTAGCCTCCTAGAAGCCTACTTCACAGAACTTTGGTGCTTAGGCACCAATTCTAGCACCAGTGCCCCAGTGAACACTGATTTGCCTATCATCAAATTTCTTCAAATTCTAATCATGTTTAATATATTAAATAGTTTTTTAAAAAATGCTACTATAACAAAAGGATGGTCATGATACTGCATCAAGAAACAAACATGAATCAAATCACACAAATAGATTATGGGTTTCCCCCCCATAAAGTGCTTGTTTTAACATTGTCAGACTGACGTATCCAAATGTTTTACTAAGAAAGACCCAGTATCAAAGTTTTTTTATAATAATTTTTTCCCCCAATGTAAGGTTTCAACCTATGTCTATTTACTTTAATTATACATTCAATATTTTTATCTTTAATATCCACAGCCCCATAGATTAAACTATTATCACAACAAATGACTCCATACACCTGGACTTAAGTTTTCCATGAAATAATTTCAATTGGGTATTATATAATAAAAATACTTTTCCAGGCTCAAAATTCTTTCTTAAAATCTTTTGATCATTCTAAATTTTAATCTTTCCTTTATAAATTCTAGCATTTTCATCATAAGATTCATTCCTAATTTCCTAGAGCTCATTTAATTGCAATAATCGTTTTTCTCCAACATCCTTTAAATTATAATTATTTTGTTTTATTGCCCAGTAAGCTTTATACTCTAACTCAACTGTTTAACGACATGCTTTTCCAAATACAAGCCTATATGGAGACATTTGTATAGGAGTTTTATAAGCTATCCTATAAGCTCATAAAGTAGATCAAGTCTGTCAGACTAATCAATTCTATTAGATTTTATAGTTTTCTTGAAAATTCTTTTATTTTCATGATTTAATACCTCTGCTAATCCACTGGTCTGAGGGTGATAAGCTATGGTTACCCTATTTTTAATTCCCTTTTTTCTATGTAATGTGCCAATTCTAAAATTTTTAAAGTGACCTCCCCCATCAACAATGATCACTCTTGGCATTCCAAATTAGTAAAAATATTTTTTTAAAAATTTTTTTAACACTTAGAGCATCACAATGATGCGAATCTATCGCTTCAATCCATTTAGACACATAGTCCACAACTAATAAGATATAAAACTTTCCTGAAGATGGTACAAATAGTCCCATAAAATCTAAACACCACACATCAAAATTTCAACATATAACGTAAAATTTAGAGGCATTTTATTTATTTTAGAAACATTGCCTACTCTGTGACATCGATCACAAGTTTTGACATAATTATCAACATCCTTAAATAATGTAGGCCAATAAAATCTAGAGTGTAAGATTTTAAATGCAGTCTTATCTTTTCCAAAGTATCCCCCAAATTTAGATTTATGACATTTTTGTATAATTTCTAGGGTTTCATTATTTAATACACATCATCAATTGATTGAATCTCGACATTTTTATATAGATAAGGGTCAACCCAAAAGTAAAATCTTGCATCATAAAAAAATTTATTTTTTGGTGGCTTTTCATTTCGTATGATAGAATATTATTAACTAAGTAGTTAACTATATCTGCATACCACAGTATATGCCACTCAGTAATAGCATAAATTTGTTCATCGGGAAACTTTTCATTTATGTCATCCTCATTATTCTTTTTCATTTTCAAGTTCAAGTTTTGACAAATGATGATCAATTTAATTATTAGCACCTTTCCTATCAACTATCTGAAAATCAAATTCTAGTAAAATTAAGACCCATATGATTAATATTGGTTTCAGATCCTTCTTTGATATAAGAAATTTAATAGCGGAATGATCACTATGCATAATGCATTTAGCATGAAATAAATATGGTCTAAATTTATCAAAAGCATATACTATTGCCAACATCTCTTTTTTTATTTATCGTGTAATTAATATGAGCTTCATTAAGAGTTTTGCTGACTTAATATATAAATTTAAAAATGTTATCGTAATTTTTTCCTAAAACAACTCCAATAGTGTAATCATATGCATCAAACATTAATTCAAACAATTTTCTCCAATCAGGCGAAACAATGATAGGTGTAGCAATTAATTTTTTCTTTAATAAATTGAAGGCTTTTAGACAATCATAATTAAAATCAAAATTAGTGTCTTTTCCTAAAAGATGACATAGAGGCTTACCAATTGTAGAAAAATCTTTAATATACCTTCTATAAAATCCAACATATCCTAGAAAACTTCTCACAGTTGTTATTGAAGAAGGAGGTTGTAATTCAGTAATAATTTGAATTTTTGCTTCATCAACTTCCATGCCATTTTTAGAAATTATATGTCTCAATATAATCCCTCTTGTGACCATAAATTGACATTTTTCCCAATTGAGAACTAAATTTATTTCTTCACAGCGTTTTAAACCTTTGCCAAATGATTTAAACATGAATCAAAAGATGTTCCAAAAACTGAGAAATCATCCGTAAAAACTTCATTTCAATTCTCAATTAGGACACAAAAAATAGACATCATACACCTTTGGAAAGTTGTAGGTACATTACATAAACTAAAAAAAATTATTATAAAAGCAAAAGTTCCATAAGGACTTATAGTGTAGTCATTTCTTGATCCTCTCAAACGATCGGTTTTTGTTGTTAACCATAATATACATCCAAAAAGAAAAAAAATATTGGTGTTCAGCTAATCTATCCAAATTTGGTCCACGAAAGGTAAAGGAAAGTGATCCTTCCTGATGGCGGTATTTAATTTTCTATAGTCAATATAAATTCAAGATCTAGTGATTTTTCTTGTTGGAAGTAATTCATTCTTTTCATTTACAACTACAGTCACTCCTCCTTTCTTAGGAACAAAATAATTAACACTAACCCATGCACTATCAGATGTAGGATAAATAATTTCAGCATCTAGTAACTTTAAAATTTCCTTCTTTACCTTTTCTTTCATGATTGGATTTAGTCTTCTTTGAGGATCAACCCTAGGTTTATAGTTATCTTCTATTAAAATTTCATACGTACAGATTGCAGGACTGATTCCTTTAATATCAGCTAACTGACCCAATCCACAATTATGCAGATAATTAAACTTCGAAAAGATGTTTAAACTTGACCCAAATCTTATTAAGCAGCTTGTATGCAAAATCAAAATGTTATAATCTTTAGAAAATAGTTTACACACTATGGGTGCTACACAAGTATATGTATCATTTCAAGTAATATAGGATTCTCTTTTTAAAACCCAGATATCGACCACACAAGGAAACAATTAAGAACTTAAAGAAATTTAATTTTAAAATACCAAAACTGATAAGAAGTGCTAATTCTTAAGTTTTTTTAACATAACAAGAGTAAATTAAACTTACTAATTTCTAGATTATGCAAGAAAATGTAAGTGAATAATTTAAACAATATATTTAAAGAAACATTCTCCTTTCAAATTATTTATATTTAGCAGAGGATTCAGATGTTTAACACTTGAAAATGTGGTATTGTGACAAATAGGAGTATAAATATTCTTTAACTTATGATCCATGTATAAATAACATTTGCTAGTCTAAAGGTTGGTGCAAGAGTGTTATTAGTAGTGTTGGGTAGGTTCTTATCTCTCACTTCTAGATTAACCACTGTGCCCTCTCTATAGGATCTATCGGTAACCATTTTTTTCTCTTTAAACCAAATCGTTAGAATTTAACCTGTCACTCTAAAAACAACAAATCTACGGCCAACAAATCTTATCTTCTTATCTATTTGCACTCCCCTTCAAATTATGACTTCTGATCTTTTAAAGTGAAATGTGATACTTACAAGCGAATAAATCCATACCCACTGTCAGGTCTGTAAGATTTCTCCACAAGTATTAACAATACAAGTGGTCAATTTGTAAAATAAATCAAGTTTTGATAAAATATCATCACAATTTTGGTAGGAAAAGAAACAGTTCTTAAACAAAATCCAAACCTCTTACTTAATCACATCATATTTGTAAGGAGAAAGAAACGAAAACTACTCAGAAAACATTAAATTAACACAACAAAAAATATTTATAAAACTCAACTCCAAGGTGCACGACTTAAGAACTAGTTACAAATACTTATCTAGAATGTTCCTCAAAGCAATCCTTCAAAATTCTCTGACTTTTTTGACTCCCATGCACTCTTACAGGACTCCAAACTTCAAAAATTAAAAAACTCACTACAAACTTACACACTTGGAACTATGAGTGAAAGAAACTAAAGATGATTTTAGAATGACTCTAAAACAAATCTCTTAGGCTGTCGAATAAATCCATATTTATAAAGCTTCTAAAATGATCAGGTGCTGCTTCAGACATCTCATCAAAATTCGTCCAAATTCTTCGAATCTTCTAAAAGATAACAGTTGTGCCTAGGTGTCAGCCAAATTCTACATTCTGGCGCTTAGGCGCCAGGTCGGCTGGTTTAAGAAATTTTCTTCATTAAGCCAATTTTTGCTCCTTTTTGTTGTTATTTAGCTTCTTTTCATTCTTAAACTCTTTTTCTTATACCTGCAACCAAAAACATAAAAATATCTTTCATTAAAGCATAATATCCTTAAAAGATTAAGCATAAATCTCACATAAAAATGGTTAATTTCAAATTAGATCAATTCCCTCAAACCTAAACGTTACTTGTCCTCAAGTAACCCTTTTTATTACAAAAATATAATATATGGAAGTAAGTTTTACTTTAAGATTTGTATACCTTTCTATTTTTTAAATGCAATAATAAAATCTTAAAAAGATTTTTAATAACTTAAGTTAAAACTAAAAAATGTAAGAATATTTAATAATGAAGTTTTAAGAATTCTCATTTTATATTTATTTCAAGAAAAATTACAATTTGTCATATTAAGGGCACATAGATAAATTACAAGAAAAAGAATTTCATGAAAACTCCATTAGTAAAGTTGCTGGTACATATAAACAAGTTTAAAATGTAATTAAGTCTTTTTCTATATGATGGTTCAAGTGAAGCGAATTTTTGATTAAGCATCTCCTTAAGCTTCTCCTCACACACACACACACACACACACAATATATACATATATATATATATACATATATATACATATATATATATACATACATATATATATATATATATACATACATATATATATATATATATACATATATATACATATATATATATACATATATATACATATATATTTATACATATATATACATATATATATATATATATAATAATGGTGGCTAAGAAGTGTGGAGCTCTGCTAGGGTTCTCAGGATGTTCCTATCGGCAGGCCTGACTCCGGCGTGTCTAGGTGGGTGGTAGTTACTTTCTGGGAGGGCATAAGTGGTGATGGAGCTTACCGGTCTCTTCTCCTGGTGGCCGGGCTTTCCCGAGTTTTTGCATTTTAAAATTTTATTATTCCGTTGGTTTTGGTCATCCTTCTCAAGGAGATCTTTCCTACTTTGGCTGGTTTTAGTCTTGCTCTCTGGCTTTCTGTTTTGGTTTTGACTACTAATCAGGCAATCTCTTTGGCTGAGGGTTTTGGTTGGGTTCTAGTGGCCTGTTTGTTTCCTTGTGCAGGCTATACTTTGCCTGTTAGCTTTTCTGGCCAACCCCATTGATTTGGAAACAAATATTGCTTGGGCCAAAGCTACTTATGCTAGTGTGGTTGGGAGGCCTCCCTCTATTACAGACCCAGCCAAGCTTGTTTTTCCCCAAATTCTGCATGATGCAGCTGCTGGCAGGAGCTCCTGCCCTTTTATCAGACCCATTGAGGAAAAAGAAGGCTGCCCTACTGTCTTCTTCACTGAACAAGAACTAGAAGAATTAAATGCTGAAGTTAAGTTAACTTTAATTGGTAATTTCATGCTGGGTCACCCTAAGATGGAACTTGTCAGAATCTTTTTTGAGTCATTAAATTTCATGGGTAACTGAAAAATAGGGCTACTGGATGGCAGACACCTACTAATAAATCTCAATTATGAATAAGACTATGCAAAACTTTTTGTAAAACAGCTGGTCACCATAGCAGTAATGGAAATGAAGATATTTAAGTGGACAACAGATTTTGACCCCAACAAATATCCCCCCATAGTCACCATCTGGTTCAAGTTTCCAAATCTTCCATATAGATTTTTCAATCAGGCAGCCCTCTTCCAAATTGGGAGATCACTTAGAACACCTCTAAAGCTTCATGCTGCTACCTTAAATAAGGCCAAACCTAAAGTGGTCAGGATCCAAATTGAAAGAGATATTTCCCTTCCAGATATTAAAAAGATATGGACAGGCTCAGCAACTGAGGGGCAATGGCAAGAATTAATCATGAAAAAAAGCCATATTATTGCACACATTGCAAGATGTTCGGGCATACCACTGATAGATGCTACAGATACCATCCCCCTCCCAGAGAGCTACAAATCAGGCAAAAGAGACTCCCAATGTCACTGTTACCGCTGCACCCAATGTTTCACTAGTTGTGGTGCAGGAGGCTAATTCAGCTAAGCAACCAATGACTGAAACCAGGAAAGTGTCTCCTGAAGAGCTAGTTAGCCCAATGAATAGTTCTCGTCCAATTGTGGAAAGGATGCTTAGTCCTGGACATTCTCCACGCCCAAATATTCCCTCACTAAATCCACAAATTAGCTCCACTCAGACTAACACCCTTTGATCCCACCCCTACACAAATTAACTTTCTTCCTCCCCCAGCTGAGAAGGTGGAGATTGCCCATGATTCCATGGAGGAGAAATGAATGATTTATACTGCTAGAAAAAAGAAGAAACATACTCAAAAACATGCTGCAAATTCTTCCACTAGAGGTAGGGAGATTTCCCCTCCCCTTACAAGAGGCAGAACCAGATCTAGGTCCCAGACATCGCCTTCCCCTCTCCCATCCCACATGATAAACCATCTTTGTTGGAACATTAGAGGTGTGGCTAACCCACAGTCTCTGAAATGATTATCTAACCTAAATAAAATCTACACCCCTTGGTGTATTGCCACTTTGGATCCTTTGGTTCATCTAAACCCAACCAAAATCCTCAAAAAATTCCCAGGTTTCTCCCATTATGCTAATTCCAATAACAAAATGTGGATCTTATGCAGAAATTAAGTTGTATTGTCTACCCTTATTGATCACCCCCAATTAGTCCATTTATCTCTACAGTTTGCTGGCCATAATGTTCATGCTACTTTCATCTATGCAGGATGTAGGAATAATGACAGGATCATTCTCTGGGATCTGCTACAGTAGATTCGTCACTCCATGGCTCTCCCCTGGGTGGTGGGAGGTGAATTTAATTGCATTGCTAACCCTACTGAAAGGAAGGGAGGAAGGACCCCAATCCTTAACATTATGAACAAATTTTGTGACAACATTCACAATACTGGACTGTTTGATCTAGGCTTTGGGGTCTTTCTTTCACATGGAAAAGAAGCAATACTTGGGAGAGACTGGTTGGATTCCTGGTTAATGAACACTGGCATTTCCAATTTTACACACTACTGTTACCCACCTTTCCCTTTCCAGCTCTGACCATAGACCCCTACTACTGACCATATCTGCACCTCCACCCAGCTTATCTTGCCACCCTTTCAGATTTCAAAATTTCTGGTCTACCCACCCAAATTTTGCACAGTTCATTCTCTCTCAGTGGCAGGAAATTGTTCATGAGGATCCCTGGATCAAGCTAGGATTGCTTCATCTGAAAATTAGCAAAAAACTCAGGAAATGGTGTTGGAATGAATTTGGTAATATTTTCACAGCTGTGGTTGAGGCTGAGAAGGATGTGCAGCTGCTAGAGACCCTTGTTCAATCTAGGGGAGCATCTGAACATCAGCTGTTAGCTGCTCAAGCCAAATTAATTAACTCTATAGAAACTCAAGATCTTTTTCTAAAGCAGAAAGCTTCACTTAATATGTTCACTGAAGGTGACAGAAATACCAGATTTTTCCATGCATACATCAAATACAGGAGGAAGTGTAATACCATCCACTAAATCAGGAATGAGAATGGCACCTGGCTACATAACAACTTGAAATTGGCAGAAGCGCTAACAGGTATTTTAAAATTCTTGTGACACAGCCTCAGATATAAAGAGATTTTATCAACACTTCTTTGTTCCAAGAATGTTATCAGTACACCCACACTCTTTCCCTCAACAATCCCCCCACTGAACAGGAAATCTGGAAATTTCTGAACTCAATTGATAGCTCCAAATCTGCTGGGCCTGATGGCTTTACTATAGATTTTTCTAAAAAGGCCTGGAATGTTATTAAAGATGATGAGGTAGCTACCATCACTAGCTTCTTCAATGGGAAAGACCTCCCTCATTACTTCAAATCATCAAATATTGTACTGATCCCAAAAAATAACAAGCCATTTAACTGGGAGCAGTTTAGAACCATTAGCCTTACTTTAGTTATCAGCAAAATCATCAGTAAACTCATTGTAACCAGATTGCAGCCCCATCTAAGCAAGCTGATCAGTCTGAATCAATCAGCATTTATCAAAGGAAGGTCCATTTCTAATAATGTACTGCTGGCTCGGGAAATGTTATTAGATTTGAATAAGAAGTGTAGAGGAGGTAATCTGATATATAAATTGGATATCAGAAAGGCTTATGACACCATCAACTAGGATTTCATACTCCAGGTTCTATATGTCAGAGGTTGCACTGAAGACTTTTGCAATCTGATCCATAGATGGCAAAGCAATAATTCTCACTCCATTCTTATTAATGGGTCTAGCTGGGGACCTTTTGTTGCTTCCAGGGGACTTAAGCAAAGGGATCCCCACTCCCCTACTCTTTTCATATTAGCAATTTATTATTTCTCCCTTTTGCTGAACAACCTACATACTCCCAACAATTCAATCAGGTACCACCACAAATCTGACATTCCTATAACCCATCTTATCTATGCAGATGATGTGATGATCTTCTCCGATGCCACATAGAATGCAGTTAAAAAAATCTACAATTGTGTTCAAATCTTCAAAAATCAGTCTGGTTTATCATTCACTAATGCAACATTCCATGTTCTCTTCCCCAACAAACTCTCTCAGTAAATGAAGAATTGGATTCTTACCCACACTGGTTTTTCAAGCACCCAACTGCATTTGAAATATCTAGGGGTGAAACTAAATGCTGACAGAACTAAGAAAAACCATATTGATGAGATTCTGAATAAAATCATCAATTACCACTCAAATTGGACTCATATTTACCTATCATCCGCTGGAAGAATCACTTTGCTCAAAAGAATCCTCACCACTCTCCCTTCCTATGTGATGCAAATGACTACCATGAAGAAAAGCACCCAGGTGCAATTTAAGAGGGCTTTCAACCACTTCCTTTAATCTGGAAAAAGATCTCAGATCCATTGGACTTCGTGGCAAAAATTGGCTAAACCTATGTGGGCTGGTGGACTGGGGTTTAAAGGGATAAGCCAGATTATCCAGGTGAATCTCTCTAAACTTTGGATCAAGTTCAGGACTCAGAGCTCTCTTTGTGCTAAATTCTTACTTGGTAAATACTGCAAGAATTCCATACCTCCCTGGTGATCAGAGAAATAGGGGATTCTATGCTTTGGGGAGCAATGTTAAAGAACAGGCAGCAGGCTGAGCAGATGTATTTTTGGAACCTTGTTAAGGGGGAGCTCAATTTTTGGCTAGATCACTAATGTCCACGGGATTGGTTGCAACCTTGCACCACCCTTATCAACTTGAATCTTCAGGTGTTAGAATGCTGGACTGGGGACAGCTAGTCCCTACCTTACCTCCATTCCATCTTGTAAACCCACTGCGTCAGGAAAATTGCCTCTATTCAGTTCAATAGAACCAAACCTGATTCTATTGTTTGGAATGCTCTTAAATATCACAGCCTCTCTAAAGCAATCTATACTCATCTTTTCCAATGGGAATATGTCCCATGGAGAGATTTAATCTAGAATAGGTACATGTGCCCTTCTATGGTCCTTTTCTGCTGGAGAATTTTTAAAATGTTCCTTCCCACTGATGATATCCTCAAACTGAAAGGATTAAGAGGTCCTTCTTGTTGCAGCCTTTGTCACAAAGCTGAAGAATCTTTCCCCCATCTATTTTTCGCTTGCAGTTTCTCCCAGTATGTTTGGAATCATCTGGTGAAGAATCTAAATATCAGTTCTTTCCACCTCCACTTGCACAATTTGTTCAATTGTTGGTCTGAGTGGTACAAATTGGGAGTTGAGGCTCTACCTATGCTCACAGCTTGGTTCATCTGGATAGCAAGAAATAAGGCCATCTTTGAGAATAACTCACCAACTGATAAGGAAGTGGCCAGAAATTGTCTTTCCTACCTCCACAAACTTAACAGAGTTAAAATGTTCCCAAACATCTGCTTCACTAACAATTACCAAGTTTTACATCCTCCCAAAATTATCAAAGTTTTCTAGCATCCCCCTACCCATACTCATCTCAAAGCAAATACTGATGGCAATTATAGTGATAGTTCAGCTGGAATGGGGGGCCTGTTCAGGTCTCATAGGAGGGACTGCCTTCTATTTTTTCACTCTCCTCTCACTGTTGTGGAGGCATGGGAAGCAAAGTTAATTGCTGCTTATTGGGCTATGTTGACCTCATTTTTGATGAGGTCTTCTCTTCCCTCTTTAGTGTTAAGGATCTAGTCTTAGGCTTTTCCTTTGACTATCTTAGAGGACTAGAATTGGGACCCATCCCTTAGATATTTGAACCACTTCTTGTCTCAATGCAAACCCCACAAGCTTGATTGTAGACCCTTAATCACTTAGAGGGTTGAGATCAAAAGTGAAGGTTTAAAGGATGAGTTCCCTATAGGACTCTTTGACCTTAGGACTGCCCTGGGTGGCTTGGTCTGGTGAGGGTTGACTTACACACTCACTACACTCACACTCTACACTCTCACACACACAATCCAAATCCTAAAACCACACCCATACCAACTTGACTCCTTGACTCATGTAGGTAATTCATATAGATGGACCTTAACCCCTAAGCCCCTAGCTAAGAGGGTTAGGAACAACATAGTGAATGCCTCAAATGAGTCCTCTCATGGCTCATATAGGCTTAATATGACTTCATGGCTCAACCAAAGTGATTCCATTTCACTCATATTTGATCAATCTTCATTATTCCAAAATTTCAATTTTTGACCCCGGGGACCCTACACCTACCAAACCTACTAAAAGCCTTTAGAATTGCCCAAATCCTCCAAAATTTCCAAATCACCCAAAATTCCCCAAAATTAACCTTGAACATTTCCTCATCAATCAAATTGATCATCCATAGCCAAAAATACCAAAAAATCCAAAAATACCCCCCAATACCCTCCAAATACCCAAAATGCCCCTCTCAGCCAAAAAAATCCAAAAATTCAGAAAATTCCAAGAAAATTCCAGAAAATCCTAAATATTTCTAATTTCATTTTGTCCAACTATACCATGGGCCAATTTTGTCAATTTACCCCACTTTTACCAAAACCCCCAATTTAGCCCACTCTTAACCCAAGTGAACCCAATGTCAAACCAAATCTACTCAATTGACCCCAATTTTGGTCCAATTCAATTCTAAACTTCAATTTAATATTCTCAATATCAATCTAGACCAAATCCAAGTCCAATTTGATTGACATTTGAATCCAATTTCACTTTTGACCTTAAAGCCCAATTTGGACCCATGACCAAAACTTAGCCCAAACCAAACCAATTCAACTCCAATTGACCCCAAACCTTTTCTAAACCTTCCCTAACATCCCCACAAACAAAATACTAACATAATTTGCCCAAAATTTGGACCCAAACCCCACTCAAATTCAACCCAAAACCAAAAAGCCCAATTTTGACCTAAACCCAAACATAACCCAAATAAGCCCAAGTCCCAAAACCAAAACCCAAACAAAGTTAAAACCTCTTTGAAACACTCCCATAAACATTTCCCAACATTAATTTTACATCAATTTCAACCTTAGCCCAACATTGGCCCAAATTAGCCCAATTTGACCTACATTGGCCATTTACCAAATGAACCCAAATTCAACCCAATTCAAACCCAAACCACCTCAAATTCAATTCAAATCACTCATGACACATCCCTAAACCAAACCCAACAATTATTTGGCCCAAACTTCTACAAAATTCCCATCCATGAGTTCATTCTTAAACCTAAAGGCTCATTCCCTTAAGCCTTCCTAAAAGCCCATCCAAAGCAAGTTCAAAAGCCCAAAATCCATCTTAAAGCCCACATGACAATCCTCTATCATCATCCATTTGATAAAACCATCTCCTAAGTTCTAAATTCATAATGAAATAATTCCAAATCAAGCCATATGCCAAATCCCATCAAATCGCACCTAAATTACCAAAATTTCTAAAACCCTTTTTCATGAAATTGACCAAACTTTTTCCCAAGCCAAAGGTGAGCCATGAAGCCATTCTTGAGCCACATGCAAGCCATGCGAGTTGTTGACATATGACCATACCACATTGGGCAAAAGAGGGAGGCTCTTTCCATAACTCCTAAAAGTCATTAACCACTCCCATGATTCCCCTTAACCACGCTTAGGCCTAATTATGCTTGGATGGTGACTTGACCCTACCGATTAAGCTGAACCAAACAACTTTCTCTTCAGCCCGAAGCAAGCCTTGGATGGTGAACCTAGCCCAAAACCATGGGTTGACTCATTTAGACCCAAAACTAGCCTTCCCCCATTCCATTTCAATTCAAGCCTTTTACACATGGCCAACTCCAATTGACTTCACCATTGCCAAGCCCTGACCTAACTGGTCAAGATGGTGACCTGACCCTGGCCGGCCAGCCACCACAGTCGCCGGAAAACCCCATGGCCGAGACCTTGGGAGGAGCCAAAGTTTGGAATTCCCACCTGCTGAGCTGCCCCATGCCCAATGGCCACCATGGCTGTTCTTCCCTTGACCTAAGCAGCTGATCCCAAGCCCTAACTCCCCCTGGGAGGCCCTCCAGCCATGCCTATTTAAACACCACCTCTCTCGGCCATGAAGAGGTGCTGAACCAAACCTTACTGAAACCCTGCCAAAATCATCCCAGACCACTCTCTACACATAGAGAACTTGATCCCTACTGAAATCCCCCTGTCATTTCCTCTCTGTGAGCTCAATTTCAGAGTTGAAATCCAAGCCCAAAACTAGGACACTTCACCACAGTGAGTCAATCCTCAAATTGATTGACTCTACACCTTCACCAGATCAAGAGGAGAAGTTTCCCAGCAAAAGCCCCCTCACCAGGCCAGCCATTGCTTCTAGCCTCCAAGCTTTGTGATCGGCTGTGGTCGAAATCATACCTAGACAATTCACCAGGCCAAGGGACTTCATCTGGAGCTTGCTTGGACCCAATCGAACGTGACACAACCCTCAGATTGAAGCTTCACTTCTCTGAGCAAAGGTATGGACTCACTCTTCTTCCCGAGCTTCCAGAGTTTCTCCATTTAGTTTGAGTCAATTTCAATGCATGTTCACCATATGGATGTGTTCGTCTCTTCAAGACGAATCCATAGAGCATAAGAACACAAAAATCCATTGAGAATCGAGTGAGAAATTAGGGTTAGAAGGTTGACGGTCACGGGTTCACACCAGTCGTAGACGATGACCAGGAGCCGTCGGATCGCGCGTGTATCGAGCGGACGGCCAGGATCGCGCCGGACGGAGCAACGGGACATGAACCGCGGGCCGCGTGGCATCCCAGTCAGATGGCGGCGCCGAATCAGGAGACGACGCGTGGAGCTTCGGAGCTGCTGAGGTTGACGCGGCGCCGAGTGGATAAGTAGATAAATAGGCTATTTTTCTATTTATTTAATTACAAGAACTTCAAAAATCCATAACTTTGTGTAGAAAAATCATAAAAATAAAATCAAAATACCCTCTTGCTCAGTGAACAGTGGAGAATAATGTGGAAAAGAAATCAAGTAATTTCATTAAGTAATATATTTTTAATAATTTATTTACCCTCTGCATTGTTTTAATTCTCCTTGCATATAGGAAATTCACCATGGCATGAGACCATAGGGCTTTTGAAGCCTCTGAACTTGGGAACATTCCCTGAATTTTCCAAGGTCAGAGGCCATACCTATGAGAAGTTATTGATTTTTCAAGTTCATGTTACTGTTTTGAGTATTTTAATTCCAATAATTAGCATGTTGAGAAATAAATTCTAGGAAAATTTGGCGATGTTTCTTGTGACAAGAGGGACCTAGGAAAAATAAGTTTTGAGTTAATTCACTTTGAACAACCCTAATTGGCCTAAATACCCAAAATTGAACTTTAATTAATTAAGGTTAACCATTCATCAAATTAACTTAAAAAACAATTCTCCACTGTCCTCTAGGGATAGGAGAACACCACATAAAAATTTGAAACCAATTGGACTTGGTTAACCCCACCAAATGGGTTGATTAAGCCTCTTAAGCAAAAATGGGTAAAATTAAAATTTAAAAATTCATAACTCACAAAATATTTTTAAAAAATTCACAAAAATGGTTCTGGAGCTTCTCTGATATCATAGGAACTTAGGAAAATTAAAATTGTAATTTTCTAAAAAAGTTGATTTTTATCATTATTTTAATATTTTTAATAATTAAAAAATAATAAAAATCATAAAAATATTAAAAATCACCAAAATGTCACATTTTGAATTCTAATCATTTAGGAACAAACCAAATATTTTTCTTAAGTCCCTAGGATATGATATTGAATTTTAAAGGCTTAATGTAATTTTTAATATTAAAAAATGTATTTTCCAAGCTTTTTATCAAAATAATTCTAATAAATCAAAGAAAAATCAGAAAAATATAAATTTATTTCTCTGGACTCCTTTGAGGTCAGAGAGATTTAAGAAAAATATAAAATCCATTTTTCAACTTTAATTTTATTTTAAAATTAATTAATACTCCAAAACTCAAAATAATTCTAATAAATAAAATATAATTCCAAAAATCACCAAAATTAGTCAAAATGGTCTTCTGGTCATTAGGAGTGCCCCATAATTTTCTTAAGGACAGAAAAATTCCCTTGGTCATCTTATTGAATTTTCCTTGGAAATCCCTATTTTCTACAAAAAATAATTATATAAATAAATTAAATACAGAAAAATCACATTTTCTCCTCTAATGTATTAATTGACATGTGAGTGAAGCCACATAAAAATTTCAAATTCATTTAAGCTCAATTTAGTGAGTTATGGAATCATTAAGCTTGAAGGGCAAAATGGTAATTAAAATTTTAACCCTTAATTAAAACTTTAGGCTTAATAAAATGAGAGAGTAAAATATTTGATCCTAATCTGATTTGGATGATTGAAATTTAAATAATTAAAGGATAGAGACCCATCAACCATTTTTAAGATTAATTAGAGTAAACTTTAATCATTTAATTAATGAAATTTGGAAGATTAATAAAAATTGAAATTATTAAAATAGGGATATTATTAAGAAGACATTTATTCTTTAATTTAAGAATCCCTAAATTAATCACTTCAATAATATTTAATTCCCAATTAAAATGATAATCCAAACTCAAGACCTAAAATACTAAATGACTTAATCATTAAATTAAATTAAAATTAAAACATTTAAATTAAATCCTTCCAAAATTTCAATTAAATTAATACTTTAACAATTAAATTAAATCATCTTTAAAACATAAAAAATAAAATATTAAATTAAAATTAAAATAAAATTAAATTAAATTAAAATAAATCTAAATTAAAATTAAATTAAATTAAATTAAATTAAATTAAATTAAATTAAATTAAAACATATTAAATTAAATTAAATTAAATAAAAAAATAAAATCAAATCAAAATAAAAATTTAAATTAAATTAAGATTAAAAATTAAATTAAATTAAAATTAAAAATAAACCAAATTAAATTAAATTAAATTAAATTAAATTAAATTAAATTAAATATAACATCACCTAAGACATAAATAATTCAAAATAGGTCTAAAAACAACTTGAACACTATTCCAAACTTAAACCCATTAATTAAAATTAAATTAAATCACAAATCACTTAAACATCAATTTGCCCTCAAAAGCTCTTGTTATCATAACTCCTAAACGGAATATTAAGTGAAGTGTTACTTCACTCATAGGATATTCAAATGTCCTAGTTCACTGAGCAAAACAACAAAACTTAATTAAACCTCGGATGGTTAATTCACCTGATTAATTAAATCCGTTTGGACTTAGAATAATTCCAGCAATATTGAAAAGATGTTTAAGATTTGTCTTAAGCACTTCCTCAATATGACGGGGTGTTTTATAAGAACAATTGAACTTAATTATTCTTTGGTGCAGAAAATCATCCATAAACAAAATTGAAAACCTAGACGTCATAGGAATGACTAGCTATAGGACTAGGATCTTGGTAGAAAACCAGAAACCTTGCCCTTAGCTTTACCTAGGTAATTGCTATAAATACTTAAATGCTCTAACATGTGTTTCAAGTGCGGCTTGGGATGACGGGAAGACCCTCCGGGTACGCTTTTATTTTATTGCAATTTACCTTCTCGCAATTTAATTAATCGCATTGCACTTTCTTTTCTTGCATGATAAACAACTGTTGCATGAAAACCAAAACCTTTAGGATAGTCCCTGAACTGAAAATAAAACTAAATTAAAATTCATTACAAGATAAAAATCACTGCCACAACATTTCAAAATATAAAACAACTCAAAAGTTAATCACAAACAGAACACAAAACTACAATTGCAACTCAATTAAAACGTCTCGTTGAATGATCGGGAATACCTCGGATGATGTAACCCACGTGTTGCTAACGGGATTTCCCACGGTCTAAATGAAAGTGTGGAACTCATTCAGTTGAGTTTAGCAAATTCATCTGGACTAAGTGAATTCGATGAAAATAACGGTGCTGGATGACGGAACCGTGGGATCTTAATCGGTTCTGTTTAAACAACTTTAAGATTTGTTTTAATTAAAACATTAAAAACACTTGGATTTTAAGATTTTCTCTAAACCAAAACACTTCTCTCATGTCCTGATTTATGAATTCTAAAACTAAACCTCTGCAACAACAAAGAGCTCGGAGCATGGTGGGCAGCACGACCATCGTCATCAGCAAAACTCGGATCTACTTCAACAAAACTTTCTTAGAATTAAATAACCAAGCCATAGGACTTCGAGGTGGTTTGCCTAGTGCAACATAAATCCTAAACTTTTCGTTAGGTATTTGCATAATCATGTTATGTAAAATTAAGCCCTAACCGGTTTTAGGACTCCGAGGTAGTCGTTCGGTACGATATAAACCCTCACATCTTCGAGGCTGTTTGTATGATCATGTCATACGAATATAAGTCCTAAATAGTTAAAACAGGCAAGATGAAACATTAAATAAATCCTCAAATCTAAGCCAAACAATAGGATAGTTTGGGAAGTTGCCAAGATTCCTCTTGGATCCTCAGCTTCTCCTACTTCTCTTCCTTTGAACTCCTAAAATAAATTGTTCCAAATTTTGAGTCATTCCCTTTTGAATTTCCAAAATCCAATTGTTTGAAAACCTTAAACTTTGAAATTCTTGAGAGCAAAACCACTGATCATTATCGAGAGTTTTCTTAAATGATTCCCATCATTTAAGATGTAATTAACTATAGGGGCTTGCCCTTATAGGGAACTTTAAGAACCCAAGTAATATAAACCCTGCTTAATTCATTTATATTAAGCAGGGGAACTTGTCGGCATATAAAGTTGGTTCGCAGACCAAACGGATATCACAAATCTTCTAGTTTATTTAACCGAGCCCCATCATCAAGTAGCGTGTCTATTCTTCGGAATAGATATACGGTTTGTGATGTGGTGCTTGTTTATGTAAACTATTCGGGATGTGAGATCGGTTTGATTTCATATCTTAAAATTTTCAAACTTAAAGTTATTTTCAAAATCAAATGTTTCTTTCTAAAACTATATATATATATATATATATATATATATATAAATTAAATTTAAAATTTAAAATTCACCGACGACTTCTGCAGGCGACCCCTTTTTTTAAAATACAACGACACAACCTAAAAATATGCCGACAGGCTATCAGATTGACACTGAACTTCCAGTGGACCTACCTCATTGTAGAAGGGGATTCTCAAGTGATGTTCCAACTACTCAACTCAAACCACACTCCTTCTTGGCATCATTCTCAGTGGGTTGACAAAATTCAGAACATGAGAGCTCATATTGAGGTTAAGTTTCAGTTCATTTTTAGGGAAGGTAATAAGCCAGCAAATTGGTTAGCCAGACAAGGTGCCCTCACTTCCAATGTGGTCCTCTCTACCTACCCCTCTCCGAGTTAAAGTTACTGATGGAGGGTGATCTACTAGCTGCCACTCATCACGGGATACGGACTAAGCTGAGCTTTTGTGTTTTGCTTATTATTTCTTTAGTTTTTGTAGGTATCTTACTTGTAAGTGTGTGTGTGTGTGTGTGTGTCTATATATATATATATATATATTTAGAATTTTGTTCCTTCTCTCGTCTGGCTGCTTGGGAGAGTCTCATAGGTTTTTTGTGTTAGTTGAGTACTCCTCCCATTTCTTTTGTAATCCATATTTTCATTTAATATGTAGGGAGCCATGAGGAGCTTCTTCTTTTAATATATGTATATATATATATATATATATATATATATATATATATATATATATATATAACTATAACAGGATATTGGAGGCGGGAGGAGCTCTACTAGGGTTCCCAGGATGAGACTGGCGGTGAATTCTTCTCTGGTGACTGTTCTGGTGGGTGGTGATCCTCTCCTGGGAGGTAAGTGGTGGTGAGGGAGCTTGTTGGTCTCCTTCCTGGGTGTTTGGGTCTTGCCGGGTGAATTGCTCTCAAATTTTCACTGTTACATTGGTCTTGGGCCTGCTAGTGTGGAGATGTGCTTGCTGGTTATTGGGTCTTTGTTTGCTTCTACAGCTGTGTTTTTCCATTTTCTACTATTCCCTTTAGCTGGTTAAGTTGGTTTTGACTCCTGGTGACATTTTTCTTTGTCTCCCTTTCTTGGCTCTTGAGCCTGCTTATTCTTCTGTCATGGCTTGCCATACTAATTTGAATGCCAACATTTAGTGGGCTAAGGCCACTTATGCTGGGATAGTTGGGAAGGGCTCCCCTCTTAATGACCCAGCCAAGCTGGTCTTCCCTCAAACAATGCATGATGCTGCTGCTGGAAAGGGATCTTGTCCTTTCATCAAACTAATTGGAGAAAAGGAGGGCTGCACTGCTGTCTATTTCACTGAGCAAGAGTTGGAAGAATTAATGCAAAGGTTAAATTAAATCTAATTGGAAAATTTACTTTGGGACACCCTAAGATGGAATTAGTCAGAAACTTCTTTGAGTCTCGAAATTTTAATGGTGACTGGAAAATTTGTCTTCTTGATGGAAGACAACTTCTCATTAACATCACATCTGATTAAGACTACAGACTTTTTGCTCAGCAATTGGTAACTATAGCAGGTATGGAGATGAAGATAATCAAGTGGACACCTGAATTTGACCCCAGCGAAGACCCCCCAATTGTTCCTATCTGGTTTAAGTTCCCTCACCTCCCTTACAGGTTTTTCAACCAGACAGCTCTTTTTGAGATTGGGAGAGCCCTGGGCACACCACTTAAGCTGGATGGTGATACTTTCAACAAACCTAACCTGAATATGTCAGGATTCAAATTGAGAGGGACGTCTCCCTCCTTGAATTTAAGAAGATCTGAATTGGTTCAGCTTCTGATGGGCAGTGGCAGGAAGTGTTCTTGCAGCAAAAGCCTTATTATTGCTCCCACTGTAAAATATTTGGACATACAATTGACTGATGCTACAGATTCCATTCTCCACTTAGAAGAACCCCCACTCAGACTAGAGAAGATCTCACTTAATTGAACTCTACTGTTCCCAAAGTTCCCCCTCCCAGTACCCAGCCAGCAGATCAGAGTGCTAGTTCATCATGGTTGTTGGAAACAGACTCCAGGCAAAATGCTCTTACAGCTGAAAGGCTCTGTCAACCAGTGGATATTACTCTTCCTTATGCTGAGGGAAGGTTGCCTTGAACCTTTCCTAGCCCCTCACCTCCCCCTATAATTACCCTCCTATCCCTTAACCAACTTTTCCTCAAAATTTAACTCTTACTAAGCCAATCCCTTTCCAACATAATTTTCTTCCCCCCTCTTCTGACAGACTGAAGAATGCTCAGGATTCTATGGAAGAGGAATGGGTGATTCACACAGCTAAAAAGAAGAAGAAGCATAAGACTGAACTCCAAAAGTTAGCTGAAACTTCAAACACCAATAGTAGAGAGGTTCCCCCCCTCTCACTAGAGGCAGAATTAGATCCAAGTCACAGAAATCTACATCCCCACCTCCAACTCTAAAGGATAAATCTCCTATGCTGGAACATTAGAGGTGTGGCCAACCCATACTCTCTACGAAGACTTATTAATCTCAATAAAAAAACACACTCCTTGGTGTATTGTCCTTTTGGAACCTATGGTTCAGCTTAATTCTGATAAGATACTTAAAAAGCTTCCTGGCTACTCTCTTCATACAAATACCATTTATAAAATTTGGATCCTTACAGAAAAGAGGTTGGGTGGTCAATTCTCATTGATCACCATTAGTTTGTCCACCTATCTTTACAATTTGCAAACCATAGTGTTTTTGTTACCTTCATATATGCGAGTACTACTGGAACGTTGATAGAATCATTCTCGCGGGAACAACTTATGCAAATCGGCCGATCCGTGAACCTCCATTGGCTTGTGGGTTAGGATTTCAATTGCATTGTTAATCCAGCAGAAAAGAAGGGGGGAGAACTCCTATCCTTAACATTATGAATAAATTCAGTGACAATGTTCACCTTACAGGCCTTATTGATCTTGGCTTTAGGGGCCCTCCTTTCACTTGGAGAAGAAATAAAATCTGGGAAAGATTGGATAGATTTTTGGTTAATGAACTTTGGCACTCACAGTTTTTACATACAGTGGTCACCCACCTCTCCCTTGCCTGATCTGACCATAGACCCCTTTTATTATCCATTTCTGCACCCCCACAAAATATTTCTAGCCCTCCTTTTGGATATCAGAATTTCTGGTCTACTTATCCTCATTTTGTGCCACTTATTCAATCTCTGTGAACGGGTGTGGCTCATGAAGACCCTTAGATCAAATTAGGACTATTACATCTGAAAACCTATAAAGAACTGAAAAGATGGGGATGGAAGAAATTTGGTAATGTGTTCAGTACAGTGGATGAGGCTGAGAAAGAGGTACGATTATTAGAGCATCCAGTTCAGGTGGGGGAGGCTAGTGATTATCAATTGTTAGCTGCTCAAGCCAAACTGCTCAACTCCATTGAAACTCAAGATACTTTCCTTAAGCAGAAATCTTCACTGCACATCTTCTCTGAGGGGGATAGAAACACCAGGTTTTTTCATGCCTATATCAAATACAGGAGAAGATGCAACACCATCCATAGCATGAAATCTGAAAGTGGTATATGGCTTAACAACAATGTGGAAATTGGCAGAAGTGCTACCAGGTACTTTCAAAATCATGTATTGCAGCCTAATGTGGAAAGAGATCCCATCAACCCCTCTTGCTTCCAAGAACACTATCAGTACACAAACAATTTGTCACTTACCAACCCTCTCACTGAGAATGAGATTTGGAGAGCTCTGAATTCCATTGATAGCTCTAAGTCAGCTGGACCAGATGGTTTTACTGTAGACTTCTACAAGAAGGCTTGGCCTACCATTAAAAACAAGATGTTATTACTCCCATCACTAGTTTTTTCAATGGTAAGGATATCCTCCCCTATTTCAGCTCCTCTAACATTGTCTTGATCCCTAAAACCAATGAGAAAACAAGTTGGGATCGTTTCAGACCTATAAGCTTACCCTCAGTTATCAGTAAAATCATAAATAAAATCATTGTGACCAGAATTCAAAATCATATGAGTAAAATCATCAGCATCAATCAAACTGCCTTTGTTAAGGGCAGATCCATTTCTGAAAAATCTTTTACTGGCTCAAGAATTACTTTTTGATCAGAACAAGAATTGTAGAGGGGGTAATCTGATATATAAACTTGATATAAGGAAAGCTTATGACACCATCAATTGGGAATTTATTCTTGAGGTTCTTTCTGCCAGGGGTTTTAATGACAGTTTATGCAATCTGATCCAGAAATGGCTTAGAAATAACTCTCATTCCATCCTAATAAAAGGTTCTAGCTGGGGTCCCTTCACTGCTTCCAGAGGGCTTAAGCAAGGAGACCCTCTCTCCCCCACCCTTCTCATCTTGGCTATTGATTACTTCTCTCATATGATGAACAACCTGCTCAGTTCCCACAAGCTAGTCAGGTACCATCACAAATCAAACATTCTTATTTCTCACCTTATTGATGCAGATGATGTCATGATCTTCTCCAATGCCTCTAAGACTGCTGTGAAACTGATTCATAAGTGTATCCATTAATTCCAAAACCAATCTGGTTTATGCTTCAATATTGCTATTTGCCAAATTCTTTTTCCCAAGAAGATCTCTCTGGAGTTGAAACACTGGATTCTCTCTTACACTGGGTTTTCCAACACTCAGCTGCCTTTGAAGTACCTGGGGGTGCAGTTAAACACCGGTAGAAACAAGCAAAATCATTTTGATGAGATCCAAAATAAAATTTTCACTTACCTTTCCAACTGGACTCATATCTACCTGTCTACTGGAGGGAGACTTACATTGCTTAGAAGTATCCTCACCACCCTTCCCTCCTATGTGATGCAAATGACCACAATGAAAAGAAGCACCCAAATGCTGTTTGAAAGGGCCTTTAATCTTTTCCTTTGGGTTGGCCAAAGGAACCAAATCCATTGGGCATCTTGTCAAGAAGTAGCTAAACCTGTATGGGCACGTGGCTTGGGATTTAAAGGACTTCATCAGATTATACAGTTGAACCTTTGTAAATTATGGATGAAATTCAGAACTTAAGATTCTCTTTGGGATCATTTCCTTTTTGGGAAATATTTCAAATACTCCCACCCCTCTCAAGTGATACCAAAATTGGAGGACTCTAAAATGTGGAAATCTTTGCTTAAGACCAGGCAGATGGGTGAGAAGCTTTACCTTTGGAATTTAGGTAAAGGGGCCCTCAACTTCTGGCTTGATAATTGGTGTCCTTGATCCATGAAAAAATTATCAATTTTTATGCCTTGATTTTTATCAATTTTTTAAGGATATTATGCTTTAATGAAAGGTATTTTATGTTTTTGGATTTAGTTGATGAAAAAATGTTCAAAAAGGAAAAAAGATGAAAAAGAAATAAAAAAGAGCAAAATGGAACAAAAATGGAGTTATAATGCAAAATTGCCAAAATAATGAGCCTGGCGCCTAGGCACTAGAATCCGGCGCCTAAGCGCCAACTCGATAACAAATCTGTGACAGTTTTTGTAACTACTTTGGACGGTTATTTTGACGGTTAGATTGGTTATTCAACCTTCTAGAAGATTGGCAGTTATTTCTGGATTATAGGAGATGTGATACATTGTATTTAGACACTTGGAAACGGTTTGGATCACGAAGAGGTGCGATCCAAAGTGAAGAGGTGTGAAGAACTGGACGCAGAGTCCAGTACCTAGGTGCTAGATGCCGGCGTCTAGGCGCCAGACACACTTTCTAGAAGATTCATTGAACTTTGACACATTTTGAAGAGGTGCCTTAGGCAACCCTTGAAACCCATAAATAGGAGACTATTCCTATAGAAAAAACACCCACCCCAAGTAGCCCAATAAGAAATCCAAAAATTAGAGAGTTAATTTTAAGGGCCATACTTTTAGTTTACTTTCCTTCATAAATTAGTGAGTTTATTTTATTTAGTGTTTGTATTGAGAGTTTGGAAGAGTTGGTGCTTTTGAAGTCTATTTCGCTTTGGAGTCAGTAGGAACCAGAGGTTCAGTTGGAGAAACACTTTAGATAAGTATTTGTAATGTTATTCAAAGTTTTATTTATATGTTTTGTTATTTAGATTCAATGTGTTCTGAGTAGTTACTTTACTTTCTCTTTAAATTATGAAAAGATAAATAAGATAATCTAAAATTCGTTGGAAAATTAGAAACTAAAATATGTTTTAAATAATGTGATAATATTAATACCGGATCTTAATTTACTATTTAAATTCGCCATTTAAATTGTAAAAATCTGTTGAAGAGTTTTGAAACTAGAAGGAGATGAACTCTTAACTAGTGGATATCACATGAATCCTTATGTAGTCGAAGGCCTTGTGCGGGGTATTCAAGGTAAAGTGCAAATAAATAGGAAAATATTATTCAATGGGCGTACAATTGATAAGTTTTTAGAGTGACAGACTAAATTCTTGTAATTTGATTTATAGAGAGGGAACGGGTCACTAGTAGGGCCGACCATAGCCACCCTTGGACATCGAGTAGTGTGAGCCTAGATTAACCCATTCTACTAACAATACATCCATACCTGATCTATAGATTAGCCAATTTTCTTTATACTATCGAGCGAAGGTAAAGAATAGGACTGCTTCTATTTGGCACAATACCATAAATTTATATTCTCCACGAATATTATATTATCTAAAAAGTCTTGGATTAATTGAAAGGAAGAAAGTTGTTTGCTTATTATTTTTTACACCATTCATTATTTTAGTACTGCTTTAATTCTGCTTTTAGTAAATTAAATATTAAATTTAAAACATTAAAAGAAATACATAAAAATAAAATTTAAATATTTAAAAATCTATAAACCTCCTCGTGGGATCGATACTGGGGTCTTTATTTAAAGCCCAATATTACTTGAAACGATACGTATACTTGCGTAGTACCTCTAGTGTGTAAAATATTTTCCATAAAGTTATATTTATTCACACTAGCCACTATTATTATTTTGGTCAAAGTATTGACTATAACATATTTTTGAAAGCAAAAATTACTACGTTGTTCGTGGATTGAGGTCAAGTTTTTGGCACCGTTCCTGGCGAGGGCAAATTTTTAGATTTTAAATATTTATTTTATTTTATTTATTTTATTTTATTGTCTTCATTTTATTTTATTTATTTTATTTTATTGTTCCAAATATTGAGTCATTCCCTTTTGATTTTCCAAAATCCAATTGTTTGAAAACCTTAAACTTTGAAATTCTTGAGAGCAAAACCACTGATAATTATCGAGAGTTTTCTTAAATGATTCCCATCATTTAAGATGTAATTAACTATAGGGGCTTGCCCTTATAGGGAATTTTAAGAACCCAAGTAATATAAACCCTGCTTAATTCATTTATATTAAGCAGGGGAACTTGTCGGCTTATAAAGTTGGTTCGCAGACCAAACGGATATCACAAATCTTCTAGTTTATTTAACCGAGCCCCATCATCAAGTAGTGTGTCTATTCTTCGGAATAGATATACGGTTTGTGATGTGGTGCTTGTTTATATAAACTATTCGGGATGTGAGATCGGTTTGATTTCATATCTTAAAATTTTCAAACTTAAAGTTATTTTCAAAATCAAATGTTTCTTTCTAAAACTATATATATATGTATATATATATATATATATATATATATATATATATATATATATATATATATAATATATATATATATATATATATATATATATATATATATATATATATATATATATATATATATATTTAAATTAAATTTAAAATTTAAAATTCGCTGACAACTTCTGTAGGCGACCCCTTTATTTAAAATACAATGACACAACCTAAAAATATGCCGACAGGCTATCAGATTGGCACTGAACTTCTAGTGGACCTACCTCATTGTAGAAGGGGATTCTCAAGTGATGTTCCAACTACTCAACTGAAACTACACTTCTTCTTGGCACCATTCTCAGTGGGTTGACAAAATTCAGAACATGAGAGCTCATATTAAGGTTAAGTTTCAGTTCATTTTTAGGGAAGGTAATAAGCCAGCAAATTGGTTAGCCAGACAAGGTGCCCTCACTTCCAATGTGGTCCTCTCTACCTACCCCCTCTCCAGTTAAAGTTGCTGATGGAGGGTGATCTACTAGCTGCCACTCATCTCAGGATACAGACTAACTGAGCTTTTGTGTTTTGCTTATTATTTCTTTAGTTTTTGTAGGTATCTTACTTGTAAGTGTATATATATATATATATATATATATATATATATATATATATATATATATATATATATATATATATATATATTTAGAATCTTGTTCCTTCCTCGTCCGGTCGCTTGGGAGAGTCTCATAGGTTTTTTGTGTTAGTTGAGTACTCCTCCCATTTCTTTTGTAATCCATATTTTCATTTAATATGTAGGGAGCCATGAGGAGCTTAATCTTTTAATATATATATATATATATATATATATATATATATATATATATATATAACTATAACAGGATATTGGAGGCAGGAGGAGCTCTGCTAGGGTTCCCAGGATGAGACTGGCGATGAATTCTTCTCTGGTGACTGTTCTGGTGGGTGGTGATCCTCTCCTAGGAGGTAAGTGGTGGTGGGGGAGCTTGTTGGTCTCCTTCCTGGGTGTTTGGGTCTTCCCGGGTGAATTGCTCTCAGATTTTCACTGTTACATTGGTCTTGGGCCTGCTAGTGTGGAGCTATGCTTGCTGGTTATTGGGTCTTTGTTTGCTTCTACAGCAGTGTTTTTCCATTTTCTACTTTTCCCTTTGGCTGGTTAAGTTGGTTTTGACTCCTGGTGACATTTTTCTTTGTCTCCCTTTCTTGGCTCTTGAGCCTGCTTATTCTTCTGTCATGGCTTGCCATACTAATTTGAATGCCAACATTGAGTGGGCTAAGGCCACTTATGCTAGGATAGTTGGGAAGGGCTCCCCTCTTAATGACCCAGCCAAGCTGGTCTTCCCTAAAACAATGCATGATGCTGCTGCTGGAAAGGGATCTTGTCCTTTCATCAAACTAATTGGAGAAAAGGAGGGCTGCACTGCTGTCTATTTCACTGAGCAAGAGTTGGAAGAATTAATGCAAAGGTTAAATTAAATCTAATTAGCAAATTTACTTTGGGACACCCTAAGATGGAATTAGTCAGAAACTTCTTTGAGTCTCAAAATTTTAATGGTGACTGGAAAATTTGTCTTCTTGATGGAAGACACCTTCTCATTAACATCACATCTGATGAAGACTACAGACTTTTTGCTCAGCAATTGGTAACTATAGCAGGTATGGAGATGAAGATAATCAAGTGGACACCTGAATTTGACCCCAGCGAAGACCCCCCAATTGTTCCTATCTGGTTTAAGTTCCCTCACCTCCCTTACAGGTTTTTCAACCAGACAGCTCTTTTTGAGATTGGGAGAGCCCTGGGCACACCACTTAAGCTGGATGGTGATACTTTCAACAAGCCTAACCTGAATATGTCAGGATTCAAATTGAGAGGGACGTCTCCCTCCTTGAATTTAAGAAGATCTGAATTGGTTCAGCTTCTGATGGGCAGTGGCAGGAAGTGATCTTGCAGCAAAAGCCTTATTATTGCTCCCACTGTAAAATATTTGGACATACAATTGACTGATGCTACAGATTCCATTCTCCACTTAGAAGAACCCCCACTCAGACTAGAGAAGATCTCACTCAATTGAACTCTACTGTTCCCAAAGTTCCCCCTCCCAGTACCCAGCCAGCAGATCAGAGTGCTAGTTCATCATAGTTGTTGGAAACAGACTCCAAGCAAAATGCTCTTACAGCTGAAAGGCTCTGTCAACCAGTGGATAATACTCTTCCTTATGCTGAGGGAAGGTTGCCTTGAACCTTTCCTAGCCCCTCACCTCCCCTATAATTACCCTCTTATCCCTTAACCAACTTTTCCTCAAAATTTAACTCTTATTGAGCCAATCCCTTTCCAACATAATTTTCTTCCCCCCTCTTCTGACAGACTGAAGAATGCTCAGGATTCTATGGAAGAGGAATGGGTGATTTACACAGCTAAAAAGAAGAAGAAGCATAAGACTGAACTCCAAAAGTTAGCTGAAACTTCAAACACCAATAGTAGAGAGGTTTCCCCCCCTCTCACTAGAAGCAGAATTAGATCCAAGTCACAGAAATCTACATCCCCACCTCCAACTCTAAAGGATAAATCTCCTATGCTGGAACATTAGAGGTGTGGCCAACCCATACTCTCTATGAAGACTTATTAATCTTAACAAAAAAACACACTCCTTGGTGTATTGTCCTTTTGGAACCTATGGTTCAGCTTAATTCTGATAAGATACTTAAAAAACTTCCTGGCTACTCTCTTCATACAAATACCATTTATAAAATTTGGATCCTTACAGAAAAGAGGTTGGATGGTCAATTCTCATTGATCACCATTAGTTTGTCCACCTATCTTTACAATTTGCAAACCATAGTGTTTTTGTTACCTTCATATATGCAGGCTACTGGAACGTTGATAGAATCATTCTCTTGGAACAACTTTTGCAAATCAGCCAGTCCGTGAACCTCCATTGGCTTGTGGGTTAGGATTTCAATTGCATTGTTAATCCAGCAGAAAAGAAGGGGGGAGAACTCCTATCCTTAACATTATGAATAAATTCAGTGACAATATTCACCTTACAGGCCTTATTAATCTCGGCTTTAGGGGCCCTCCTTTCACTTGGAGAAGAAATAAAATCTGGGAAAGATTGGATAGATTTTTGGTTAATGAACTTTGGCACTCACAGTTTTTACATACAGTGGTCACCCACCTCTCCCTTGCCTGCTCTGACCATAGAACCCTTTTATTATCCATTTCTGCACCCCCAGAAAGAATTTCTAGCCCTCCTTTTGGATATCAGAATTTCTGGTCTACTTATCCTCATTTTGTGCCACTTATTTAATCACTGTGAATGGGTGTGGCTCATGAAGATCCTTAGATCAAATTAGGACCATTACATCTGAAAACCTATAAAGAACTGAAAAGATGGGGACGGAAGAAATTTGGTAATGTGTTCAGTACAGTGGATGAGGCTGAGAAAGAGGTACAATTATTAGAGAATCTAGTTCAGGTGGGGGAGGCTAGTGATTATCAATTGTTAGCTGCTCAAGCCAAACTGCTCAACTCCATTAAAACTCAAGATACTTTCCTTAAGCAGAAATCTTCACTACACATCTTCTCTATGGGGGATAGAAACACCAAGTTTTTTTCATGCCTATATCAAATACAGGAGAAGATGCAATACCATCCATAGCATGAAGTCTGAAAGTGGTATATGGTTTAACAACAATGTGGAAATTGGCAGAAGTGCCACCAGGTACTTTCAAAATCATGTATTGCAGCCTAATGTGGAAAGAGATCCCATCAACCCCTCTTGCTTCCAAGAACACTATCAGTACACAAAAAATTTGTCACTTTCCAACCCTCTCACTGAGAATGAGATTTGGAGAGCTCTGAATTCCATTGATAGCTCTAAGTCAGCTGGACCAGATGGTTTTACTGTAGACTTCTACAAGAAGGCTTGGCCTACCATTAAAAACAAGATGTTATTGCTCCCATCACTAGTTTTTTCAATGGTAAGGATATCCTCCCCTATTTCAGCTCCTCTAACATTGTCTTGATCCCTAAAACCAATGAGAAAACAAGTTGGGATCGTTTCAGACCTATAAGCTTGACCTCAGTTATCAGTAAAATCATAAGTAAAATCATTGTGACCAGAATTCAAACTCATCTGAGTAAAATCATCAGCATGAATCAAACTGCCTTTGTTAAGGGCTGATCCATTTCTGAAAAATGTTTTACTGGCTCAAGAATTACTTTTTGATCTGAACAAGAATTGTAGAGGGGGTAATCTGATATATAAACTTGATATAAGGAAAGCTTATGACACCATCAATTGGGAATTTATTCTTGAGGTTCTTTCTGCCAGGGGTTTTAATGACAGTTTATGCAATCTGATCCAGAAATGGCTTAGAAATAACTCTCATTCCATCCTAATAAAAGGTTCTAGCTGGGGTCCCTTCACTGCTTCCAGAGGGCTTAAGCAAGGAGACCCTCTCTCCCCCACCCTTTTCATGTTGGCTATTGATTACTTCTCTCATATGATGAACAACCTGCTCAGTTCCCACAAGCTAGTCAGGTACCATCACAAATCAAACATTCTTATTTCTCACCTTATTGATGCGAGATGATGTCATGATATTATCCAATGCCTCTAAGACTGCTGTGAAACTGATTCATAAGTGTATCCATTCATTCCAAAACCAATCTGGTTTATGCTTCAATATTGCTAAGTGCCAAATTCTTTTTCCCAAGAAGATCTCTCTGGAGTTGAAACACTGGATTCTCTCTTACACTGGGTTTTCCAACACTCAGCTGCCTTTGAAGTACTTAGGGGTGCAGTTAAACACCGAAAGAAATATGCAAAATCATTTTGATGAGATCCAGAATAAAATTTGCACTTACCTTTCCAACTGGACTCATATCTACCTGTCTACTGGAGGGAGACTTACATTGCTTAGAAGTATCCTCACCACCCTTCCCTCCTATGTGATGCAAATGACCACAATGAAGAGAAGAAACCAAATGCTGTTTGAAAGGGCCTTTAATCTTTTCCTTTGGGTTGGCCAAAGGAACCAAATCCATTGGGCATCTTGTCAAGAAGTAGCTAAACCTGCATGGGCACGTGGCTTGGGATTTAAAGGACTTCATCAGATTATACACTTGAACCTTTGTAAATTATGGATGAAATTCAGAACTCAAGATTCTCTTTGGGATCATTTCCTTTTTGGGAAATATTTCAAATACTCCCACCCCTCTCAAGTGATACCAAACTTGGAGGACTCTAAAATGTGGAAATCTTTGCTTAAGACCGAGCGGATGGGTGAGAAGCTTTACCTTTGGAATTTAGGTAAAGGGGCCCTCAACTTCGGCTTGATAATTGGTGTCCTTGATCCATGAAAAAATTATCAATTTTTATGCCTTGATTTTTATCAAATTTTTAAGGATATTATGCTTTAATGAAAGGTATTTTATGTTTTTGGATGTAGGTGATGAAAAAATGTTCAAAAAGGAAAAAAGATGAAAAAGAATGAAAAAAGAGCAAAATGGAACAAAAATGGAGCTAACATGCAAAATTGCCAAAATAATGAGCCTGGCGCCTAGGCACTAGAATCCGGCGCCTAAGTGCCAACTTGATACCAAATCTGTGCCAGTTTTTGTAACTACTTTGGACGGTTATTTTGAAGGTTAGATTGGTTATTCGACCTTCTAGAAGATTGGCAGTTATTTCTGGATTATAGGAGATGTGATACATTGTATTTAGACACTTGGAAAAGGTTTGGATCACAAAGAGGTGCGATCCAAAGTGAAGAGGTGCGAAGAACTGGACGCGGAGTCCAACACCTAGGTGCTAGATGCCGGCGCCTAGGCGCCAGAAACACTTTCTAGAAGATTCATTGAACTTTGACACATTTTGAAGAGGTGCCTTAGGCAACCCTTGAAACCCATAAATACGAGACTATTCCTATAGAAAAAAACACCCACCCCAAGTAGCCCAATAAGAAATCCAAAAATTAGAGAGTTAATTTTAAGGGCCATACATTTAGTTTACTTTCCTTCATAAATTAGTGAGTTTATTTTATTTAGTGTTTGTATTGAGAGTTTGGAAGAGTTGGTGCTTTTGAAGTCTATTTCGCTTTAGAGTCAGTAGGAACCAGAGGTTCAGTTGGAGAAACACTTTAGATAAGTATTTGTAATTTTATTCAAAGTTTTATTTATATGTTTTGTTATTTAGATTCAATGTGTTCTGAGTAGTTACTTTACTTTCTCTTTAAATTATGAAAAGATAAATAAGATAATCTAAAATTCATTGGAAAATTAGAAACTAAAATATGTTTTAAATAATGTGATGATATTAATACCGGATCTTAATTTACTATTGAAATTCACCATTTAAATTGTAAAAATCTGTTGAAGAGTTTTGAAACTAGAAGGAGATGAACTCTTAACTAGTGGATATCACATGAATCCTTATGTAGTCGAAGGCCTTGTGCGGGGTATTCAAGGTAAAGTGCAAATAAATAGGAAAATATTATTCAATGGGCGTACAATTGATAAGTTTTTAGAGTGACAGACTAAATTCTTGTAATTTGATTTATAGAGAGGGAACGGGTCACTAGTAGGGCCGACCATAGCCACCCTTGGACATCGAGTAGTGTGAGCCTAGATTAACTCATTCTACTAACAATACATCCAGACCTGATCTATAGATTAGCCAATATTCTTTATACTATCGAGCGAAGGTAAAGAATAGGACTGCTTCTATTTGGCACAATACCATAAATTTATATTCTCCACGAATATTATATTATCTAAAAAGTCTTGGATTAATTGAAAGGAAGAAAGTTATTTGCTTATTATTTTTTAGACCATTCATTATTTTAGTACTGCTTTAATTCTGCTTTTAGTAAATTAAATATTAAATTTAAAACATTTAAAGAAATACATAAAAATAAAATTTAAATATTTAAAAATCTATAAACCTCCTCGTGGGATTGATATTGGGGTCCTTATTTAAAGCCCTATATTACTTGAAACGATACATATACTTGCGTAGTACCTCTAGTGTGTAAAATATTTTCCATAAAATTATATTTATTCACACTAGCCACTATTATTATTTTGGTCAAAGTATTGACTATAACATGTTTTTGAAAACCTAAATTACTACGTTGTTCGTGGATTGAGGTCAAGTTTTTGGCGCCGTTGCTGGCGAGGGCAAATTTTTAGATTTTAAATATTTATTTTATTTTATTTTATTTATTTTATTGTCAAAATACAAAAATATAAAATACAAAAACATTTATAAAAATAAAAATAAAAAAAAGTAAGTAGAGATTTTATTTCTTGCTATTTTATTTTACATTTTATTTACTTTTTATGCGTAGTTCTGATTCTGAAGGATTATTACCTTTAGATTTTGAATTAGAAAGAACTGTTAGAAGAATTTAAAAAGGAAAAAAAATTCAAAAATATCAAGAGATGGCTAATTTACATAACAACTTACAAAATCCAACTGAAATTAATGAACAAAATGTTTACAAACCAATAAGGGATTATGCTAACCCTACAGTTGATGAACTTCATAATAGTATTGAAATACCTACTAAAGATGCTAATTCTTTTGAGCTTAAATCGTCTATTATTCAAATGGTTCAAAATAATAAATTTGGGGGAACACCAAATGAGGATCCAAATTTACACTTTGCTAGTTTTTTAGAACTTTGTGCTACCTTTAAATATAACAATGTTTCTGGTGATGCTATTAGACTTAGACTCTTTCCTTTCTCTTTAAGAGATAAAGCAAAGATGTGGTCGAACTCATTAGCAACGGGTTCTATTAAAACATGGGCTGAAATGGTACAAAAATTCCTTGCTAAGTATTTTCCTCCTTCTAAAACTGCTAAATTAAGAAATGTCATTACTTCAATTAGTCAACTTGATGGGGAGACAATTTATGAAACTTGGGAAAGATTTAAAGAACTATTAAGAAAATGTTCTCATCATGCTTTACCTGATTGGTTAATTATTCGAACATTTTATAACGGACTTATTGGATCATTGAAATCAATTATTGATGCTACTGCTGGAGGTTCTTTAATGGCTAAATCATTTGAAGAAGCTTATACTTAAATTGAAGAAATGGCTAACAATAATTTTTAATGGCCTTCTGAAATGATTAATCCTAAAAGAATGGCAAGTATTCATGATAACAAAGCCTTTTCTATCTTAGCTTCACAAGTAACTGTAATATCTAAGAAATTAGATAATTTTGATGTATCACATAACAATTCTGCTAATATGGAAGATTCTCAAACTATTGAAACTTTACAAGCTATTGCTAGTAAAAATAATTCTTATTCAAATTATTATAATCCTGGATGGAAAAATCACCCTAATTTTAACTGGAATAATTCACAACAACAATGGGGTAATAATCAATCTAATCCAACTGGAAATTGGAACAATCAAGTAAATTCAAACTATAAACCTCCTGGATTTAATAATCAACAAAAGAAGTTATCTATAGAAGAATTAATTTTACAACTGAATAATCAATTACAAAATCAAAACACTGTTATTCATAATATTTAGAATCAAATGGGAAAAATCGCTAATTTAATTAATTACAGACCTCCAGGAACACTTCCTAGTAATGTTGAAATCAATCCAAAAGAAACTGGAAAAGAACATTAACATGTTAAAGCTGTACAACTTAGAAGTGGAAAGGAATTAAAAGAAAGAATTCAGAATGAAATTGAAAATGAGATTGAGATTGAAGAGATTGAAAAACCTAAAGAAACTCCTTCTCCTAGTAAAGATTAGACTGTTATTCCTATTAATGTGGAAGTTGAAAAACCACCACCACCTTTTCCTCAAAGACTAAAACAGTGAAGCTTGATCATCGATTTTCTAAGTTCTTTGAAATTTTTAAGAAACTTACCATTAACATACCTTTTGCTGAAGCTTTGGAACAGATGCCAACTTAAGCAAAATTTATGAAGGATATTTTAAGTAAGAAACGAAAATTTGAAGCTTTTGAAACTGTTGCATTAAGTGAAGAACATAGTGCAATAATTCAAAAGAAATTACCTCAGAAACTTAAAGATTCTGGATGTTTCACTATACCTTGTGCTATTGGAGAAACATTTTGTGGAAAAGCTTTATGTGATTTAGGAGCAAATATTAATCTCATGCCATTTTCTATTTTTCAAAGGTTGAATTTAGGAGAGATTACTCCCACCACTCGTAACCCTTCGATTCTTGATAGATCTATCACTTACCCTAAAGGAGTTATAGAGGATGTTCTTGTTAAAGTGGATAAATTTATTTTCCCTGTGGATTTCATTGTGCTTGATATGGAAGAAGATAAAGAAATACCTATTATTTTAGGGAGACCTTTTCTAGCTACCGGGCGGGCTACGATTGATTTGTAAAAAGGAGAATTAACTATGAGAGTTAATGATAAAGAGAATAAATTCAATGTCCTTAAATCAATGAAGAACGTTGATAAAGAAAAATGCTATCGAATGGATATTATTGATTATATAATTGAAAAACATTACCAAGAAAAATGTAAAGTCATTTCTGAAGAAAAAATTGAATTATTAACTGATAAAAATGAAGAACTAAAAGAAGAAGAATTATTTAAAGAAACTCATTATATTAAAGATAACTGGGAAATTTTAGACATAACTCAAAATGATATACTTTTACCCTCAATTAAAAAGCCCCTGAACTGGAATTAAAAATGTTACCTCCACATTTAAAGTATGTTTTTCTTGGAAATTCATTAACTTTACCTATTATTATTTCTTCTAAACTAAGTTTAGATCAAGAAGAAAAATTAGCAGAAGTGTTAAAGAATTATAAGAAAGCTTTTGGTTGGACTATTGCTGATATAAGAGGAATAAGATCTTCCATCTGTATGCATGGGATTTTAATGGAAGAAGATTTTAAACCTACTATTGAACCTCAAAGAAGATTAAATTCTATTATGAAAGAGGTTGTTAAAAAAGAAAATTTAAAATGGCTAGATGCTGGAATTATTTATCCTATTTCGGATAGTCAATGGGTGAGTCTTATTCATTGTGTTCCGAAGAAAGGAGGAGTAACTGTCATTGTCAATGATAAAAATGAACTAATTCCTACAAGACAAGTTACTGGATGGCGAATTTACATTGATTATCGGAAATTAAATAACGCCACTTGAAAGGATCATTTTCCTTTACCTTACTTGGATCAAATGCCTGATAAATTAGCTGGACACTCATATTTATGTTTTCTGGATGGATATTTTGGTTATCATCAATTACCTATCGCTCCTGAGGACCAAGAGAAAACAACATTTACAAGTCCTTATGGAACATTTGCTTTTAGAAGAATGCCTTTTGGTTTATGAAATGCACCTGCAACTTTTCAAAGATGTATGATGTCAATATTTTGTGATTTGATTGACAAAGGAATTGAAATATTTATGGAGAATTTTTCAGTTTTTGGAACTTCTTTTGAATCTTGTTTGGAAAATATATCCAAAGTTCTGGAAAGATGTGAAGAAACAAACTTAGTTCTTAACTGGGAAAATGTCAACTTATGGTCACAAAAGGCATTGTACTTAGTCACAAAATTTCACAAAAAGGGATGGAAGTTGATCAAGCAAAAGTGAAAATTATTGTTGAACTGCATCCACCTACTACTGTTACTGATGTGAGAAGTTTCCTGGGACATGCTGGATTTTATAGAAGATATATAAAGGATTTTTCTAAAATTGCTAAACCTCTTAGTCATTTATTGAAAAAAGAAGCTAAATTTGAATTTAATGAAGATTGTTTTAATGCTTTCAATATTTTAAAAGGAAAATTAATAACTGCACCTATAATTATTGAACCTACTTGGAATAAACCTTTTGAATTAATGTGGGATGCAAGTGATTTTGCAATTGGAGCTATATTGAGACAAAAATATGAGAAAATTTTCAAAGTTATATATTATGCTAGTAAAACTCTTACTGAAACTCAAAGAAATTACACTACTACTGAAAAAGAGCTTTTAGCTATAGTCTATGCCTTTGATAAATTTAGACCTTATCTTCTTGGTACCAAATGCATAGTTCATACTGATCATTCCGCTATTAAATATTTAATGTCAAAAAAATATGCTAAACCTAGACTGATAAGATGGGTTTTACTTCTACAAGAATTTGATTTTCAAATAGTGGATAGAAAAGGAACTGACAACCAAATTGCTGATCATTTATCTAGAATTAAGAATGATATTTTTATTGAAGAAAATATAAATGAGAAATTTCCTGATGAACAGATATATGTTATTCAAGGATGCAAAACACCTTGGTATGCGGATATAATTAACTATTTAGTTAGCAATATTTTACCTTATGGATTGAATAACAAATATATTAAGCAATTTTTAAATGATGCTAAATCTTATATTTGGGAAGATCCTCTTTTATTTAAATTGGGAAGAGATTCTATAATTCGAAGATGTGTACCTTATGAAGAAACTTTTGCTATTATTCAAAAATATCATGATCCGAATTTGGAGGACACTTTAGAGTAGATAAAACTGCATTTAAAATTTTAAATTCAGGATTTTATTGGCCTACCTTGTTCAAAGATGTGAGACATTATGTTAAAACATGTGATCGATGTTAAAGGATGGAAAATATATCTAGGAAAGATGAAATGCCTTTAAACTATATATTGGAAGTTGAATTTTTTGATATATGGGGTTTAGACTTTATGGGACCATTTGTACCATCATCTGGAAAGATTTATATTTTATTTGCAGTTGATTATGTTTCAAAGTGGATTGAAGCTGTAGCTTTACCTAACTGTGATTCCAAAAGTGTTTCAAAATTTTTAAAGAAAATGATTTTTCTTGATTTGGAATTCCTAAAGTAATTATCACAGATGTTGGAAGTCATTTCAGAAACATAAGAATTCAATCATTACTAGAAAAATTTGGAATCAAACATAGAATTGCAATTGCTTATCAGCCACAAACAAGTGGAATGGCTGAAGTATCAAACAGAGAAATTAAAAGAATTTTAGATAAGACTGTTAATCCTAAAAGAACTGATTGGGTTGATAAACTTGATTCTGCATTATGGGCTTATAGAACAGCTTATAAGACACCAAACAGAATGTCACCTTACCAATTAGTTTATGGTAAACATTGTCACTTACATGTTGAACTTAAACATAAAGCTTATTGGGCGATAAAGGAGTTTAATTTTGATTTGAATACTGTAGGAGAAAAACGATTATTACAATTAAAGGAGATGGATGAAATAAGAAATGAGTCATATGAAAATGCAAAGATTTATAAAGAGAAAATGAAGATATTACATGATAAAAAGATTTCAGGAAAAATATTTGAGCCTGGACAAGAAGTATTATTATTTAATACTCTTTTAATACTTTTTCCTGGAAAATTAAGATCTAAATGGATGGGACCATATATAATTGAGAAAGTATACCATTATGTAGATGTGGATATTAAAGACCCCAAAACGGGAAAAATATTTAAATTTAACGGCTTAAGACTAAAGCCTTATTTGGGAGAAATGAAAATGATTTATAAAGAGGCTTATGAGTTGAGTCTACCTGATTAAAGAGTTAATTAGGTCGAGCTGATGACGTTGAACCAAGCGCTTTGTGGGAGGCAACCCATAGTTTATTTTGTGTGTTTTTACATTTTTAATGTAAGGTTATGCCTCGGTCTTGACTAATTTTATATAACTTTAGAAAATTGGATGCTAACAAGTCTTTATTGACTTAAGCTAAAGATTATCTTGAAGTATATAAAGTTTGGACTTTGGATCACTCCATTTTGTATGTGAGTAAAAAGGAGATCAAGTTAACCTTCATTGTTTTAATTACTGAGTTTATTTTGATCTTACCATTCTAATTTACCTATTTTTCAGATCGAAACTTTGAAATTTGACGTTAGGAGAAATGGAGTCGAACATGGTTCTGGCGCCTAGGTGCCAAAATCTGGCGCCTAAGCGCCAGAGTAAACTATGTGTCGATGGGTCAGGCGCCTAGGCACTAGATTTAGCGCCTAAGCACCACAGTTACTGGGTCGTGTAAAAACCGAAAATTTTTAGTTTTTCACACGATTTTCTTCTATAAACTACCCCATCTTCGTCCCCAATCCCTAAGCAACCATAGTTACGACCTTTACACTTCATACTTGAGGAGATAAGAGAAGATTTTGAAGAAATGGAGAGAAGAAATCATGGAGAAGAGGCTAGAGATAAGTGTTCTAAGGATCCTCAACCTTTCTTTAATGGGTTTTTTTCTGTAAGTTTGGAGAAATTTTCGAGTCGCCTAGATAAGTTTGAAGCGGAATTCAAAACTATTGGAGATCGCCTCCAGGAGATGTATCATCAAATTGAACTTCTGGAATGGCAAGCAAAGCTTCAATTCGATCATCTAGCGGCCTATCAAGATGCTTAAGTGAAGATGTATGCGAAGAACAAATGGATCGACGAGAAAACGACTACGGATTTTCCAAGGGCGTTAGTGTTCTTCCCAAGTAGGACAAGTAATCTTCATTGCGATGAAAATGGAAATTTCTAATTTGAAGATTAGATAGTAAATGTGGTTAGATCGAGACTTTATCTAGTGTGTCTTTGTATCGATTTGGTAAATCGATTGTGTTGTTTTTATGTTTGTTTTATTATTCAATGTGTGTTGTATTTGCTTTGAAATTGTTTTGTATGATTATTAGTAAGACTTGAATCTTATTATTGTACTTATCTGTATTGTATTGAGCCCAAAATCACTCGATTTCTTCATCTTAAGGTCAGATCTACCTTCTACACCATTTATTTTTTATTTCTACCATGGATTTTCCTATTTTTGCTAAAAACTGAAATTTTGGAGAAAAATTTTGATTTTTAGAAATTCTTCATGGATTTTCTTAACTCATTTTAAGTTTCTCAAGCTTAAAAGAGTTTAGATCTTTGATTCCTTTATTTATTTGTGTTTTCTTTCACATTTAGATGGCACCTAAATCTAAGCACGGAAAAGCACGAGAAAATTTCGACAGTAGCAAGTTCGATACTGCAGCAGTGCACTTTCTTTATCACAAATTTGCGTCATCAAGGAAATTTATCTCGGAGCGCAGTTTTTACAATCCTTAAGAGATGATCGTAATCATGATCGTTGCACACAACTGGCAGTGATTCTGTTATTTCACTGATGTTGCTGTTATTCCTGTTGTACGAGAGTTTTATGCCAACTTTTTGGATGCGGAAGACTATGAAGTCTTCGTTAGAGGTGTCGGAGTGGGATTCACTCTGGAACGGATCAATATTTTCTACGGCCTACCACCTACAATCGAGTGCTACTATTCTAGTCTATCTCCATCTGAAGGAGATTTAGAGATGATTATTGCATATCTGACTGATGGCACTGGAGCTTGGATGATCCGAAATGACAAACGGGTGAAATTTAAATCTTCTAAGCTGAATGGTATTTCAAAGGCTTGGCACTATTTTATTTTTGCTAGACTACTTCCTTCTAACCACCTGGTGAAGTTACCCGAGATAGAGCTATTCTGAACTACTGCATTTAGGAGAGGAAGCCGATAGATGTTGGCAGCATTATCTATGATTCTGTGGAGTCTATTGCAAGATCCAGCACTTCTATGGGATTAGAATTCCCATCCTTGATATATTATTTATATGTGAGAAATAGAGTTATTGCTGATATTTCAGAGTAGAAGCTGAAGACTACAAAGCCTATTGGGCAGGAGAGTGTTAGTATTTATGATCGTCTTCACGGGAAGAGATCTACTGCTCCTTCTACTTCTGTACCTACTCCAGGCAGAGCTTCTACTTCTAGACCTTCTACTTCTACTATTGAGCCACCATCTAGTTTCTGGGAATCAATGCATGATCGATTTTTGGAGCAACAGAATGAGTTATTTCTAACTCACTGCAGAGTAGATACAATAGACAAGAAGATTGATCATCTTCTGAATATACCCAAAGGAAAAATGACTATGATGCTGAGTTTTCAGAGTCTTTAGTTAGATTCTTGAAGGGTGAGCATGATGTTCAGCTCCCTACCTGTCCTAGATTTTCACCGTATGTTAATCCAAAGGATGTGGAATTTTCTTTTGGTGATGATGAGGATGAGGCTACAGATAGTGATTAGTAGCTTTATTTAACTCTGGAGATAAGTTGACTCTGTTTTTAGTTTATTTCTTGTTTGTTAGTAATGATTAGTTTGTTGTTAGTTAGTGTCGATTTGTTTAAGTAACTTTGTGTGGATTTTTTTTATGTTGAGACTGTTTTTAGAGTATCTAGTTTGTATGTGTTTAAGACTGAAATATGGATGAATTTTTTTTCATTTTCTATGATAAATGTTTATTTATGTTTTTAGCATACTGTTTAGTATTCTTATATAGTTATTGATGTTGTTTTGTTTCTATTATTGTGATTAGTATAGTTGTTTAATTTTGCAAATGATATAAAAATTGAGCCTGCTTACTTTTATATATGCTTCATTATTTCAGTAATATTCATAAAAAGCATGTGTAGAAGTAAATTTTTCTTTGTAGACTGTTTTTACATATAAAAAAATTCTTTTTAAAAATTATGCCTTTCTTTCTCTCATACTTTAAAATTCTTCATGATATATCAAAACTTAAGATTGGGGGAAGGGAAATTACATGCAAATTTAAATTTTATTTGTCCTTAAAGTGCTAATATTTTCTAAAAAAAGTATTAACATAACGTAAGGAATGAAAAATCTATTTAAAATCACTTAAATTTTTTAAATTATAAATAATTTAGTAAACATAACAAAAAATTTTAATAACTTTGATTGATTTTAAGAATAGAATTATTCAACTTAAAGCAGAGTAAGATTAAGAATTTTTTTTTTCTATTCATGATAGAGATAATTGAATTTTAGAAGTATTAAGAAATCAAGAATTATAACTTGAAAAAGAAAAGGATTGAAAGTCTTCTTGAAAACTATTCATGTTATAATAATTAAGTGAAAATGTATAAGTTTGAAAATATATGTTAAGGATAGTGAAGTTCAAAATAATTAACAGACTATCCAGACACAGTAATCCTCAGTGTGAAAAAAAAAGAAGCGAGGAGAGCTTGAGGAGATGCCTCATCAAAATTTAGCTTCACTTGAATTATCTTATAAAAAGAAAACTGATTATTGCTTTTACTTAATTTTTATGCATGTATCTTTATTAGAAAAGATTTTCATGAAGATATTTTTCTTGTAAATAATTTATGTTATCTTAATATAATAAACTACAATTATTTTCGAAATGAATGAAAAATTTTTGAAGTCTTACAATTTGGTAGTTAAATATTCTTTAAATTCTTAAAATTAAACTTAGTGAAATTTAGTTAAAGATTTACTAAAGCCTTTATAAAATCAAAAATTACAAGGAATCTTAAATATTTACATTTATTCCAAATATTATACATTTTATATAGTAAAAAAGGTTACTTGAGGACAAGTAACGTTTAAGTTTGGGGGATTTTGATCCATGAAAAAAATACCTGTTTTTATGCCTTGATTTTTATCAAATTTTTAAGGATGTTATGCTTTAATGAAAGGTATTTTATGTTTTTGGATGTAGGTGATGCAAAAATGTTCAAAAAGGAAAAAAAGATGAAAAAGAATGAAAAAAGAGCAAAAAAAAGCAAAAATGGAGCCAAAATGCAAAATTGCCAAAATAATGAGTCTGGCGCCTAGGTGCCAGAATCCGGCGCCTAAGCGCCTGCTCGATACCAAATCTGTGACAGTTTTTGTTACTACTTTGGACGGTTATTTTGACGATTAGAGCGGTTATTGGACCATCTATAAGATTGGTAGTTATTCCTGGATTATAGGACATGTGATACATTGTATTTAGATGCTTGGAAATAGTTTGGATCGCGCAGAGGTGCGATCCAAAGTGAAGAGGTGCGAAGACCTAGACGCGGAGCCCAGTGCCTAAGCGCCAGATGCCGGCGCCTAGGCGCCAGTTGTCGGCGCTTAGGCGCCAGACACACTTTCTAGAAGATTCATTGAACTTGGACACATTTTGAAGAGGTGCCTTAGGCAACCCTTGAACCCTATAAATAGGAGGCTATTCCTACAGAAAAAAACACCCACCCAAGTAGCCAAATAAGAAATCCAAAAATTAAAGAGATAATTTTAAGGGCCATACTTTTAGTTTACTTTTCTTCATAAATTAGTGAGTTTATTTTATTTAGAGTTTTTATTGAGAGTTTGGAAGAGTTGGTGCTTTTGAAGTCAATTTCGCTTTGGAGTCAATAGGAACCAGTGGTTCAGTTGGAGAAACACTTGAGATAAGTATTTGTAATTTTATTCAAAGTTTTATTTATATATTTTGTTATTTAGATTCAATGTGTTCTGAGTAGTTACTTTACTTTCTCCTTTCAATTATGAAAAGATAAATAAGATAATCTAAAATTCGTTGGAGAATTAGAAACTAAAATATGTTTTAAATATTGTGATGATATTAATATCGGATCTTAATTTACTATTTAAATTGGCCATTTAAATTGTAAAAGTCTGTTGAAGAGTTTTGAGACCTAGAAGGGGATGAACTCTTAACTAGCAGATATCACATGAATCCTTGAGTTGTCGAAGGCCTTGTGCGGGGTATTCAAGGTGAAGTGCAAATAAATAGGAAAATATTATTTAATGGGCGTAGAATTGATAAGTTTTTAGAGTAACAGACTAAATTCTTGTAATTTGGTTTATAGAGAGGGAACAAGTCACTAGTAGGGCCGACCAAAGCCACCCTTGGACATCTATTAGTGTGAGCCTAGATTAACCCATTCTACTAACAATAAATCCAGACCTGATTTATAGATTAGCCAATGTTCTTTATACTATCGAGCGAAGGTAAAGAATAGGAGTGCTTTTATTTGGAACAATACCATAAATTTATATTCTCCACGATTATTATATTATCTAAAAATTTTTGTATTAATTGAATGGAAGAAAGTTGTTTGCTTATTATTATTTACATCACTCATTATTTTAGTACTGCTTTAATTCTGCTTTTAGTAAATTAAATATTAAATTTAAAACTTTAAGAGAAATACATAAAAATAAAATTTAAATATTTAAAAATCTATAAACCTCCTCGTGGGATCGATACTAGGATCTTTTTTTAAAGTCTTATATTACTTGAAACGATACGTATACTTGTGTAGTACCTCTAGTGTGTAAAATATTTTCCATAAAATTATATTTATATACACTAGCTGCTATTATTATTTGGGTCAAAGTATTGACTATAAAAAAATTTTTAGAGCATAAATTACTACGTTGTTCGTGGATTGAGGTCAGTCCTCGTGATTGGTTGCAGCCTTATAATACCAACATTAATCTGAACCTTCAAGTTGCTGACTGCTGGACTAGGGACAGTTGGACATTACCTTTTCTCCATACCATTCTGTAAGCACCTTCTGTCCAGAAAATTTCCACTATCCAGTTTTACAGATCTAAACCTGATTCTATTATATGGAATGCCTTCAAGTAACAAAGCATCTCCAAGGCTATTTATGCTCAACTTTTTCAGTGCGAGTCTGTTCCTTGGGGAGATATCTTCTGGAATAGGTATCTTTCCCCCCTCTATGGTCTTTTTTTGCTATAGAATTTTTAGACATTTCCTCCTCGCTGATGATATCCTTAAGCTGAAAGATTTGTGAGGCCCTTCTTGTTGCAGTTTATGTCATAAGGAGGAAGAATCAATCCCTCATCTGTTCTTTGCTTGAAGCTACTCTCAAAAACTCTGGACTCATCTGATTCAGAATCTTAAAATCAATACTCTTCACTTACAATGCCATAACATTTTTACTTGTTGGCCTGATTGGCACTTCCTGGGTGCTAGTGCTTTACCTCTGATCACTACCTGGTTTATTTGGATGGCCAGAAATAAGGCTATTTTTAGTGCATCTCTACCAATGTAAAAGATGTGGCCACAAACTGCCTCTCCTACCTTCAGAAGCTCATCAGATATAAAAAGTTCCCAAACATTAGCCTCCTCACCACCTCCCACAACATCATGCCGCCCCCCCCCCCATGAAATTCTTAAGGTTTACTGGCATCCCTCCAACTACAATTCAATTAAAGTTAACAGTAATGGCTGTTTTAGTGAGGGTGCTGCTGGTATGGGGGGTATTTTCATAAACCATATGAAAGAATGCCTGTTGTTCATCCATACGCTTATTGTAGCTGTTGATGCCTTGGAATCTGAATTAGTTGCTATTTTTTGGGCTTTAAAATTGGCAATATTATTTCAGTGGAAAAATATGATAGTGGAGGGTGATTCCCATGTGATGGTCCAAATGCTTAATTCTGGTATCCTCATCTCTTGGCATCATTCTCAATGGATTCACAAGATTCAGCTCCTTAGACCTCATCTTGAGGTCATGTTCCAGTTCATATTCAAGGAAGGCAATAAACCGGCAAATTGGATTGCCAGAGCTGGTGCCCTTTCTTCTAAAGTGGCTCTCTCTACTTCTCCTCCATCCCAGTTAAATCTATTAATAGCTAGAGATCTTCTTGCTGCCCCCCACCTTAGAGTGGATGTTTCATGACTCTATTTGGGTGGTTTTTTGTTTCTATTTTGTATTAGTCCTGAATTTTACTTGTATATATATATATATATATATATATATATATATATATATATATATATATATATATATATATATATATATATATATATATATATATATATATATACCTGTTATATATATATACTTATCCCCATTGGCATCTATTGGTTTTGTTCTTTCTCTTTTGGTTGTTGGTGGTTGGAAGAGAACCCATAGGACTTTTTGTTTTTCCTTTTGGCTTTAGGTGGGTTTCTTCTTCCCCCTTTTTTTGTAAGCAATTTTTTTTGTTTAACATGTAGGGACCATGAGTCGCTCCTTGTCATGTGAGGATTACTATATCTAGATAACCTTTTAATAAGTTTGAGCTGTACCATCCTCTACTTATAGTTAAAGTCATTTCTACATTTTTTTACTTGATAAATATGTATTTAGCATAAATATTTTCATAGAGTTTCAATTCTTTCTTTTTATGTAAAAATCTAGATTTCTTAATACTTTGAAAAATACAATTTTCTTAATTTAAATAGTAAAATCAAAATCTTATACTCTCGTGCTAAATATCTCAAATTTCAGAACTAACCTTTGTAATTAAAAATTCTTATTTATTTCTACTATAGCATTTACAAAATCAAAAATATAGTATCATAAATTAACTCACATACCATAGGCTATGTTTGAATTATTTTAAAATATAATTTACTATGGACTAATAAAGTTTAAAAATAAATTATTTTAAGAAAAAATCATTCTTCCTTCCCCCAAACATAATTTTTTAATTACTTTGCAATATAAAACTTACAGTAAGCGTGAAGAAAGAAAAATACTTAAAGTATTTAAAGTAGGAGAACAATACAAGTATAAAAAGTAGTACAGAAGAGTAACAAAATGAATAGCAATTAAAAGCTAACACTCTTCTATAACACAAATCCAATATTAAATAATCAAGAGCAAACAATAACAGTGATAAAAATAACAGATGTCCTTTAGCAATCCTACATAGTGACAAAAAGTCTAAACATAGAAAATAAAAGACATGGGAAGTATAAAACATAAGGGATAAAAAACACGTAAAACTAAAGAAGTCTAATCATCTCCTTCGGTTTCCTCATCTTCATCATCAAATGGAATATCTTCATCCATTGCTTTGGATTCTGAATATGGCAAAAATTTAGGGTATTTAGGAAAATTCACAGTCTGGTCTCCCTTAATAAACTTCACCAAAGCTTCATCATATTAAGCATCATAATCAATCTTTCTGTGAGCATAGTTTGCCATATGATCAAATTTATTATCCAGATACTCCATACGACACTGCATTAGAAACGTTTCACTTTGATGCCCCAGATATCTCTCACTCAAAACATCCCAAAATCAAGGTGGAGGCTGAGTAGCACTGTATCCAGATGGTCAAGAAGTAGAAGGTGCACTAGGGACTTTACTTCTAGGTCGTCCATCAACATTTATATTAGCCTTCCCAATAGGCTTCAGAGGGTTCAACTGTTCCTCTGAGTGATCTTAATTCACACCAACATTCTTGTATATGGAGAAAATGAGAGATGGAAAACCTAGAACAAAAATAGTGCTAGCCCTCGCAGAAGAACTAATAGCTTAAAAAATTATCGATCCAACATCAATCGGCTTAATCTCTTGAATGCAATAATTCAGAATGGCTTGTTCTTTTGTAACTTCACTCAAATGGTTTGAAAGGAAGGAGGCGAGTAGAAATAAAATACTGCCAACCTTTAGAAGTAGCATTGAGCATGGAAGAGGAAAAATTTACCTTTTTATCATTTTTGATCTTCCAAGCTTCATATCAATCAGTCAAATAAAAGATAATATTTTCAAGCTCTGCCTTAGAAAGAGTAAATTTAGAATAAAAACAATCAGTAACAGGAGGCAGAATGTATAGATTATTAATTCGCTCTACATTAAACTCAACTCCTTTATTTTGAATAAACACTTCGTCGTCAGTTGCTGCATTAAAATTTGCATAAAATTCAAAGTCTACTGAGATAACAACAACTGCAGCAAAATTACAAAACTTTTCCTATATTCGTGCCATAATAACAGTTTGAATAGTTACACCAAAATGAAAGAAAATTATTTCTGTTATAAATTTTCTGGTAGAAGAAAATTCATTGTAACACATTTGTGCGTTAAAACTAACAAATTTTGTTCTATCAAAAACTTCTTTCTCCTTTTCCTACTTAGATTTGGAAGACATCCCAATATGTAAAGAAAAATTCTAAATAAATTTTAAAAATAAGATCAAAGACTTCCTACAAGATTTTTCAAGCTAAGAAAACATAAATCCAAGGATTTTTCATTCAAAAATCAAATATTTATGAAATTTTTGGTTCTCCTCAAACGTGTGAAAAATCCATGGTAGATTTGCAAAATAGCAAAACTAAAGTAGAGATCTAACCTTAAGATGATGAAATATGGTGATTTCAAGCCAAGAAACTCAAAGAATCAAGCTCTAGATGGAACCCTAGGTTTAGCTTTCATGAAATGGAAGAAGAAGATGGCGCTTAAGCGTAAAATATGGACAGGGGCGGATTCAATCTCGATTTCGGCAAGTTCAGGTGAACCAGTGCCCAGGTGCCAGATTTTCATTTTTATGTTATACTAAGCAAGTCTAACTTCTGTATGCCTAAATTTTTATATCAAAATCATTCCATCTTTCCAATAGTATCAACGAAAAAAATTCCAAATCCAAATTAGATTCCAACAGTCTAACATAAGATTTACACAATTTACTTTAATTTCATACCAGATATTCAATATTCGGTTCAACAAATACAGAAAATACATACATAATGAATCAACACAAGATTAACTCACAAACAAGATCTAACAATCACACAATCAACATTTTGAAAAAATTATAATTAGATAACACACTAATATCACAATTAAATAACACACTACATCATTTTTCAGACTTCACGGATTGTGGTATGAGTCTTCATTCTCCCCATCACATGGTAGATTGCTACGAACATAGGATTGAAAGAAAGGAACATAAGGAAATTCCAATGTCATTTTCTCATCAATCCAATTATACTTGGCATACATAGTTACCTGATAATCCTCAAGGGTAGCCATATGATCAGATTGACATTTCATTTGCCATTTCAAATGGTCATATTGATGGAACATCTCATGCATTCTATTGCCCTGAAGTAGCAAATCCTCTCTAAACTTCTTAAATTGGTTGATCATCCTCTCCAAACTCATTGCTAAATATCCATTGAAATAAATTTGTGAATCCCTGTGCACAAACTTATCTTTGTTATTCACTCTATTATTTCTATTCTCCATGGAATCAAGCAAATCTCAATTTCCCACTCAATTTCATTTTTTCTAGTCAATTAATGTATTGCTTGCTAATTATGGATGAAGATATGACAGTTTATAGGGAAAGAAGTGGTTAAAACTGCAATAGAGTGATTTTTCCCACGTCTGGAAACCGTGGCGCTTAGGTGCCAATTCTGGCTCCTAGGTACCAATTCTGGCTTCTAGGTGCCAATTCTGGCTCCTAGGTGCCAGCATCACAGGTTTCTAGCGCTTAGGCAACAATTCGGGCGTCTAGGCGCTAATATACTTGAGAACACTGATTCACCTATCAACAAATTTATAAAGGTCCCAATCATATTTAAGTCCTCATTTGATGTTAAATAATTGATACAAAACAAAGGATGATCACATCATTATTATAATCAACCTCAAATTAAATCATAACAACAAAATATGGGTTTGTCGGCGTATTTTTTTTTAGGTTTTAATTTAATATATATATATATATATATATATATATATATATATATATATATATATATATATATATATATATATATATATATATATATATATATATATTAGAAAGTAGCATCTTATTTTAAAAATAATTTTTGAGTTTTAAATTTTTAAGATATGAAATCAAACCGATCTCACATCCCGAATAGTTTATATAAACAAGCACCGCATCACAAACCGTGTCTCTATCCCGAAGAATAGACACACTGCTTGATGATGGGGCTCGGTTAAATAAACTAGAAGATTTGTGACATCCATTTGGTCTGCGAACCAATTTTATAAGCCGACAAGTTCCCCTGCTTAATATAAAGGAATTAAGCAGGGTTTATATTACCTGGGTTCTTAAAGTTCCCTATAAGGGCAAGCCCCTGTAGTTAATTACATCTTAAATGACAGGAATCAATTAAGAAAACTCTCGATAATGATCAGTGGTTTTGCTCTCAAGAATTTCAAATTTTAAGGTTTTCAAAGGATTGAATTTTGGAGATTTCAATAGGGAATGGATCAAATTTGGAACAGTTATTTTTCGGAATCCAAAGGAAGAAAAGTAGGAGAAGTTGAGGATCTAAGAAGAATCTTGGCAACTTCCCAAACTATCCTATTGTTTGGCTTCAATTTGATAATTTATTTAATGTTGTAATCCTGCCAATTTTAATTAATTAGGACTTATATTCGTATGACATAATCATACAAACAGCCTTGAAGATGTGAGGGTTTATGTCGTACCAAACGACTACCTCAGACTCCTAAGACCGGTTAGGGATTAATTTGCATAACATGATTATGCAAACGCCTAACGAAAAGGTTGAGAAATTATGTTGCACTAGGCAAACTACCTCGAAGTCCTATGGCTTGGTTATTTAATTCTAAGGAAGGTTTTGTTGAAGTTGACATAAGTTTTGCTGACGAAGATGGCCGTGCTGCCCACTATGCTCCAAGCTCCTTGTTGCTTGGCTCTGAGAAGCGAAGCTTCTATCAGAGAGGCTCGGCACGTTCGTTGGAGTCCAAGGAGGCTAGGGATGAAGCCTGGAGCTGTGGTGAAATGTCTAGGCTTAACTTCCACCAAGCCCGATCACAAAGCTTGGAGGCTGGAACAACTGGGTGATCTGGAGAGGGGGCTTTCATTGGGGAACTCCTTCTCTACCTCTAGTGAAGGTGTGGGAAGAGTTAATTTGGATTTGGTGAAGTTCTAGAGAGTGTCCTATTTCTGGCCTGATTTTCGGCTGAGAATTTCGGCTCGGCTGAGGGGATTCAGGGCAGGAGAACAGTGGGGTTCTTCTTCTCTAGGCTGGGAGAAGCTCTGGGAGTGATTTGGTGAGGTTTTGTTGAGAAAAAATTCAACACCCTTCAGTACCTTTCTCATGGCTGAGAAGAGGTGTTTAAATTTCCAGGGCCATTGGGCTGAGCTAGGGCTCAATTGGTGGGTGGATTCCACTGCTTAGGTAGAGGGCAGAAAAGCTCTAAAGTTTGATTTGGCTGAGGTGGCCAATTGGGTGAGTTTAGGTTTGTTTCACTTGGTGGTGGCTCTCAGTTTTGACTCCCTCCGGCGGTTAGGCCGCACGGCAAGGACAAGGGAGCTGGCCATGGGTTAGGTCAACCAAGGAGTAGGGTTTAATGGTGATAAACCAGGAAAGCGGGGATTTGGGGTGAGGCAAAAGGTGGATCTATCCGCTTAAGGGAAGAGATCCCTTAAAATGGGGACCCCTTGGTCAATGGCTCACTTAGCTTGGGCTAGGTGGATCTAGGGTGGATCCTAGGGCTCACATAGTGGCTGTGGATAGGTTGGTTTAGCCACATTTGGTTCAATTTGGGTTGGTTTGGTCATGGATTCGAATTGGCTCATTTGGGTTTGGGTTGGGCTAACTTGAGTTAGGTATTGATTTGGGTCCAAATGTCTTGAGAAATTTTGAAGAGGTGATTTCCATGAAGAAGTTTCATGAACATGGGTAGGTTTTGAGTTCAATTGGGAGGTCAATTTGGTGGATTTTGGTATTTTGGTTAATTTAGGCAAGGTTGAATCAACCTTGGTCCAAGTTGGGTTAAAGTGGGGTTTAGACCCAATTGATAGTTTCAAATGGTCTAGGGTAATGTATTGAAGAGTTCCCAACATCAATTGGGAAGAAATTTTAGGGTTTGGCTAATCAATTTGGTAGGTTTAGGGCATGGGTTCACTTTAGGCTAAAATGGGGGTATTAGATTTCAAATGGAATTGAACTCAAATGTGAATCAATTTGGACTTGATTTTGGTTTAGATTGATAGTAATGATGTTAAATTAAATTTTAGAATTGAAATTGGGCAAAATTGAGGTCAAATTGGTTGGTTTAGTGTGACATTGGGTCCATTTAGGTTAAAAATGGGTCAATTTGATGATTTTGATAAAAGTGGGTGATTTTGGCAAAATTGGGCTATGGTGTAGTTGAACAAAATTAAATTGGGAATATTTGGGATTTTATGACATTTTTGGAGAATTTTTGGAATCTTTGGAATTTTGTGCCAAAAGGGTATTTTTAGGGTATAAAGAGGTTATTTGGAGGGTATTGGGGTATTTTGGTAAATTTAAAAGGTGGGGGTTGTTTCAAAATGATTTTTAGGATTTTTGGATAATTTTTGGATGTTTTGGAATATTTAGGGCAATTAGGTAATTTTAGGTAGGTTTGAAGGACCCAATGTCACAACTAGGCATTTTGGTAAAAGTTGAATTTTGATCAAAATGAAACTTAAAGAGAGCCATGGACCAAGAAATGTGTATTTTGAACATCTCATGGGTTGTACCCAACCCTCTTAGCTAAATAGCTAGGGATTTGGACTTAGCCACATGAGTGTTCCAATGAACCAGGGGGGAGAAATGGGTAAGGATGGTGTGTGTGAGAGTGCAGTGTGTGTAAGTCAAACCTCATCAGGACCAGACCACCCAAGGTAGTCCTAAGGCTTGAACAACCTTATAGGAGCTCACTATTGGTCCTCCATATGGTGGACTTAACCTTCTAAGGTGATTTATAGGTTTGCAACCATCCAAGTGGGATCCCAAGATGAGTCAAGAAGTAGCTGAATTGCTAAAGGGTGGGTCGAATTCTAGTCCTCTAGGATAGTCAAGGAGAAAACTTATGGCTAGATCCTAAGAAGCACTAAGGAGAGAAAAGACCTCACCAAAAATGAGGTCAACAAATGGACCCCTAATAGGTGTGGTGTGCTAACCAAGCACACTGCGCGTATTGGAGTTGACCGAAGAGATCAACAAAACCAACACACACTGGAATTTAGGTGACACACTTAGAACAAAGCGTAGAAAAATTTCGCTGGGGAGTGTCGGGTAAATCTCCAAAACAGAAGATTCCCGAACTCTCGCTGGGGAAAAGGAGGTGGATTCCAAATCACAAGATTTGGAGGGACCGGATTTTAGATTCGTTTCATTTTCATTTCAAGTTTCATTTTTGAGTTTGAGTTCCAAATTGATTTGAGTTTCAATTTTAGTTAAAGTTTGGTTTAAGATTGACTTTAAGGTGAACCTCGCTGAGATTCAGAATTTGGAATGAGAATCAGAACCTAGGTTCTAGGCTAGGAATTAGAGAACTAGAATTTAGGCTCTAATCTCGACGAAGAGAGTTGGAATCTAGGCTCCAACCTCGGAAAGAAGATCAGAGTTTAGGTACTGATTCGAAAGGGATGAGGACAGGAATTTAAGTACCAGCCTCGGAGAGAGAATCAGAATTTAGGTACCGACCTCGCAAAGGATGAGAATCAGAATTTAGGTATTGATCTCGAAAGAGTGAGAATTGAAATTTAAGTATCAATCTCGGAAAGAGAGTCGGAATTTAGGTACCGACCTCGAAAGGAGAGAACTGGAATTTAGGTACCAATCTCAAAAGAGAATCGAAATTTAGGTATCGATCTCGGAAAGAGAGTCAGAATTTAGGTACTGACCTCGAAAGGAGAGAACTGGAATTTAGGTACCAGTCTCGAAAGAGAATCGAAATTTAGGTATCGAGCTCGGAAAGAGAGTCAGAATTTAGGTACCGACCTCGAAAGAAGAGAACTGGAATTTAGGTACCAGTCTCGAAAGAGAGAGTTAGAATTTAGGTACCGACCTCGAGGGGAGAGAACTGGAATTTAGGTACCAGTCTCGAATGTTTGAAAGAGAGTCGGAATTTAGGTACCGACCTCAAAAGGAGAGAACTGGAATTTAGGTACCAGTCTCGAAAGAGAATTGAAATTTAGGTATCGATCTTGGAAAGAGAGTCAAAATTTAGGTACCGACCTCGAAAGGAGAGAACTGGAATTTAGGTACCAGTCTCGAAAAAGAATCGAAATTTAGGTATCGATCTCGTAAAGAGAGTCAGAATTTAGGTACCGACCTCAAAAGGAGAGAACTGGAATTTAGATACCAGTCTCGAAATTTGGTACTGATTTGGTTTTGAAGATTCTGTAGAAAATTTAGTTTACTGGAAGATTTGAATGAGACATGAAAGTGTTTCACATCCAAAGAGAGTTGATTGAAGATTGATTGTTTGGCGAAGGATATGAATCCATGCCATCAGAACCAAATCAAAAATTTCGTGGTTCTGTTTCAGTAGACTCAGTCGGCCATCTCCAAAAAAAGGGGAGAAAATCGCAGAGAGTCGAAAAGGTTTCGAGAACAGCCGGAAGCTGGGGATATCGGATTCGGGAATTTTGTTTTCATTATTCATTGCTTTTAGTGATTTGATTTTGTTTTAGTTTCTTTTTCGATTGAAATTTCACTTTGATTCGGATTTTAATTGATTTACTTGGTTCACATCTTGAAGTTTTAAGTTGATCTGTTTTGAGTTTTGGTTCGTGTTTTGTTCAGACTTTGAATTCAAATTTTGTTTTGTTGTTATTATTTCATTCAAATCATTCTTCGTCCAACTTTCTTTTTAGACCGAGTTAAACTCAGATCTGGTGGCGTTTGCAGTGAATTGCACAAAAATAAAGGTAAAACTCAAAGTTCATTTCCATTAAAATGTCGAAGATACATCAGGTAATTCCATCCAAACATTTCTGATGACATCTTTTTGAAAACAAACTTTGACAAAAGTTCATATATATATCTGAACACAGACTGCGTTGATATCTTCATGTACTCTGACAAAATTGTCTGTTCAATTCATCCATGTCTGAAAAGTAAACTACATAGGTAATAACATCACCTTCTAAGCCACTTTTCGGAGGAGAATCACACGTAAGTGTATTTTAGAGGTGTGCTACTACTATGTAGCCTACAGCTCGTAGGGCTGTAAATTCTCTAGTTCTGGATCTGGCTGGAAGTAGACCAGAACTTTACTCTCGTCCATCCTTCTGAGGGTGATGGATACTCGCTAGTAGGGAACTCCCGGTATGCAGTGCTTCGCTACATCTGCACCATTTCCTTGTAGTACGAGAACAGAGCCTACTGGTAGAGGTATCTCCACCGGCCCTCGGAACTCACCGGGGCCAACTATCCGAAGTTCTGTCCTAAACATAATGTTGCATTGGTTGATGAAGGAAACGGTACAAAAGGGTCTTACAAAATCATGATGATCTGTGTGAGGTGGGATGCAGTCTCCTTCTGCATAGATGTTGATAATACAACTGTTTGGTATGCAATCAGCGGGTAGGACTCGCCAAGCCACCATCCTTTTTATCATTTTCTTAATTAAAACTGGCATTGGATCCATTTCATCGTAGCGGAGTATCCCTGGCGGATTTCCTTTCTTGTAATCAGCGAAGTTGTAACAGCATCCAAATTGGATAGTAATCCTCCTCTTACCTCTTTTCCATTTCTCTGGCTCGGAGTAGGTCCTGCTACGTAATCGTCCTGCACGACCTTGTTTCTTCAGTTCATTGACGTAGTCTACAATTTCACTCTGCTTGTAGTGAGAGAAAACATCTGTATGTAACTCTAGTCCTTCCAGGATGTTGACATATCTACCTCTGATTCTCTAAAAGTATTCAAAATTCTGCCTCCGCACCCTCTGTATCATCTCCAATTCGTGCTCTGAAATTATCTGCAGCTGTCATGGTCTAGTGACGTACTGTGGGATATATGGCTCCACACCGTCACGCTCTCCTGGGATCATCATTATCTCAGGTGTAGGCTCTGTAGCAACCTCCTTCGAAACAACCTCTGCTATGGTGCTCCTTAGGACTGGCCTCCTTGGGGTAACTGCCACAGCCTTCGAGGTTTCTTCCTTGTTCTGCATTTCTGTTAATTTCTTCAGCATCTTGGCGATACTGCGATTCTTGTTTCTTCTCTGAGTTGGGGTCAGGGTGGCTTTCCTCTCTCCCTGAATCTCAGTAGGAGCAGCACTGAGAAGCTTTCTTCCTGCGGTCGTTATCACTAATTTCATCTTGTTTTCCTCGATCATATTGATTTTTCTCTTCTTGTTCGCATCTTGGGGAGCCTTCTTGTTGAGTCTCATCACTGTCTTCCCACAGAACTGCTCGGGATCCACAGCAGTCCAAGCAGTTTCCTCATATTCCAACTCTAGCTGTGCAAGGTCTGAGCCAACCTCTATCACAGCGTCAGCTTTCAGCTCTTCCTTGTTAAGTGCAAGACTTACGCCATCCTTAAAGTTTAGGAACAGCCGCCCGTTCGACATTTCCCTAAAACAAAAGCAAGGAAAGGATCAGGGGCTATACTCAGGAAGAGAACAATAAGAAAACTTACTTATTAATGAAAAATTCTTATTTAATTATTTCGAATTTTATAAGAGTAAGAGAAGATAAGAAAAGATCAGGAGTGAGCTGGGCTAGAAAGAAAGAGTTAAAATTTTATTATTATTTCGGTTTCATATGTTTTCCTTTAATACATTCTTTTTCTTATGATTTTTTTTATCATTCATTTTCTTTCGTGTTCGGACCCAGTTATAAGTTATTACTCTACCCGTGCTTCTAGGAATGAAATTTCATTCTTCGAAATATCAGGTCGCGTAATACTTCAAATATCATCCATTGACTGGAAGCATAAATCGTTCTCCAAGGCAATTCACAAGCTGGTAAGAACCTCCTGAGTAGACTGTCTCAACCACGAACGGCCCCTCCCAAGTTGGTTCAAATTTACCTCCTATTTTGCGGTGTGCAAGAATAGGCCTTCTGAGAACTAGAACCAAGTCACCGACTTTGAACGTCCTTGGGCGGACCAGTTTGTCGTGGGCTTGGATCATCTTAGCTTGATACAGTTCCAGATTCTCTTGCACTGCAAGTCGCATTTCTTCCAAGTTTTCCAATTCTTCCAGCCGTAATCTGGCATTTTCTTCTGTATAGATCTTGTTCGTAACTGCAATTCTCAGTGATGGGAGCTGAACTTCCAAGGGTAGAACTGCCTCGAACCCGTACACTAAAGCGTAGGGCGTACACTGAGTAGGAGTCTTGAAAGTTATTCTGTAGGCCCATAAGGATTCCAACAACTTGTCGTGCCAATTTCTTTTGTTGTCGTCCAAATATTTCTTTAGAATTTGGACGAGAGTTTTATTAAAAGCATCAGCCAAGCCGTTTGCTCTTGGGTAGTAGATTGTTGAATAAAGCCAGTCACTCCCATCCTTTCTAACAAAATTGTTGATCTTCATGCTTCTGAACACGAATCCATTATCTGAGATAATTCTGCGCTGTATCCCGAAGCGGTAGACGACCTGATTCTTGAAAAACTGTAGCACGTGATGCGCTTTCACTTCCCAGAGCGGTACTGCTTCTGCCCACTTGGAAAAGTAGTCTGTAGGCTGCGAGAATGAAGCGATGTCCTCTTGAAGAAGGCGGTTCTATCTGACCCACTATATCTGTGCCCCAACATTCAAATGGCCACGACGCGATTGTCGGATGTAGCACATTTGGAGGTTGATGTAGAACAACTCCATGCACTTGGCACTGGTGATAACTCTTGGCGACCTTCATGCAGTCGGTCATCATTGAGGGCCAGTAGTACCCTAGTCTCTTAATCTTCATTTTCATCTTCAGACCTGATTGATGAGCGCCATAAAGTCTTGAGTGTACTTCTTTAACAATTTCACGAGCCTCAGACCCGCTCAGGCACCTTAGCCACATCAGGTCAAAAGACCTTCTGTATAACCTATTGTTAATTAATGCGTAAGACAGAGTTTTTTTCTTGATTTGATGGGCTAACGACTTATCGTCCGGCAGGTTTCCTATTTGTAGATAAGCTATTAATGGTCGACGCCATTCTTCTGCATTTTCTGTTATTGCTGCAACTATTTCTTCTTCTTTTTCTGATTTGTGTATCATGTCCATGTCGAGATGTGAGAGAACCTGACGTCCCTGAACTGACATTTCAACTGATTCATCCTCTAAGCAGGTAAATTCCTTTGTGAGGTGGGCTAACGCATCTGTGAGAGCATTTTCTCTTCTAGGAATCTTGTAGATCGTTACATTTGGAATTTACTCCAATAATTTCATGGCATACTGAAAGCACTATTCGAGTCTCGGTTTCAGAATTCTGTATTGTACAGCAACCTACTGAATGATCAACTGCGAATCTCCGTAGATGTTGATATCTGTTATCCCCATCTGAATGGTTAATTCCAATACTGTTATGAGAGCTTCATATTCTGCTTTGTTAGTTGTACACGGTTCTGTTAGGTGGTAGGAGTATCTTAACATCCCCTGCTCCGGTGTAATAAAAATTAGTCTGATTCCTACCTTACCGGGCACTATAGTTTGCAATTATTTGTCTTTCTGCGCTGAGGATGATCGTCGAAGTACAGTTCCCAACGCTGATCATCAGGGTCTTCTAGGCTCATTATCTGCTTGTCTGGCAAGTCGTCATTGAGAGGCGATTCTGCCGGCAAAGGATGTGCTGCGAGGAAGTCTGCTAGGACTTGTCCTTTTACGGCACAAAGAGGAACGAAAGTTATGTCGAATTGTAATAGTATCATCGACCACCTGGCAAGTCTGCCAGAAAGCGTCGGGCGAGCCATCAAATATTGCAATGGATTGAACTTCAAAATAAGGTTGACCTTATGAGAAAGCATGTAATGTCTGAGTTTCTGAGCGGCGAAGATCAGGGCCAAACAATGCTTCTCAATCGGAGGGTACATTACTTCCGTCGGAATCAGATGATGACTTAAGTAATAAAGAGCATTTTCTTTACCCTCGTCATTGACCTAGGCTAACAGGGCTCCAAGAGAGCCGTCTAAAGCCATGGTATAAAGTATCAACGGTCTACCCGAGACTGGGGCTGCTAAGACAGGAGGTGTCATTAAATATTGCTTAATGTCCTCGAAGGCCTGCTAGCATTTCTCTTCCCAAATGAATTTGACGTCCTTTTTAACCAATGCCGAGAAGGGCTGACAACTACCTGACAAGTTTGAAATAAAGCATTAAAGATATGCCAGTTTTCCTTGAAAGGATCGTAGTTGTTTCAAGGTTTTGGGATGCGGCATTTCTAAGATAGCTTTAATCTTCTTCGGATTGATTTCAATTCCACGATGTTGGACAACGAATCCTAAGAATTTCCCAGAGGCGACGCCGAAGGCGCATTTTAAGGGATTCATCTTAAGATTAAATTGTCTTAATCGCTCGAAAATAATTCTCAAATCATACAAGTGATCTTCCTTCAGTTTGCTTTTGATGACCACATCATCCACGTAGCACTCGACTTGGTTGTGAATGAGATCATAAAAAATCCTCGTCATTGCTCTTTGGTAGGTTGCTCCTGCATTCTTCAATCCGAAAGGCATCACTGTGTAGCAGTATATTCCGATTGGCGTTCTGAAGGCTGTGAGCTTTTCATCTTCTGGTGCCATCTTTATCTGATTGTATGCTGATGACCCATCCATGAAAGAGAAGACTTCATGTGTCGAAGTGATTTCGATCATCAATTCTGGAATTGGTAGTGGGAATTCGTCTTTTGAGCATGCTTTATTTAAATCTCTGAAATCTACGCAGATTCTGATCTGTCCATTTTCTTTCTAACTGGTACCACATTGGCTAACCAAGTAGGGTATTGTTCTTCACGGACAAATTTAGCGTCTATTAGCTTCTTAACTTCAGCTATAACTTGTTGTTCAATCTCCAGACGCATTCTTCTGGGAGCTTGTCTAACTGGAATGACAGCTGGATCTACTCCAACTCTATGAACTGCAACCTCTGGGGCTAATCCTGGCATCTCATCATAATTCCAAGCAAAACAGTCCTTGAATTCCATTAATAGCTTGATCATTTCTTCGGAGTCTTCTTTATTGAGTAAGGAGCTAACAAAGGTCGGCCTAGGCTCTTCGCTAGTACCTAAGTTAACTTCCATTAACTCGTCTATTATAGATTTAATCTCCTCTTCAAATTCTGGCGGAGCGTCCCCGATTGGTAGATCTTCGAGATCATCTGAGGTATCCAAGCAGTCTTTTTTAGACTCGCAAGTGACAACTAAGCAAAATCCTGTATCATCAACTGATCCTACTGTGCCGAATCCAAGACCATGTTTTGAATTGGGAGGCCGACTGGCATTGTTTCACAACTTTTCGAAGCGCTGTGATTGATCTTTTGACCATTGCTTAGGTAAGACACCACGTTGAATTAAATTTTAAACACAGAGAGAATACCACTCGAACGACAATTACATTAATTCAGAAGAAGTAACATCTTCAAATTGTACATCTTTTTCAGTTTTGGAAGAAGAAGCGCCACGGTAGAACTTGATTGGTTTAGTACCACCACCATGTACTTCCTTGACCACCATACCCTCGATCTTATTAGAATAGATCGGGGTCAGGGTCATAGTATGTACATAATGGTTTATCTTCTCGTACATTGCTTTGTATTCTTCATTCTTTTCATCTTCGAGAGAGATCTTGAATTGTGGTTTCTTTTGGTTTATTGTCGCCGCTTCTTTCTTGATTTCTTCTTCTTCTTCAGTGCTATTCTCCCAATCAACATTGATGACCGGTTTCTTCTGTTCAACTGTTCCACCGTTTCTTCCTTGACCTCGTCCCCGGCCTCGACCTCGGGTGCGAGTTCTGGAGAAACCTTCACCATCTCGTCGTAAGGAGTGGTGAGTAACTGTTAAACTAGAATTTCAGGTTCTTTGTCATCATGTGCTTCTTTTTATTGATTTGGTATGGCATTTCTGGAGAAGACAGTTTTCTTTGGGGTTGCGTAGTAAGCTGCATCTTCATGGATTTCGATTTCATGCACGGAGAATAGTTGTAAATCACCTTTGATACACTGTTCTTGTCCTCCTTCATAGTACTTTATACACTGGTGTAGAGACGATGGTACCATCCGGTTCTCATGGATCTATGGCCGGCCCAGTAGAGCATTGAATGACGTCTCAGAATCAATTATGTAGAACTTTGCGGTTGTCTTGGCTAATTCACCGATGTTCATTAACAGTGTTATCGATCCAAGAGCTCTTTCTTCTTTCTGGTTGAAGCCTCTCAGCATCATCTTGTCTGCCTCGAGATCACGGGCATCAATCTCTAAATAGGCTAGCGTTCGAAGGTTCGTTATATTAATTGACGCTCCTGGATTAACTAGCACCCTGGAGAGTGTGAACTTTCCAATACTGACTGAAATGTACAACGATCGGTTGTTATCTGCTGTTCCAAGTAGTAAATCATCGTCCGTGAAGGTAACACCGTGCTGTCCTTTCAATGAGCAAACCTCGTCGAAGGAATTATCAACCATTTGAGCTAAACAAATTTCTGGATTAAGCAAGGCCTTAACAAGAGATTCTCTCATCTCCTTTGACAGGATCAGAGCGTCGTAGATGCTCAGTTTGGCCGGTATCTTCCTAAGATGAGTTAGCACATTATAGTCCACTTTATTACGAGGCTGTTCAATTTCTTCCCGAACGGGCAATTCTTCTGCTGGGGTTGGCTCTTTCTGAGCATCCAACTGCTTCTCTTTGTCCTTTGGACCCAATCTCAGAGGTAGGACCTTTCCGCTACTTAGATTAACTTCAGTAATTTCATCTGGGTCTACCGGTGTCTCCTCTTGGATCGGAGCGACTGGCTCTTCTGAAGTTGTCTCGGCGTCTGATAGTTCTAACTCTATCGTGATCGGAGCTCCTCGGAATTCACAAATAGACTCGTCACTTACTGAACTTTCGTATCCATCCTTGTGAATGTCCTCCTCTTCATCATGGTTATCTAGGTTTTGTATGATTTGAGAATCATTATTCGTATCAAAATCGAGATTCGGATTACGTTGGCTGTTGTTAGTTACGTAATCGTTAGAAACAGTCAAAACGTAGCCAACACTAAAACTCTTATCATTATAAGATCCCATCGGAGCGAGCAAACAATCATACAGAGTCGGAGGTTCGATGGATTTCTCCCCCAAATCAGAAACAACCATCCTAGGATAAGCAGCCCCTAGTCTAGCCTTCGGAGCGTCGGTCTTCTCTTCTTCGATGATCTTCTCCTCCTTCTGGGGTGGTTCTTCAATCACTAGCGATAGCACCGGCTTGACAGGTTTCAAACTCTGAGTTGAAGCGCGCACCGAAGCGGTTTAGATGTGATCCAAAATTCTCTTTGATGACTTTGTCCAGACAGTACTCCATCCATCGCTGATCGTGTACGGGTCGATCGGAACAATAGGCTTTGCCGAGACAACATTGACGAAACTTCCTTTTTGGGTTCCTTCATGTATTCCTTTGGGATAGTTATGTTCCCTTGTCAAAGGTTGTTCTCGAGCCAATTCTTGAAAGTGAAGCAGTCTTCGATTTTATGTCTGATCATCCAATGGTAGGGACAGTAGTTCGGATGATCCTTCTTGTCGACTTCTTCAGGCTTCCTGGGATCTAGTAACTGAAAGTCAGGCATCTTCATCTAACTGTAAAACATCTTAGCCACTGCCTCAGTCTTGAAAGGGTATTCTTTATTCAACAGTTCCTTCAGAGGATGGAGCGGACGAGACGGCTGTTGATCGTACCACGACGACTGATAACTCGGTCGAGGCTGAAAACTCTGTTGAGGCAGATAATTCTTTTGAGGGTGTTGATAAGTCTGTTGAGGTTGCTCTGGCCGTATTTGCACTGGCTGCTTGCCTTTGTCCACTGCTGCGACGGTCCCAGATTTCTTCTCGAATGCTTTTGCAGGCTTCTGCTTATCGGTCTTATCGGTGAAACTTAGCTGTTTTGCTTCCTCTTGCAAGCTCCCGGCCTCACTAAGCAACTTCTCGAAAGTCTTAATGGTGAATCCCTTAAGGAGAAGTGCTATGGGGCCATGGATACTCTTAGGCAAGATACCGACGCATGTTGTTCCTGAAGCTGTGGTTCACACTTCATGCTCAGGTTCCTCCATCGAAGTATGTAATCCACCAAAGTTTCGTTCGGTTTCTGTCGCTCCACCACTAGATCTCCGATGGTGATGTGGTGCTGAGCTCCGGCAAACCGCTTAACGAAGAGATTTTCCAATTCTGCAAAAGTCTTGACTGATCCATTCGGCAATTCTGCATACCAGCCAAAGGCGATACCCTACAAACTGCTGACAAACTGTCGGAAAAGTAAGGCGTCACTCCCACCGGCATTGCAGCAACTAGCACGGAAGTGTGCTACATGCTGTCGGGGGTTTCCTGTTCCGTCGAAAGTCTTAAACAGAGGTGGTACAAAGCCCTTCAGGTATTGGACTGCATCAAATTCCTCAGGGTAAGGTCTACCCGTCTGAATAGATGTTTCGTTCTGGGACTGAGCTAAGGCTTCTCGCACCTATTGTTCTACCATGCTCTTAATATCCTTTTCGGGAATCATGTTATGTGTAGAATCTTTTTTCAGCTGATCATCTTCGTTAACAGATGTAATCTCTTTTCCTCCATCTACAGTATGGATGATCTCCGGGAGTATTTCTTTCTGAGGCTGGGCCTGACTCTGGAGAGTGGCTAAGGCGGCAACCATCTCTTCCATCCTTTTCGCCATCTGGGAAATCATATCATCTTTTTCTCAAAGCTGTACTCTCATTAATTTTGGCTCAACTCTTTCTAAAGCTGGCGGAACTCCCTGCAAAGCTGACGATTCTCGTGTCTCAACCATGTTGACCTCAGCATACTCTTCATCCATAAATTCTGACGAATCCACTTCGTCCCTTAATTCTTCTCCTCTTTCTCTTGCTAGTCGTCGGATGTCCATTCTTAGTTTCCCTATGGCATCCTCAAGTGACCTTTTCTGAGCGATCTCATAGTCGCCAGGAGACGACTGTTGAACCTCTCTTTCAGAAGTTTCCTTCACTGCGGCACTTTCTTCAGATCTGGGATCTTCAGTGAGACTTTTCTTTCCAGAACATTGTGTTTATATTGGTTCGGCAATAATAGGTCACAAAACCATCCTTCTTGTAGCAGAAGGCCTAGGACCGACTGGTCTGTCGGCGGTGCGTAAGTAGGTGGTGTCCTCCCTAATATGGAGACCCGATACAACAACAAGTGAGCCTTCCTCGCTAGCTCGTGCCTTTTTCCTTAATCTTTCAGGAACAGTAGAAGGCTCTACTCGTGAACCAAGGTGAGACTTAACTGGCACTTGTCCCATTCTTCTCAGAATCTCCGATACAGGACATCCTTCTTTTCTGGCTAATTTCTCGACCACAGCACGCAATCGGGTGAGCGGTGTAGCCCTGCTCTTCTTCTTCTTACTGTCACTGTAATATGTAGGTCAGGGTAATGCAACGACGATCTTTCTGGCATCTACTTCATTAGATGCAGCAGAGAGAGGGTGGAATCTATTTCTTTCCAACAGTGGTAAGTATTCTGGCAGTTCTTCCTCTTTCTCTTCAGGGATTTCTTCAAGACAGGCTGCATCAGATTCTCTAACCTTCTTGATCTTAGTAAACTTCCTGTTTTTATTCATTCTCTGTGTCCAGGTTAAGGGCTTGTACTTTGAACCGAACCCTACCTCGAAAACAGACGGTATCGCAGCGAAGTCTGAACCCTCAACGGTAATAGGCTCATAACTGACTTGTACTTCCTTTCCTTTCAGTTTGGCAGGAACCAGGGTAGGTGCAGTAATGACTAGACCGGTGGGGGTAGAGACGACAGTTCTGGGACGAGCGGTCGACTTCCCGTGAACGAGCGAGTGTTCCTCTCGGCCGGGGCCTTTTACAGGGGAGGGAATTCTTGAGTTGACTTCAGGTTAAACTCAATCATAGGTTCTTCAGTCTCAGGCACTTTGTTCATCAGTGCGAAAAGAGTAACATCGGCAAACTTAACATCCGTATTGTCAAATCCTTGTCTGAAGCGGATGATTGCATCACTAGGCAGCTTGTCCTGGTAGACAGCTAAGTCAAGTTCGTTGGGGAAAGAGAAGATCAGCTTCGGGGCAGGCATCTTCTGCAAGGCAAGTTCCGACTATCAGTTCTGAATTATGCTTCCTTTGTCAGGACGAAAAGAAAGAAATCGAAAAGAGTCCGAACACAATTTATTTAAGTTTGACTTAATTACAATTAAAAAGAGATTTTGTTTGTTAGGTGATTAGTTTATTCGTTAAAAACGAGAGGAGATTAGAGAGGGTAAAGGACCCAATCCAGAACTCAGAAAGGAAGGGAAAATCTCGTTGGATTTCCCAACCCGAAGGACCGCTCCTAAACTAACACCTATTGAGGGTCTACCTCGCCTCTGCGGAGAGGTATCAAAAGGAGAATTTTGGAACCTCTCTGTTTAGGGGTGTCTAAACAGTGGCTTCAGAAGCCAAAAGGAGCTGACTATACCCGTTCAAGACAGAAACGAATGTGGTATGCCAACGGAAAGAATGGTAGTCTGATCCACTAGGGACATGGACTTACTACTGATTTATGAAAACAAAACCATCCGATCAAAATGACGAGAGGAATTAGTCCCCAGCGGAGTCACCAGAAACAATGTCGGCGTATTTTTTTTTAGTTTTTAATTTAAATATATAAATATAATTTAGAAAGTAGCATTTTATTTTAAAAATAATTTTTCAGTTTGAAAATTTTAAGATAGGAAATCAAACCGATCTCACATCCCGAATAGTTTATATAAATGAGCACCGCTTCACAAACCATGTATCTATCCCAAAGAATAGACACACTGCTTGATGATGGGGCTCTGTTAAATAAACTAGAAGATTTGTGACTTTCGTTTGGTCTGCGAACTAATTTTATAAGCCGACAAGTTCCCCTGCTTAATATAAAGGAATTAAGCAGGGTTTATATTACCTGGGTTCTTAAAGTTCTCTATAAGGGCAAGCCTCTATATTTAATTACATCTTAAATGAAGGGAATCATTTAAGAAAACTATTGATAATGATCAGTGGTTTGGCTCTCAAGAATTTCAAAGTTTAAGGTTTTTAAAGGATTGAATTTTGGAGATTTCAATAGGGAATGGATCAAATTTGGAACAGTTATTTTTTGGGATCCAAAGGAAGAAAAGTAGGAGAAGTTGAGAATCCAAGAAGAATCTTGGCAACTTCCCAAACTATCCTATTGTTTGGCTTCAATTTGATAATTTATTTGATGTTGTAATCCTGCCAATTTTAATTAATTAGGACTTATATTTGTATGACATAATCATACAAACAGCCTTGAAAATGTGAGGGTTTATGTCGTACCAAACGACTACCTCAGACTCCTAAGACCGATTAGGGCTTAATTTGCATAACATGATTATGCAAATGCTTAATGAAAAGGTTACAGATTTATGTTGCACTAGGCAAACTACCTCGAAGTCCTATGGCTTGGTTATTTAATTCTAAGGAAGGTTTTGCTGAAGTAGACATAAGTTTTGCTGACGAAGATGGCCATGCTGCCCACTATGCTCCAAGCTCCTTGTTGCTTGGCTCTGAGAAGTGAAGCTTCTATCAAAGAGGCTCGGCACATTCGTTGGAGTCCAAGGAGGCTAGGGATGAAGCCTGGAGCTGTAATGAAATGTCTAGGCTTGACTTCCACCAGGCCCGATCACAAAGCTTGGAAGCTGGAACAACTGGGTGGTCTAGAGAGGGGGCTTTCACTGGGGAACTCCTTCTCTACCTCTGGTGAAGGTGTGGGAAGAGTTAATTTGGATTTGGTGAAGTTTCAAAGAGTGTCCTGTTTCTGGCCTGATTTTCAGCTGAGAAATTGAGCTCGGCTGAGGGGATTAAAGGCAGGAGAACAATGGGATTCTTCTTCTCTAGGGTGGGAGAAGCTCTGGGAGTGATTTAGTGAGGTTTTGTTTAGAAAAAATTCAACACCCTTCAGCACCTTTCTCATGGCCGAGAAGAGATGTTTAAATGGCCAGGGCCATTGGGCTGAGCTAGGGCTCAATTGGTGGGTGGATTCCACTGCTTAGGTGGAGGGCAGAGGAGCTCCAATGTTTGATTTAGCTGAGGTGGCCAATTGGGTGAGTTTGGGTTTGTTTCACTTGGTGGTGGCTCTCGGTTTTGACTCCCTCTAGTGGCTAGGCCGGCCGGCAAGGACAAGGAAACTGGCCATGGGTCAGGTCAACCAAGGAGTAGGGTTTAATGGTGATAAACCAGGCTAGGGGGGATTTGGGGTGAGGCAAAAGGTGGATCTATCCACTTAAGAGAAGAGATCCCTTAAAATGGGGACCCCTTGGTCCAGGGCTCACTTAGCTTGGGATAGGTGGATCTAGGGTGGTTCCTAGGGCTCACTTAGTGGCTGTGGATAGGTTGGTTTAGCCACATTTGGTTCAATTTAGTTTGGTTTGGTCATGGGTTCAAATTGGCTCATTTGGGTTTGGGTTGGGCTACCTTGAGTTAGGTCTTGATTTGGGTCCAAATGTCTTGAGAAATTTTGAAGAGGTGATTTCCATGAAGAAGTTTCATGAAGACATGGGAGGTTTTGGGTTCAATTGGAAGGTCAATTTGGTGGATTTTGGTATTTTAGTTAATTTAGGCAAGGTTGAATCAACTTGGGTCCAAGTTGGGTTAAGGTGGGGTTTAGACCCAATTGAAAGTTTCAAGTGGTCTAGGGGAATGTATTGAAGAGTTTCCAACATCAATTGGGAAGAAATTTTAGGGTTTGGCTAATCAATTTGGTAGGTTTAGGGCATGGGTTCACTTTGGGCTAAAATTGGGGTATTGGATTTCAAATGGAATTGACCTCAAATGTGAATCAATTTGGAGTTGGATTTGGTTTATATTGATAGTAATGATGTTGAATTAAAGTTTAGAATTGAAATTGGGCAAAATTGAGGTCGAATGGGTTGGTTTAGTGTGACATTGGGTCCGTTTAGGTTAAAAATGGGTCAATTTGGGGATTTTGATAAAAGTGGTTATTTTTGGCAAAATTGGGCTATGGTGTAGTTAAAAAAATAGAAATTGGTAATATTTGGGATTTTTTGAAATTTTCTGGGAATTTTTTGAATTTTTGGAATTTTGTGCCAAAAGGGTATTTTCAGGGTATAAAGAGGTTATTTGGAGGGTATTGGGTATTTGGGTAAATTTAAAAGGTGGGGGTTATTCAAAATGATTTTTAGGATTTTTGGGAATTTTGGGTAATTTTTGGAAGTTTTGGAAAATTTGGGGCAATTAGGTAGTTTTAGGTAGGTTTGAAGGACCTAATGTCACAACTAGACATTTTGGTAAAAGTTGAATTTTGATCAAGATGAAACTTAAAGTGAGCCATGGACCAAGAAATGTCCATTTTGAACATCATATGGGTTGTACCCAACCCTCTTAGCTAAAGAGCTAGGGGTTTGTACTTAGCCACATGAGTGTTCCAATGAACCAGGGGGGAGAAATGGGTAAGGATGGTGTGTGTGAGAGTGCAGTGTGTGTAAGTCAGACCTCATCAGGACTAGACCACCCAGGGTAGTCGTAAGGCTTGAACAACCTCATAGAAGCTCACTATTGGTCCTCCATATGGTGGCCTTAACCTTCTAAGGTGATTTAGAGGTTTGCAACCATCCAAGTGGGATCTCAAGAGGAGTCAAGAAGTAGATGAATTGCTAAAGGGTGGGTCCAATTCTAGTCCTCTAGAATAGTCAAGGAGAAAACTTATGGCTAGATCCAAAGAAGCACTAAGGAGAGAAAAGACCTCACCAAAAATGAGGTCAACAGGGTTGCCTCCCACAAAGCGCTTGGTTTAACTTCGTCAAACTTACTTAACCAAAGGTTTTACTCAGAATGACTCAACTCTAATGATTCTTTATAATAAGGCATGTTTTCTCCAATATACGGTTTCAATTTTTGCCCATTTACTTTAAATAAATTATCAGTCTTTGGATCTTTTATATCCATAACCCCATAAGGATAAACTTTTACGACGATATATGGCTCACTCCACTTGGACTTCAGTTTTCCAGGAAATAATTTTAGTCGGGTAATATATAATAAAACTTCTTGTCCTGGATCAAAATTATTTCTTAAAATCTTTCTATCATGGAAATTCTTTATTTTTTCTTTCTAAATTCTGGCATTCTCATAAAACTCATTTCTAATTTTTTTCAAGCTCATTTAATTGTAATTATCACTTTTCTCTAGCATCCTTTAAGTCATAATTAAATTCTTTTTGTTGCCCACTAAGCTTTATGTTCTAACTCAACGGGTAAGTGATAAGGTTTTCCATATATGAGCTTGTACGAAGACATTCTTATAGGAGTTTTATAAGCAGTCCTGTAAGCTCATAATGCAGAATCATATTAGTCAACCTAATCAGTTCTTTTATGATTTACAGTTTTCTCTAAAATTCTTTTGACTTCTCGATTTGAAACTTCAGCTAATCCATTGGTTTGGTGGTGATAAGCTATTTCTACTCCATGCTTGATTCCATATTTGCTAAGTAACTCCTGAATTTTAAAATTCTTAAAGTGACTTCCCCCGTCGGCAATAATTATTCATGGCACTGCTAATCCAATGAGGTAAAGTTACAACTTTAATGCATTTAGAAACATAATCAACAGCTAATAATATATAAACTTTTACAGACGATGGTACAAATGGTCCAATAAAATCGAAATCCCATACATAAATAATTTCAACTTCCAAAGTAAAATTTAGAGGTATTTCATCTCTTCCTAAAATATTGCCTACTCTCTGACATTGATTAGAAGCTTTTACATATTTGTTGTCATCTTTGAATAATGTAGGCCAATAAAATCTAGAGTGTAAAATTTTAAATGCAGTTTTATCTATACCAAAATGTCCTCCAAATTCAGAGTTGTGGCATTTTTGTATAATTTCAAGAGTTTCATTATTGGGTACACATCTTCGAATGACAGAATCTTTACATTGTTTGAATAAATAAGGGTCATCCCAAAAGTAAAATTTTGCATCATATATAAATTTCTTTTTCTGATGGCTAGTTAATCTGTATGGTAAAATATTACTAGCTAAATAATGAACCATATCGGCATACCATGGAATTTGCCACCAGTAATAACATAAAGTTTATCAGGAAAATAAACATTTATGTCTCCTTCAACAATCTTTTCATTATCATTTTCAATTCATGATAAATGATCAGTAATTTGATTATCAACACCCCTTCTATCCACTATTTGAAAATCAAATTCTTGTAGAAGAAGAACTCTTTTAATTAAGCTTGGCTTTGCATTATTCTTTGATTAAATATTTAATAGCAAAATGGTTTATATCCACTATACATTTTATTCCATGTAAATATGGTCTAAATTTATCGAAAGCATATACTATTGTCAGTAGCTCTTTTTCAGTCGTAGTATAATTAATTTGAGATTCATTAAGAGTCCTACTGGCATAATATATAACTTTAAAAATATAAATTTTTTGTCTTAAAACTGCTCCAAAAACATAATCACTTACATCACACCTTAATTCAAATGGTTTTTCCCAATTACGGGAAACAATAAATGGTGCAGTAAGTAATTTTTTCTTTTAATAAATTGAAGACGTTTAGACAATTTTCATTAAAATCAAATTTAGTGTCTTTTTCTAAAAGATGGCATAAAGGTTTAACATTTTTTGAAAAATCATAAATATATTTTCTATAAAATCCAGCATGCCCGAGACAACTTCTCACAATTGTAACTGAAGTAGGAGGTTATAATCCAACAATAATTTGAATTTTTGCTTGGTCAATTTCCATACTATTTTTAGAAATTTTATGTCCCAATACAATTTCTTCTGTAACCAAATTTTTTCCAGTTCAGAACTAAGTTTGTTTCTTCACAACATTTTATAACCTTAGATATATGATCTCAATAAGAATCAAAAGAGGTTCCAAACATAGAAAATTCATACATAAAAATTTCAATTCCTTTCTCAATTAAGTTTCAGAAAATAGACATCATACACCTTTAAAAAGTTGTAAATGCATTACATAATACAAATGACGTTCTTATAAAAGCTAAAGTTGCATTAGGACTTGTAAATGTAGCCTTTTCTTGATCCTCTGGAGTTATCAGTATTTGGTGGTAACCAGAATATCCATGCAAAATGCAAAAATATGAATGTCCAGCTAATCTATCAAACATTTGATCCAAAAAAGGCAAAGGAAAATGATCCTTCCTAGTGGCGGCATTTAATTTTCTATAATCAATATAAATTCTCCATCCAGTGACTTGTCTTGTTGGAATTAATTCATTCATTTCATCAACAACTATAGTCACTCCTCCTTTCTTCGGAGCACAATGAATATGAGAAACCCAAAAACTATCGGATATAGGATAAATAATTACAGCATCTAAACATTTTAATATTTCTTTCTTTACTACCTCTTTCATAATTAGATTTAATCTTCATTGAGGTGCAACCCTGGGTTTGTAATTATCTTCCATTAAAATTCGATGCATACAGTTTGAAGGGCTTATTCCTTTTATATCATCTATTGTTCAATCAAATGCTTTTTTATAAGTTCTTAAAATCTTTAATAATTTTTTTCCTGATCTTAAGTTAATTCTAAAGATATTATTATTGGCAAAGTTGATGAATACCCTAAGATTGCTACTTTAAATGAGGAGGAAATACTTTCAACTCAAGTTCAGGAACCTTTTCAATTGAGGTATTATAGATTCATTATTTTCAATTGTATTTAAAATTTCTCAATTTTCATGAATATTATTAGTATTTTCAACATTTAATTTTGATGATTTTTCTTCAGAATCACTTTCAATTTCATTACTTATTTCTTCTTGATCTAATAACTCTTCAACATTTTCCTCAGAAATTACTTCACATTATTCTTGATAAAGTTTTTGCTATCATATAATCAAGGTTAACACCCCTTTTTGCACATCAATCATAGAACATCCAGTAGTAAGAAAATGTCTACCTAAATAATAGGAATTCCTTATCTTCTTCCATATGAAGTATAATAAAATCTATAAGACAAATAAATTTATCCACTTTAACAAGTACAACTTTTATAACTCCTTTAGGATAAGTAGTAGTTCGACCAAATAATTGTCGTGTTACGGTAGTGGGAGAAATCTCTCCTAAATCTAACCTTCGAAAGATGGATAAAGACATGAGATTAATACTAGCTCCTAAATCACATAGGGCTTTTCCATAATATTTTTCTCTAATAGCACAGGGTATAGTGAAACTTCCAGGATCTTTAAGCTTCAGAGGAAGCTTCTTTTTAATTATTGCACTGCATTCTTAACTTAGTGCAACAATTTCATAAGGTTCAAATTTCCATTTTTCATTTAAAATATCTTTCATAAATTTAGCGTAACTAAGCATTTGCTCTAAGCTTCAACAAACGGGATATTGATTGTACGCTTTTAAATATTTTAAAGAATCTTCAAAATTGTTGATCAAACTTTTGCTGTCGAAGTCTTTGAGGAAAAGGGGGTGGTAATCTTTCGAAATCATTTTTATTTGGAGATACATATTGATCTACTTTTTCAGAAATAGTTTCTTTAGGTTTTTCAATTTCTTCAATCTCTCTCTCATCTTTAATTTCATTTTGAATTCCATCTTTTAATTCATTTCCACTCCTAAGTTGCGTAGCTTTAATTTGTTCATGATCTTTCCCATTATATTTAGAATTTATTTCAACATTACTAGGAAGTATTCCTTAGGGTCTATTACTAATTGCATTAGAAATTTGTCTTACTTGATTCTCAATATTTCTAACTGTCGCATTTTGACTTTTCAATTGATTACCCATTTGTAAAATTAGTTCTTCAATAGACAGCTTTTTTCTATAAATTGTTGATTATTAAAACAAGGAGGATAATAAGTTCGATAGTTTGAACATCCTTTATTATTTCAATTCCCACTTGGCTTTACCTTATTATTTCCTTATTGTTGAGTTACATTATTCCAGTTAAAGTTTTAGTGATTCTCCAACCTGGGTTATAATAGTTAGAATATGGGTTATTAGTTTTACTAGCAATAACATTTAATGCTTCTAATGTTTGAGCATCATTTCATATTTCTTAAGTTTTCATCATTCACATGAGGTATTTGGGAAAAATTCATAACATGATTATCTAATTTCTTAGATATCGCAACCACTTGAGATGCTAAGATAGAAAATGCATCATTATCATGAATATTAGTCACTCTTTAAGGATTTACCCTTTATGAAGACCACTAAAAATTATTAGTTGTCATTTCTTCAATTAAAGCATAAGCTTCTTCAAATGATTTTGCCATTAAAAAGCCTCTAACAACAGCATTAATTATAGATCTAAAGCAACCTATTAATCCATTATAAAATGTTTAAATGGTTAACCAGTCTGGTAAAGCATGGTGTGGACACTTTTTAAGGAGTTCCTTAAATCATTCCCAAGCTTCATAAATTGTCTCCCCCTCATTTTGAGTAAACGAAGCTATGTCATTTCTAAGTCACAATGTTTTAGAAAGAGGAAAATATTTAGCCAAGAATTTTTGTGCCTTATCTCCCCAAGTTTTAATTGATCTTGTTGCTAATAAATTTAACCACAACTTAGCTTTCTCCATTAAAGAAAAAGGAAAAAGTCTAAGTCTAATATAGTCATCAGATACACCATCATATTTGAAAGTAGCACAAAATTCTAGAAAACTTGCAAGATGTAAATTTGGATCCTCAGTTGGTGATCCTCCAAACAGATTATTTTGCAACATTTGTATTATAGTAAGTTTATGTTCAAATTAATTTGCTGCTACAACAGGGATTTAAATACTTAAGTGAATTTCATCTGCTCTAGGGTTAGCATATTCCCTTAAAGGTTTTTATAAATTTTGATGCTCATTATCATCAATTGTAATTTCAGTATTATTACGAGGTATGTTTGCCATTTCTTAAATATTATGAAGTTATTTTTCTTTTCTAACTCTTCTTATAGTTCATTCTAATTCAGAATTGTAAGACACTATAGCTTCAGATCTTGAACTATAAATGCAAAAATTAAAAAAAATTACTAAAAATAAAGTAGCACACAAATGAAAATATTTTTCTATTTTAAATTTTATATATATATATATATATATATATATATATATATATATATATTTATATATATATATATATTAAAAGGAAGGAGCAACATATGGCTCCTTACATGTTACTAAAGGTAAAAGATACAAAAAAAGAAGGGAGAGGGTCCCCACCTAATCAACAAAAAAACATAAGTATACCTATGGGGTTCCTCATCCACAATACAAGTCCTCCAAACAAAATAGAAGAAAGAAAAGTGAGCCAAAACCAAAGAAGGAAAACCAGAGATGTGTCACTGACCAAATCCTCTTTACTAAATTCAGTTTCTGTTAGAGCTGAGGCAGATAAAGTCCAAAAAGATGACCTGCACAGCCTCCATAAGCTAAAAAACTATTCCATGCAGTGGTTTATTAATTCTGAGATAGGGAAAAGGCATCTAATCACCAGCAAGTAGGAAAGAGAGGGGGGGAGGGGGTGAGTTAGAAATTCTGCTGGTGCAAGTAGACCTGGCTTCCCTAGCTAATTAGTTAGCTGGAAGGTTGCCCTCTCTGTATATGAACTGAAAATGGTAGTTGCAGTTTCTCCTGAAGTATGATATTTTATCTATCCATTGTTGGAGATGGCAAGGGAGGGAGTCAACTTCAACTAAGGATTGAAATAGATTAGAAGAATCCACCTCAACAATCAGAGAGGACCATTAAAAGTGTGCAGCTACCTTGAAAGCCCAGCAAACTGCAATGAATTCAACCTCAAGGGCATCCACAACAATAATAGGGATCTGGAAGAAAGTTAAGCATTTACCCCTATAGTTCCTGAAAACACCCCCCACCCCAGCTCCCTGAGGGGAGAAACTTCCATCAGTATTTGCCTTGATATAGGGGTAGACAGGATTTTTCCACTCCACAAAGGTGATGGTAGGAAGCACCCTCCCAGCAGCTGGATGGAGAGAGCAGAAATTAGGCTATCCTTTCCAGTTGATTAACTTGGCAATGTAAGAGAGACTATTTCTAGCCACTCTCTTGGCACAAGGGGTATCATCATCAAAGGTGGAGTTGTTCCTGCTCTTCCATATAAACCAGGCAATAATATATGGGACTTCCCCCAATTTTGCTTCCTGCCACTCTATCCAGCAAGTAGAGAGGCTCATCTAGGAGAGACAAATAAGATTCATCTTAAAGAACTTAGTGTAGTAAGCCAAAACTTGTTGAGAGAAAGGACATTCAAAGAAAAGATGAGTAGAGGATTCCTCACTCTTCATACACAATCTGCAGCAAGAAGGTCCCCTTAAACCTTTTAACTTAAGAAGATCATCAGTGGGAAGAACAGTGTTGAGCAGTTTCCAGCAAAAAAATGACATGGAGGGAGTTAGATAATTATTCCATATGGCAATGTCCCTAGGAGATGTCTGCCACTGGAACAACTTGGAGTAAATGGCTTTAGATAGGCTTTGGAATTTATAAGCTACCCAACTGATGCTGTCAGGTCTGGATGGATGCAGAGGGATTGTAGCCACAAGCTTAGCAGAATTGGGTTGGAGAAGTGAATTGAGCATGGGAAGAGACCATTCTCCATTGATCCAGTGGTCAGCAACTTTCAGCTGGGGGGCTTTAGTGACATTAGGGGCTGGCTGGAGCCAGTCTTCAGGGCACCATCTGTCCAACCAAAAAGAGATCTGACCAAAACCCAGCTCCCATGGGAAAATATTACAAGCCTGGGGTCTTGCCATAAGCATGTTGGACCAAACTCTAGAATCTCCCAACTTTCTGGAGACCAAAGCTGGGTGAATGTTTCTACAATACTTACCTTTCAGGAATTTTGCCCAAAGTCAATTCTGAGATTGAAACCTGATCCACAGCTTACAGTGGTTAATCTGAGAGATTTGTTTCAGAATTTTAACGCCAATACCCCAAGACCAAATAGCTTTGGCAACCTTTTGCCAAGAAGTCCAATGTATTTGCTTCTTATTCCCTGACCACAAGAATCTGTTAAAAAGTCTTTCCATCTGCAGCTGAGTAGATTTATTCATAGCTATCATCTGGAGGATGTAAGATGGGAAGGTGGTGAGAATGCTTTTAAGGAGAGTGATCCTCCCTCCGCTTGATAAGAAGGAATGAGACCAGCTAGAAAGTTGAGTGTGAATCTTTTGTAGAATAGAGTCAAAGTGAGTCTGCTTAACTCTACCTTTAAGTAACGAAACACCAAGATAGATTAGAGGGCCTGGGAAACTTCTGAAACTAGTAAACTCAAGAAGCCAATTTTTATGACTAAGTGACATTCTATTGTGACAGATCAGCTGGCACTTATCAGCATTGAAATGCAAACCTGAGCAAGACTGGAAATGTTGAAGGCATTTCAGTATGTTCTTAACCGCATTCTTCTAAGCATTGGAAAAAATTATCACATCATCAGCATATATTAGGTGGGAAATGTGTATATTGGACTTGTGTTGGTATCTATAGTGGTCCTGGGAGTGATTAGGAGAGTTGAGCACCCTGGAGAAATAATCCATGGCCAAAATGAAAAGAGATGGGGACAAAGGGTCTCCTTGCTTAAGACCCCTAGAAGCAATGAAATTTCCCCATGATTGACCATTAATAAGAATAGAGTGGCTGTTAGAATGGAGCCATCTGTGAATAAGATTACAGAACTGCCCAGAGAAGCCCCTAGCAGATAAAACTTCCAGGAGGAATTCCCAATGAAGAGTGTCATAGGCGTTACTGATGTCCAGCTTATAAATGAGATTACCTCCTCTACAAATCTTATCCAAATCCAAAAGCATTTCATGGGCCAGAAGGACATTGTCAGTAATAGATCGACCATGAACAAATGCAGATTGGCTGGGAGATATAATTTTATCCAAAAGAGTCAGCAATCTAGAAACCATGATCTTGCTGATGGTCTTACTGATAACAGAAGAGAGACTAATTGGCCTGTAATGGTTCCAGGATTCAGCCTTAGCAGATTTAGGAATTAATACTATATTAGAATGATTGAAATAGTATGGAATGTCTTGCCCCTGGAATAAAGTCTGAATAGAATAGATCACATCCATCTTTATAATGCTCCAAGTTTTCTTATAGAAGTCTGCAGTGAATCCATCAGGACCTGCTGCTTTGGAACTATCAAGGGTGGAAAGGGCAGCCCAGATTTCTTGCTCATTAGGGGTGTGACACAAATCAATATTTCTGATGAACTGGGCATCCTGATCAAACAAAGATTTGTCAAACTGGGTTCTCTCAAGCTGGGGTTAGCTAAGAAGATTTTGATAGTACTTGACAACATCAAGAGCAATGGCAGTGTTATCAGTGAGGGGAGTTCCATCAGCAGAAATGATATTATGAATAGTATTGCATCTTCTCCTATATTTGATATGAGCATGAAAAAATTTTGTGCTCCTATCTCCATCAGTAAAAATATTCACAGCTGCCTTCTGTTTTAAAAGGAGTTCCTGAATAGTGGTGGGGGTGAGTAAATTTTCCTGGGCTTGAAGAGGAAGTCCATTTAGGGACTCATCATCCAAAGTATGCTTTTCTAATTGGGTAACTTGCCTGTTTGCAACATCCAAAGTAGAGAAAACATCTCCAAACACTTTCCAGCTCCACTTTTTGAGGCCCTTGCCCACCTTCTGATGCAGTAGGTGATCACAGAAAAATACATCAAGAAATTCATATCTATTTTTGATGAAATTGCACTTTAAAGAAAGGTATTTTCTTTATTTTATTGCAGGAATAAAGATTTATAAGTGATGGAAGTAAAAATCATGAAATGGAGCAAATTTGGATCAAAAAGGAGGAAATTCATGCAAATATAACTACTTCGCCGACGGCGAGATCGAGGCCGCCGACGGCGAGATCGTGAGGAGAAATTTCTGAAGGAATTATAACTACCTCGCCGACAGCGAGCCCGAGCCCGCCGACAGTGAGATCGCACGGTTTGAAGACCTTCTAGAAGCCCCGCTGACGGCGAGGTCGTTTCCCGCCGACGGCGAGCTAGTTCAAAATGCATATACATTTAACCTGGTCACTTTTTGAAGAGGTGTTTAAGCACCCCTTGGACCTTTACTTACCTCTATAAAAAGAGGCCAAATTCTAGTGTCTAGGTGTGTCTATTTTAGAGAGTCTTCGTCTCTTTTCATTTTCTTAAGTGTCATTTGTGTGAGTTTAATTTAGTTTGAGTGTGTTTAGTGAGTTCATTAGTTTAATTGAGTGCTATTTAGTTTGTCGTACTAGAAGGAAAAGTCAAAGGAACTTCAAGGAGTCTGCTTGGGGAGGAAATTAAGATAAGTATCTTTGTTTATTGTTGTTAACTTTAAATGAAATCCATGCTTTGTTTTATTCCCATGCATTCTGAGTAGTTTTCTTAGTCTTTCTCCTTGTTTATAAAAATTATGTAGATTGATGAAATTAAATAGAAGCACATAATATAATATTAAAATAAATTGTGATAATTTTTTACTTGAAACTTAATTTACTTTCAATCTGGCCAATTGAGTAGTTAAAATATGTTGAATTATCAACTATAGTAAAAATTACATCCAATATTCAGGGAAGTTAAAAGCCTTGAAAGGAGGGTGCAAATAAATAGGGAAATATTAATTATCGAGCGTAGAATTGGATATTTTAGTGTGACAGACTAAAATACTCAATTTGGTCCTACTGTTTAAGAGCTGAAGTGTAGATGTTAGCCCTCAGGTGAGGGGAATGTGGGAGCTCGAAGTGGCAACCGGATCCTCCCGAGCCTAGCCGCAGATTCAGTAATCAAACATAGGATTAGTCAATGTTCTTTGTACCTGGACCAAAGGGTAAAGAATAGGAATGCTCCTATTTGTAACAATGCAATTCAAAAATTCTATTTAAATTCATCATTCACTTAATTTTCTAAAAACAAGGAGAATGATAATTTTTCTGAATTATTTAAATCAACTTATTTCAAGCATTAGTTTACTTTAGTTGCAATAGTTACTTTTAATTTCAGTTTACTATATTAGTAAGTAATTCCTTTAAATTTATCTGATAACAAATCTGTTAAAAACTTCCCTGAGGGATCGATAACCAGGACTCCACTAGAGCCCTGTATTACTTGATACGATACGTATACTTGCGTAGAATCCACATTATACATTAAATCATATATCTATATTTAAAGTGGAGTCAAGTTTTTGGCGCCGTTGCTATAAACATAAATTGCAAACATATTAAAAGTGGGTCAAGTTTTTGGCGCCGTTGCCGGGGAAGTAAAGAAATTATTTACTAAAGTAACGGACTATTTTATTTTATAAAATTGTATGCGAAAATTTGGAAACGAAAATTTAATACCTTACGATTCAGAATTAGAGCGTACAATTAAAAGAATTAGAAAACAAAAAAGAGAAATTATAAATTTAACACAAATGGCAAATATACCTGAAAATGAAAATATAAATCAACCAAGACCATTACGAGATTATGCCAACCCTACATTAGATGAAATTCATTTAACTATTCAAAACCCTGATGTAGCTGCTAATTCATTCGAACTTAAACTCTGCAATTATCCAAATGGTACAAAACAATCAATTTAGTGGTTCACCTACTGAAGATCCTAATTTACATCTTGCTAGTTTTTTAGAACTATGTGCTACTTTCAAATATGAAGGAGTGTCTAACGATGCTATTAGACTTAGACTTTTTCCTTTTTCTTTAAGGGATAAGGCTAAAATGTGGTTAAATTCGTTAGCACCTGGATCTATTAAAACGTGGGGAGAATTATCAAAAAAGTTTCTATCCAAATATTTTCCACCATCTAAAACTGCTAAGCTTAGAAATGATATAACTTCTTTTAGTCAGTTTGATGGAGAGTCAATATATGAATCTTGGGAGAGATTTAAAGAACTTCTTAGGAAATGCCCACATCATGTGTTACCGTATTGGTTAATTATCCAAACTTTCTATAATGGATTAGTAGGATCTTTAAGATCAATCATCGATGCTCGCTGCGAGGATCATTAATGTCAAAACCATTCGATGAAGCCTATGCACTAATCGAAGAAATGGCAACAAATAATTTTCAATGGCCTCGCTGATAGAATGAATCCGAAAAAATAGCTAGTATTCATGAAAATGATGCAATATCTATGTTAGCTTCACAAATCGCCGCTGTATCTAAAAAATTAGATCATTTTGGAATGAATTACTCTCCAACTATAACGAAGAAAATTCATCCTGGACAACTTATAGAATCCCAATCTCAATATGAAACAATTAATGCAATTAACAACAGACCCAATAATCCTTATGCAAATTATTATAATCCCGGATGGAAAAATCATCCTAATTTTAATTGGAATAATAATACAACTAATCAACCTTGATGAATAATATGACACAACAATTAGGAAATCCATCTAATCAAGGAAATTCTAATTATAAACCTAATTATCCACCTGGATTTAATAATAATAACCCTCAATTTAAAGATAAGAAATTATCTATAGAAGAATTAATATTAAATATGGGTCAACATTTACAAAATCAAGGAAATCAATTACAAATACAGAACCAATTACAAAATCAAGGACAACTATCGAAAATATTGAAACTCAACTCGACATATCACTACCGCACTTAATAATAGAATACCTGGAACATTTCCTAGTAATGTGGAAATAAATCCCAAAGACAAAGGAAATGAACAAATTAAAGCGATACAATTATGAAGTGGAAAAGAATTAGAACCTCGAATTCAGAAAGAACTTGAACGTCAAAAAGAGGAAGTGGAAATTGAAAAGGAAAAGAATCAACAAGATCCAAACTTAGAAAATCCTTTAATACCAATGAAAATTTCTGTTGAAAAACCTCCACTACCATTTCCTCAACGACTAATTCAACATAAAAAAGTCAAACAATTTGCTAAATTCTTTGAAATTTTGAAGAAATTAATGATAAATATTCCTTTTGTAGAAGCTTTAGAACAGATGCCAAACTATGTAAAATTCATGAAAGATATTCTAAATAAAAAAAGAAAATTTACTGATAATGAAATGGTTGCACTTAGGGAAGAGTGTAGTGTTATTAATCACTAAAAACTTCCTGAAAAATTAAAAGATCCTGGTAGTTTCACTATACCCCGCGCTATCGGAGAAAAATTCTATGGAAAAGCTTTGTGTGACTTAGGAGCAAGCATCAATCTAATGCCTCTATCAATTTTTAAGAGATTAGGATTGGGAGAAATTTCACCTACTTCAGTAACCCTTCACTAACTGACCGTTCGTTACATATCCTAAGGGAGTTATTGAAGATGTATTAGTAAAAGTGGATAAATTTATCTTCCCCGTAGATTTTATTGTTCTAGATATGGAAGAAGATAAAGAAATTCCTATCATTTTAGGAAGACCATTTTTAGCCACCTGGAAAAGCTATGATCGATGTTCGTAAAGGAGAATTAACTATGAGAGTAAATGACCAAAAAGTAACTTTTAATATTGCTAAATCAATGAAATATCCTGCGCTAGAAAAAGATGATGAGTGTTTTCGAATGGAAGTACTTGACCATTTACGAAAAGAACATTTTAAAGAATATTATGAAGAAAAATTAGAAAAAGAAAATATTGAATTAATTGAAAAATCCGATATAAAGGAAGAACTAGATTATATTCAAGAGAAATTTGAATTTTTGGATAACACGAGAAAATACCGAAAAAAATATAGTTCCATCAATTATTAAACCTCCCGAACTTCGAGTTAAAAACGTTACCTAATCATTTAAAATATGCTTACTTAGGTAATTCTTCAACTCTACCAGTTATTATTTCATCTGAATTAAATGAATCTCAAGAACAAAAACTTTTAGATACGTTAAAAAAATATAAGAAAATTTTTAGTTGGACTTTAGCAGATATTAAAAAAATTAGTCCTTCAATCTGTATGCACAGAATTATTTTAGATAATGAATATAAACCTAAAGCCAATCCACAAAGGAGATTAAATCCGATAATGAAAGAAGTAGTCAAGAAAGAAATTTTAAAATGGTTAGAAAATGGTATTATATATCATATTTCTGACTGTGTTTGGGTAAGCCCAATTCACTGTGTACCTAAAAAAGGAGGGGTGACTGTCAAAACTAATGAAAATAATGATCTTATCCCTATAAGACAAGTTACTGGATGGCGAATATGTATTGATTATAGAAAATTAAATACAGCCACTAGAAAAGATCACTTCCCTTTACCATTTCTAGACTCGCATGTTAGATAGATTAGTCGGACATAAGTATTTTTGTTTCTTAGATGGATATACCGGTTATCATCAAATACAAATTGCTCTTGAGGATGAAGATAAAACTACATTTACTAGTCCTTATGGAACTTTCGCTTTTCGAAAAATGCCTTTTAGATTATGTAATGCACCTGCAACATTCCAAAGATGTATGATGTCTATATTTAGTAAATTGATTGATAATGGAATAGAAGTATTTGGGACAACATTTGACACATGCTTAAATCATCTTGAAAAAGTATTTGAAGTATGTGAGAAAACTAATTTAGTTCTTAATTGGGAGAAATGTCAATTTATGGTTACAAGCGACATTGTATTAGGGCATAAAATTTCAGAAAAAGGCATGGAAGTAGACCCTGCAAAAATTCAAGTAATAGCTAAATTACCACCTCCAACTACGGTAAAAGGGGTAGGAAGTTTTCTTGGACATGCTGGATTTTACGGGCGTTATATTAAAGATTTTTCAAAAATTACTAAACCTCTATGCCAACTTCTTGAAAAGGACAAGAAATTTGAATTTACAACCGAATGCCCGAATGCTTTTGAATTATTAAAAGATAAATTAATTACAAGCACTTATAATAGTTTAACCTAATCGGGAGAAACCATTCGAGCTTATGTGTGATGCTAGTGATTATGCTATAGGAGCGCTTCTGGGCAAAGATATGATAAGATTTTCAAAGTTATATACTACGCTAGTAAAACTCTAAATAATGCTCGAAATAAATTATACGAGTTATCGAAAGAGAATTGTTAGCGATTGTATATGCTTTTAATAAATTTTGGCATTATCTAATAGAACTAAATGTATCAGTGCATACCGATCATTCTGCCATAAAATATTTAATGCAAAAGAAAGATTCTAAACCAAGATTAATTAGATGGATATTATTAATGCAAGAATTTGATTTTGAGATAATTAACAAAAAGGGAACTGATAATCAAATTGCTGATCATTTATCAAGATTAGAAAATCATGAATTTTCTAATATTGATAATGAAATTTTAGACAGTTTTCTTGATGAACAACTTTATTATATAAATGAGTTGAAAATACCTTGGTATGCTGATATAGTAAATTATATTGTAAGTGACATTTTACCACCTATGTTAACTTTGCAACAACAGAAAAAATTCATTCACGATACTAAATCATATTTTTGGGATGAACCATACTTATATAAGCAATGTAAGGATCTAATTATTAGAAGATGCGTGCCTTATGAAGAAACTGAACCAATCATTCAAAAATGTCATGACTCTGATTTTGGAGGACATTTTGGGACAGATAAAACTGCATATAAAATTCTATAATCTGGATTCTACTGGCCTACTCTATTTAGAGATGTATATAGATATATAAAAACCTGCGATAAATGCCAAAGAGTAGGAAACATATCAAGAAAAATGAAATGCCTCTGAATTTTATATTAGAAGTTGAAATTTTTGATGTTTGGGGATTAGATTTCATGGGACCTTTTATTCCGTCATTTGGAAACCATAGTTTTTCCTATTTTTGGCTAAAAACCAAAATTTTGAGAAAAATTTTGATTTTTAATGTTCCTCCATGAATTTTTAAACTCATTTTAAGTTTCTTAAGCTTAAAAAGAGTTTAAATCTTTGATTCCTTAATTTATTTGTGTTTTCTTTCACGTTTAGATGGCACCAAAATCTAAGCGAGGAATGGCACGAGAAAATTTTGACAGTAGCAAGTTCGCGACTGCGGCAGTGCATTTTCGATATCACGAATTTGCGACGTCCAGAAAATTTATCTCAGAGCGAAGCTTTTACAATCCCGGTGAAATGATTGAGAACATGATCGTTGCGCACAACTGGCAACGATTATGTTATTTCACCCCTGTTGTTGTTATTCCAGTCGTGTGCGAATTTTATGCTAACTTTTTGAATGCGGAAGACTATGAAGTCTTCGTCAGAGGTGTTGGAGTAGTATTTACTCCGGAAAGGATTTATTTTTTTATGGACTGCCACCTACCATCGAGTGCCACTATTTTGGATTATCTCCATCTGAGGGAGATCTTGAGATGATTATTGCTTATTTGACTGACGGCACTGGAGCTTGGAAGATCCGGAACGATAAACGGGTAAATTTCAAATCTTCTAAGTTAAATGGTATTTCAAAGGCATGGCATTACTTTATTTATGCAACTTATACCTTCCAACCACCTGAGCGAAGTGACTAGAGATCGAGCTATCTTAAACTACTCCATTCAGGAGAGGAAGCCGATAGATGTCGGCAGTATTATTTATGATTATGTGGAGTCTAGTGCTAGATCCAGTACTTCTGTAGGACTAGGATTCCCATCTCTGATTTATACTTTATTCGTGAACAATGGAGTAACTACTGATATTTCTGAGGAGAAGCTGAAGTCTACCAAGCCAATTGGGCAGGAGAGTGTTAGTATCTATGATCGTCTTCGTGAGAAGAGTTCTACAGCCCCTTCTACTTCTGCACCTACTCCAGGTAGAGCTTCCACTTCCAGACCTTCTACTTCTACTGTTGAGCCACCGTCTAGTTTTTTGGAATCGATGCATGATCAATTTCTGGAGCAGCAGAATGAGTTATTTCTAACTCACTGCAGAGTTGATACTAAGGATAAGAAAATTGATCACCTATCTAATTACACCCAGAGGAAGAGTGAGTATGATGCTGAGTATTCAGAGTCTTTAGTTAGATTCTTGAAGGGTGAGCATGATATTCAGTTTCACACCTGTCCTAGATTTTCACCATATGTTGATCCTAAGGATGTGGAGTTTTCTTTTGGTGATGACGATGACGAGGCTACAGACAGTGATTAGTAGCCTGATTTACCTCTGACATTGTTAGTTAAGTTTTTGTTTGCTAGTACTGATTGTTGTTTGTTGTTTGCTAGTTTAGATTTGTTTATGAGAATTTGTATGAACTGTTTGATGTTGAGACTGTTTTAGATATTTAGTTGCAGACTAAAATTTGAATGAATTTGTGTTTATTTTTGTTTCAGCCCACTGCTTAGTATTCTAGAATAGTTAGTAATGTTATTCTATTTCTGTTAGTAATGTTTTGAGCCTACTTACTTTTATATGCTTAATTATTTCTATAATATTCATAAAAAGCATGTGTAGAAGTAAATTATATTTCTTTCTAGAATTTTTTTACATGCTTATAAAATTCCTTTTTAAATTATACTATTCTTTCTTTCATACTTTATTTTTTTTATGATATACCAAAACTTAAATATGGGGGAAGAGAAAATACATGCAAATTTAAATTTTATTTGTCCTTAATAAACTAATATTTTCTAAAAAAAAAATCTTAACATAATATAAGGAATGAAGAATCTATTTAAGATCACTTAAATTTTTGAAATTATGAATAATTTAGTGGACTTAACCAAAATTTTAATAACTTTGATTGATTTTAAGAATAGAATTATTTAACTTAAAGAAGAATAAGATTAAGAATTTTTTCTATTCATAATAGAGATAATTGAATTTTAGAAGTATTAAGAAATCAAAAATTATAACTTGAAAAAGAAAAGATTGAAAGTCTTTTTGAAATTCTATTCATGTTATAATAATTAAGTGAAAATGTAAAAGTTTGAAAAGATAAGTTAAGGATAGTGAAGTTCAAAATCATTAACAGGCTATCCAGATACAATAATCCTCACTGAAAAAAAAAAGAAAAGAAAAAAGAGGAGAAGCTTGAGGATATGCCTAATAAAAAATTGGCTTCACTTGAATTATCTTATATGAAGAAAACTTGTTACACACTTAATTTTTATGCATGAATCATTATTTAGGAAAGACTTTTCATGAAAATCTTTTTCTTGTAAATAATCCATGTGATCTTAATATAATAAACGTCTATTATTTTCGAAATGAATGAAAAATTTTTGAAGTCTTATGATTTGGTAGTTGAATATTCTTTAAATTCTTAAAATTAAACTTACTGAAATTTGGTTAATGATTTACTAAAGCCTTTATAAGATCAAAAATTACAAGGAGTCTTAAATATTTATCTTTCATTCCAAATGTTATACATTTTATTTAGTAAAAAGGGTTACCTGAGGACAAGTAACGTTTATGTTTGGGGAATTTTGATCCATAAAAAAATACCCATTATGTTTGGACAAGTAACGTTTATAGTTAAGTATTTTTTTGTTTTTGGATATAGGTGATGAAAAAATGTTCAAGAAGGAAAAAAGAGTGAAAAATGAGCAAAAAGGAGCAAAAATGGAGCCAAAATGCAAAATTGTCAAAATTATTGGTCTGGCGCCATGGCGCCAGGTCGATACGGGATCTGTCAACATTTTTGACGACTTTTGGACGATTTTTTTGACGGTGTTATCGGTTATTGGACCTTCTAGAAGACTGGTAGTTGTTCCTGGTTTATAGGACATGTGATACAATGTATTTGGACGCTTGGAAACAGTTTTAATCGAAGAGGTGCGATCCAAAGTGAAGAGGTGCGAAGAACTGGACGCAGAGTCCGGCGCCTAGACACCAGATTCTGGCTCCTAGGCGCCAGACACACCTTCTAGAAGATTCTTTGAATGTGGACACAATTTGAAGAGGTGCTTTGAGGCAACCCTTGAAGCCTATAAATAGGAGGTACTCCTTCAGAAAAAAGGCCCCCCTATCTAGAGCCCCATCTATAGAGAGAATTAGAGAGATACTTTAGGGCCACATTTTACTATCCTTCTTAAATTAGTTAGTTATTTTATTTAGAGTTTGTATAGAGAGTTTAAAGAGTTGGTGCTTTTAAAGTTTATTTGCTTAGGAGTCCGAAGAATTCAAAGGTTTAATAGGAGAAACACTTGAGATAAGTATTTGTAATTTTATTCAAAGTTTCAATATCATGTTTTGTTGTTTAAATTCAATGTGTTATGAGTAGTTAGTTTACTTTCTCCTTTCAATTATGAAAAGATAAATAAGATAATATAAAATTCATTGGAGAATTAAAAACTATTTATATTTTAAAACATTGTGATGATATTCATACCTGATCTTAATTTACTATTTAAATTGGCCATTTAAATTGTTAAAATCTGTTGAAGAGTTTTGAAACCTAGAAGGAGATAAATTCTTAACTAGTAGATATCACATGAATCCTTGGGTAGTTGAAGGCCTTGTGCGAGTTATTCAAGGTGAAGTGTAAATAAATAGGAAGATATTATATAATGGGCATATAATTGATAAGTTTTTAGAGTAACACACTAAATTCTTGTGATTTGGTTTATAGATAAGGAAAGGGTCACTAGTAGGGGCGACCATAGCCACCCTTGGACATCTAGTAGTGTGAGCCTAGATTAACCCATTCTACTAACAATACATCCGGACTCGATCTATAAGGCTAGCCAATGTTCTTTACACTGGATCAAAGGGTAAAGAATATGAATGCTTCTATTTGGCACAATACCATAAATTTATATTCTCCACGAATAATATCATTATCTTAGAAAATCTTGGATTAATTGAAAGGAAGAAAGTTGTTTTTTTATTGTTATTTACATAAATCATTTCATTACTGCTTTATTATTGCATCTAGTAAATTAAAAATTTCAAATTTATAACTATAAAATAAATACTTAAAAAGAAAATTAAAATATTTAAAAATCCATAACTCACACCTCGTGGGATTGATACTGGGGATCTTTGTTTCAAAGCCTTATGTTACTTGATACGATACGTATACTTGCGTAGTACCCCTAGTGTGTAAAATATTTTCGATAAAATTATATTTATATACACTAGCCGCTATTATTATCTATTACATATATTTGAAAGCATTAATTATTATATTTATCATCAGCGGACTGCGGATCAAGTTTTTGGCACCGTTGCCGGGGATTGAATTTTTAGTACGCATATATTTAGCGTGGGTCAGCCGCCGGAATCTGGCACCTAGGCGCCGGATCATCAATACGCAGACCATTCTGGTGCTTAGGCGCCAACTTTTGGCTCCTAGGCACCGGAACCTTGATCGATCTGGTTCACTTATCATCAAATTTTGCAAGTTTCGGTTTTAAAAATTGGTCTAACAAACGGGTATGATCAACACACAAACACAATTACAAAGAATTCAAATCACAAACACTCACAAATGAAGGTTAACTTGATCTCCTTTTTACTCACATTTGACATGGAGTGGTTCAAGTCCAAATTCTATATAATTCAAGATAATTTTTAGCTTAAGCCAATATAGACTTGTTAGTCTTCTATTTCCAGAAGTTATATACAAATTTAGTCAAGACCAAGGCATAACCTTACAGCAATAATTTAACTCACACTAATAAATATAGGTTGCCTCCCATAAAGCGCTTGGTTTAACATCGTCAGCCCGACCTAATTAATTGAATTAATTGGGTAGACTCGGATCATAAGCCTCTTTGTAATTTAATTTCATTTCTCCCATAAAAGGCATCAGTCTTAATCCGTTAACTTTAAATACTTTTCCAGTTTTGGGATCTTTAATATCCACAGCTCCATAAGGGTATATTCGCTCAATTATAAATGGTCTCATTTTAATTTTTCAGGAAAAAGTTTTAAACGAGCATTAAATATTAATACTTCTTGTCCAGGCTCGAATATTTTTTTTGAAATCATTTTTTGATGCAATTTCATCATTCTTTCCTTATAAATTATTGCATTTTCATAAGACTCAATTCTTATCTCTTCCATTTCATTCAGTTGTAATAATCATTTTTCTCCCGTATTATTCAAATTATAATTGAACTCTTTGATCGCCCAATAAGCTTTATGTTCAAGTTCAACAGGTAAGTGACAATGTTTACCATAATTTAACCGATAAGGTGACATTCCGATAGGTGTCTTATAAGTTGTTATATAAGTCCATAATGCAAAATCAAGTCTATTAACCCAGTCAGTTATTTTAGGATTAACAGTCTTCTCTAATATTCATTTAATTTCTCTATTTGATACTTCAGCCATTCCACTTGTTTGAGGATGATAAGCAGTTGCAATTCGGTGATTAATTCTGAATTTTTCCAGCAATGATTGAATTCTTGTATTTCTGAAATGACTTCCCCCATCTATGATAATTATCTTGGGCATTCCAAATCTTGTAAAAATCATTTTCTTTAAAAATTTTGAAACACTTTTAGAATCACAGTTAGGTAAAGCTACAGCTTCGATCCACTTTGAAACATAATCAACTGCTAATAAAATATAAAATTTTCCAGATGATGGTATGAAAGGTCCCATAAAGTCTAAACCCCATACATTTAAAATTTTGATTTTTAATATAAAGTTTAGAGGCATTTCATCTTTTCTAGATATATTTCCCATTCCTTGACATCGATCACAAGTTTTCACATAATGTCCAACATCTTTAAATAATGTAGGCCAATAAAATCTAGAATTTAAATAATGTTCGGTGTGTAGTTCAATAAGTCCATAATGATTCAATTAATTTTTCATATGATTATCTTGGATTGCTAGTCAATTTTTTCTTCAGAATTTGGACCAATGTATTATTGAAATCTTCAGCTAAACTGTTGGCCTTTGGGTAATAAATTGTTGAATATCATCATTCTATTCCATGTCTTTGAATAAAATTGTTTATTTTCAAGTTCTTAAAGGCTAATCTGTTATCTGAGATAATCCTTCGAGGAACTCCGAATCTATAAACAATTTGTGTTTTGAGAAAATAAAGAACTTGTTATTCTTTGACTTACCTAAGTGGTACGGCTTCTGCCCCTTTTGAGAAGTAATTAGTGTCGACCAATGTGAATCTATGTCCTTTAGTTGATGGAGGATTTATAGGGCCCACAATATCAGTGTCCCAACATTTAAACGGCTAGGATACAATTGTCGAATGTAATAAATTTGTTTGTTGATGTAAGACCACTCCATGAACTCGATATTGATGACATTTTCTTGCTACTTCAAGGCAGTCAGTCATCATTGATGGCCAATAATACCCCTTCTTTTTTATTTTCATTTTCATCTTGGGCCCAGACTGATGTGCACCACATAAGCCTGAATGAACTTCTTTGATGAGTTCTTGAGATTCTCATTGACTTAAACATCTTAACCACATTTGATGAAAAGATCAACGATAAAGAACATCATCTATTAAGACATAAGATAATGCTCTCTGTTTAATTTCCCAATTCGTAAGTATTGGAATTGTTGTCAGGCAATGTCCTAATTCATAAGTATTCAATGATCGGTTGTCGCCAATCATCATTCTTTTCTTCATTGACAACCATTATTGTCATATTTTCTTCTTTTTTGTATAAACTATCAAAATCAATTTGAGATAAAACTCACTGTTCTTTTACGGATAATAAAATGTTATTCTCTTTAGGATAAACAAATTTATTTGTGAGTTTTGTGAAAGCATCTGCTAGAGAATTATCTTGCCTTGGAACTAGGAAAAATGTCACATTAGGAATACCTTGCAGTAATTCCATAACGTAATTAAAATATTGTACAAGCTGTGATTAATAATCATTTGAGAATCACAATAAATGTTGAGACTTTTGATGTTCATTTTGATTGCCAGTTCTAAGCCAATTATGAGTGCTTTGTACTCAGCTTCATTATTTGTACATGGCTCAGTTAGATGATAGAAAAATGGTATCATTCCTTTTTCCGGAGTAAAAAAAATTATTCCTATTCCTGCTTTGCCAGGTATAGTGGTTTGTTTGTCTTTATTTTTTCTAGCTGAGGAAGCTCCATCAAAATATAACTCCCATTGCTTTTAGTCAGAATTTTTTATTTTAATACTTGTTCATCAGGCAAATCATCATTAAGTGGATATTCATTTGGTATGGGGTGTGTTGCAAGAAATTCTACTAAGATTTGTCCTTTGACAGAGTGCAACAACACGAACATTATATCAATTTGAAGTAACAATATTGCCCATCTTGTCAATCTTCCAGAAAGAGTTGGTCGAGTCATTAAATATTGCAATGGGTTAATCTTTGAAATAAGGGTCACTTTGAGTGATAAGATGTAATGTCTTAGATTTTAAGCCGCAAAGATCAAAGCTAATCAATTTTTTTCGATCGCGGGATACCTTATCTCAGTTGGATTTAAACGACGACTTAGTTAATATAGAGCATTTTCTTTACCTTCATCATTATTTTGAGCCAGCAATGCTCCTAAAGAATTTTCTAAAGCTGTAGTATAAATGATAAGAGGTCTTCCTAATACAGGGGCTGCTATAACGGGTGGTGTCATTAGATATTGTTTTATATTTTCAAATGCATATTGGAATTTTTCATCCCATACAAATTTGGTGTCTTTTATGGTCAGGGCAGTGAGAGGTTGACATATTCCTGACAGATTGAAGATGAAACAACGAATGTATGCTAATTTTCCTTTTAAAGATCGTAATTGTGTTAGATTTTTGGGAGGAGGCATATTCATGATAGCTTCAATTTTGAGCGGCTTAATTTAGATCCCACGATGTCGAACAACAAATCCTAAAAATTTTCCTGAGGGGACACTAAAGGCACACTTAAGAGGATTCATTTTAAGATTAATTTGTCGTAATCACTCGAAGAAAATTCTTAAATCATATGTATGGTCGTTTTTGTATTTACTATTAACAACCAAGTCATCTATGTAACATTCAACTTGCTTGTGAATAAGCTCATCCAAAATTCTTGTCATGGCCCTCTTGTAAGTAGCACCAATGTTCTTTAGTCCAAATGGTATTACTTTATAACAGTATATCCCAGTGGGTGTTCGGAAAGCTGTACTTGGTTCATCATCATGCGATATTTTAATTTGGTTATATCCTGACATTCTGTCCATAAAGGAGAATATTATATGTGTCGATGCAATATCTACCATTAATTCAAAAATTGGAAATGAAAATTTGTCTTTTTGGCATGCTTTATTTAGATCTAGGAAATCTACGCAAACTCAGATTTAGCCATTTTTCTTCTTTACTAGTACTATATTGTCCAGGCATATTGGATATTTTTCTTCTCAAATAAAATAGACTTCAATTAGTTTCTTGATTTCTGTGATGACTTGTTTTTCTATGTCAATACGCATTCTTCTTGGACATTGTTTTACAGGGACGGCTTTTTGATCTATCCCTAGCTTGTGAACTACCACTTCTGAAGCATGTGCGGACATGTCATTGTAATTCCAAAGAAAGCAGTCCTTGTATTCTCTTAATTCTTTCTTCTGCTTCTATATTATTAAGGGAAATACTAATAAAAGTTTGTTTTGCGTTTTCTTCAGTCCCCAAGTATATTTCTTTTAATTCGTCCATTGTTGATTTGATTACTTCTTCAAATTCTGGTGGGGCATCCTCTATCATAGGATCGAGTATTTGTTCAAAAGTTAGATCATCTGTGACAACCAGGCAAAATTTCGTATCATCTAAAGGTCCTAGGACACCAAATCCTACTTCCTCTTTGGAATTATAATTCCGTTTATTATTATTCCATAAATGCTCAAAATCATAAGGTTAGTTTTAATGAACTTTGTTTAGACATTAAACTAATTTGCAAAAGTTTTTAAACTCATTGAGAATAAAGCTCAAAAGGAATTTTTATTGATTCCAAAAAGTTTTCATCCTTTGATTTTACATCAACATCTGAGCTAGTAGAACCAAGTCAAAATTTTATCAGTTTCTTGTCTTCACTACGTATTTCTTTGACCACTAAATCTTCAACTTTTGTAGAAGAAAGAGACGTTAGGGTCATAGTATTTACATAGTGATTTATTTGTTCATACATAGATTCAAATTCTTTTTCTGTCTTCCTCTTTAAGAAGTATCCTGAACTGGGGATCCTTTAAAATTGTTTTCTTACTTTCTTCTTCTTCATAATCCAAATGAATTTCAAACTTCAGTGTTTTCTTCATGTTAGTAGCAGTAATCCCTTTTGTTATGCTTGTCGTTGGCTTCGACATCGACCACTGACATTAACTTATTTTTGTTTATTTTGATTTTTATCTTTTTCCTTCACATTTAACATAGCATCTCTAGAGAATATCAATTTCTCTACTGGGGCATAATATGCAGCATCCTTGTGTACACCAATTTCCTGGATTGAAAATGGTTGGACATCCCATATTATGGAACATTCTTTTCTTTTTTGTAGATATTTGATACATTGGTGTAATGATGAAGGTACCATTTTATTTTCATGGAGCCAAGGTTGGCCAAGTAGAGCATTAAAAAATGTATCTGAATCAATAACATGGAATTTTGTCATTGTCAACAGATTATCTGTCTTTAAAAGCAAAGTTATCGATCATACGGCTCGTTCTCCTTATTGATTAAATCCCCGTAACAAAATTGTATCAGTTAACAGTCTACCGACATCAATATCCAAATGTGCAAGAGTTTTCAGATTCATAATATTAATTGAATCTCCAGGGGGGTCAATGAGTACTCTCAAAAGGATAATACCATTGATGTTCAATGTAATATATAGTGGGCGATTATGTTCAGTTGTGTCGAGTAGCAAATCATCGTTAGAAAAGGTTATTTTTGTTCGTTCTTTGAATGAATATGCTTCAATCACAGAAGTACTAGCAAGTTGAGCTAAACAAGTTTCGGCATCTAAGAGAGCCTTTATCAAAGATTCTCTCATTTCCTTGACAGGACAAGAGCGTCATATATGCTCAAATTTGCCGGCAGCTTCCTTAAATGAGCCAATACATTATAATCCACTTTTCCATGGATATCGTCTTTATTTTCTTCCAACGGTCGATCTTGTACTGGAGGAACGTTTTCGTTTTGTGCTACTATTTGTTTATCTTTTCCTATAGGGGACATCCTTGAAGGTAACGTTTTTCCACTTCTCAAGTTGACTTTAGTTATTTCTTGTGGTATAACATTCAATTCTTGAGTTTCTGAATCAGAAAATTCCAATTCTATGGAGATTGGTAATTTTCTTAATTCGAGTGTAAAAGTTTCATCTTCACAGTTATTATTGTTCTAGTTGTCATCAATATCATCAGATTTACATATAATTGAAATATCATCTACATGATCAAAATTGACTAGCTCATTTTCATGATTATCATGAGAAATAGTCAATATATAAGCAGAATGAAACAATTTTATTTATGAACAAAAAGTCATACAAAGTTAACTGTCCGAGGGATTTTCTCCCCTTGTCTGAAAAAACTATCCTAGAAGGATATGACAAAGTAGGAGTAAAAGATACAAAAGGAGGAGCAATACCTATGTTTACAAGACTCTTATTTCCTTTCTGCTTCTTAGAAGATTTTTTATGAACATTCTTAAGATTGATGAGCATTTGTTTATAGGATTTGCCTGGAACAATATTATCGTCATCAAAGCAATTTTTGTGAGTATTTACTGAGATAATATTTACTGAACATTTTTCAGTCTGCTTTAGATATTCTTTGGGATATTAATATTTTTTTCTTTGAATTTCTTCTCTAACCAGTTTTTGAAGATGAAGCAATCTTCAATTTTATGTCCCAACATCCTATGATATGGACAGTAATTAGAATGGTCTTTCAAATCTACCTTTGCCGGCCTTTTAGCCTCAGGTAAATTGAATTCATGTATCTTTAGTAAACCACAGAAGATTTTAGCAACCGCCTCTGTTTTAAATGAACATTTCTTATTCATTCTATCAACTATCGTTCTTTTATCTCTTTGTGGTAAGGTTGGTTACTAAAATTGTAATTGGGAAGGCGATTGTTGTTGTTATTATTGATTTTATCGTTGCTTCTTTTGTTCATGTTATATTTGCATCACTTGTTTCCTTTTTTTTATAGTGGTAGTTTTCTTTTCTAGTACCTTAACTAGTTTTGTTTTCTCAGTCTTTTCCATCTGCTTAGCTTCTTCCTGGAGATTAGCAGCTTTGCGGAACAATTTTTCAAATGTTATTATGGTAAATTCCTTAAGCATAAATGCTATTAGGCCATGAATATTTTTAGAAGTATTTCCACAGCATGTTATTCTTGAATAAGTGGCTCACATTACATACTAAGATTTCTCCAACGTAGAATATAATCCACAAGTGTTTCTCCTGGCTTTTGCATTTCTACAGCCAGGTCTTCAACCGTCACATGATGTTGTGCTCTAGCAAAGTGTTGGATAAAAAGATTTTCTAATTCTACAAAAGTTTTAACAGAACCATTAGGAAGTTCAGCGTGCCAGTCGAAAGTGACTCCTATTAAACTGTTGATAAATTGTCAGAATAACAGAGGATCACTTCCTCCTACATTGCAACAGCTTGCTCTGAAGTGTGCAAGATGTTGTCTTAGATTTCTTGTTCCATCAAACATTTTGAAAAGGGGTGGAACAAAATCCTTAGGATATTGAACTGAACTAAATTCTTACGGTAGGGTCTACCCTTTGGAATTAATGATCCATTCCATTCTTGTGCCATGGTTTCTTTTATTTTTTGTTCTACTAATTGTGAAAGTTCTTTTTCTAGAATCCCACATTGAGTTGGTTCCTTTTTTTGTGAGCTTTCTTCAACTTTAGTTTTATCTTCATCGATATGTATTGTTTCAGGTCAAACAATTTCAATGGCTGGTGTTGGAGTTGTTGGTGAGTTTTGTAAGGTCACTGCCAATTCTTTCATTCTTTGTTCAAGACGATTGATATGTTTGTCTCATTGTCTAATGACAGATAGTAATTCTTCAATAACATTTTCTTTATTTTGAGGAGATATTTCCCGGGCAGCACTGGATTGTGTTTTTACGACATGTATTTCTATAACTTCTTGACTGTGCTGGTTAGAAGAATTTTCCTTTCTTCGTGAAGCTAATCATTTGATGTTATCTCTTAATTTCTCCAATCTATCCTAAATCATTTTACCAGAACTCTTTCAGGGGTTTTATCTTGAGAAACATCCATAGGAGTATCCATGATACCAGAAGCTCCATCTAAAACTTCTTATTTCCTTGCATTCTTTTTTAATTTAGAGTTATGCTTTTTTTATTGTGAATGGTCTCCATCTCGTAGCTTGTGCACAAGAGCCTTCATCTTTTTCAATGTTTCTTCAACATCCAAAAGCAATTTATTGTGTTTTATACTATTTTTCAAAGTAACTATCTAGTTCATTTTTAAGTTTGAACGGAGCTTAGTTGGCACTGAAGTATTTTAAGAATAAATGGACTTATCATATTCAAGGATTTTCTTTTTCATGGCAGTGTTAACTGAACATCCCATTTTATTTAATAACTTGGCAATTGAATATCTATCTTTTTGTGTCAATCGTTTGAATACAATGTGTATTGTTTTGATAGGTGGAAAATTTTCTTCTTTTAAAGACTGATACATATCCTCATAATATTCAACAGGTATGGGATAGAATTCAGTTTTTTCCAAAGGGTATGTATTTTCTTTATATCCAACGAGGGTAAAATTTTTAATTTCATTTTCATTTAAATTCTTGTTCTTTCTTTGAGTACGAGTTAAAGGATCAGTTTTGGTGCTGGATCCAAACTCATATATTGATCCTGGAATATTGTCCTCTTGTTCTTCATAAAGTCCTTTCCCTTTATTATTAACTTCCTCAAAGCTATATTGTTTCATAAGAATTTGTTCAAATAAAAGAAAAGGTTCTTCATAAGGGTTTTCAGAAATATTTGGAAAATATGGAAAATGTTATATTATCATGGGAGGATTATTCCAAATATATTTAACTTCATCATTGAATATTCCGAATTCCTCTGGTGGAAAGTAAGAGGCTTCATTAAACGATGAATTCAGATCTTGATAATACAAATATTTCAAATTAGGAGAATCCATAGCAGTTTCTGTCAAAATTTAGACAAATCTTATGTCAAAATTTTATGATAGACTTGTCTATGAACTGGAAACATTATTATTCTATCAAAAATAGCTTTTTAAAAGAGCTAGAAAAGATGATATTGTTTGTCAAATGATATTTTGAAAAATGAGTATTTTAAAAAAAGATGAAGAGAAATAATCTATAAAGATCAAATCCACGGCGGAGTCACCACTCTCTTATCGGCGTTGGAAACTCGTCGGGATTCCCAGTCGCCGCTAATTCCTGGGCGTCGTGTCAAATGTTAAGGAGTCACCAGTCTATTTATATTGCCCCAATCTTTATTCCCTTTTTGAACAGGGTAAAAAAAGGAAAAGGAGCAAAATATACAACCAAAGGAAAGGTAATGAGATATTTTTATAAGAGAACTCTAGAATATTCTTATCCTATTAAGAAAATCACGAATCTAATAACCAAAGATTTTTAGGTTGCTAACCTATTATGAGCTCTTTTTACTTCTCATATAGAAGCAACCTCCTATAGTTAATTACATCTTAGACAATTCTAGATTTGCCTAAGAAAACTCTTGATTAATGTCAAAAACTCATTTTTTTGAATACTTTTTATGAAAATAAACATATAAATGTTTTATTCTTAATGTTTATCTCATTTTGTGATGAGATATTATGTTAAGTATTTATGTCATGAGGTATCTTATAATGTCAATAAGAAATTTGTTATTTTATTTATGATTATTTTTGTTTGTCAATTGTCATGTCACTGTTTCATGTCTTATTTTTGTTTTATTTTGTTTTATCATGTCTTCTGTTTTTGTTTAATACTATTTTAATGTTGTTCGGTTGCTTTTATTTAATTTTGATGTCTTTTATTATTATTATTTTGTTGTCGACGTCCTACAAAATAGAGTTAGCACACCCTATAACATGCAAAGAAAATCTAAGCAAGGTTTTTGGGTTAAATTATTTTTCTTTGTTTTATGTCATGTCAATATCTTATCGTCGTCGTTCTACAAAATAGAGTTAGTACACCCTATAACATATAAAGAAAATCTAAACAAAATTTTGTTTTTGACCCTACAAAGCAAATAGTGTCAGAAAATTATAATCGTTCGTCATTTTAGTTTTTACAGATGTCCAATTTTAGTTAAGTTTCATTTATATTTTAATGTTTTATTTTAAATGTCGGTCTGTGTTTGATTATTTATTTTGAGATTCGTTTTTAATAAAAAAAAATTATTTTATTGTTGTTTATATCAATTCGAGTTTGAATTGATTTTGTTCAAAAATTTATGTCGAGTTGGATTTTATTAAGATTTTTTTGTTATAGTGATTGAATTTTTATGTTACGTTAAGTTCGATTTAGGTCAAACTTTATGTTAATTTATCTTGTTTGAATATGGATTGAGTTTTATGTTAAGTTTGATTTAACTTTAATTAAATTTAATTTGGTTTGAACTTAAAATTTTTGTCACTTTATGTTATATTAAGTCTTTAAGATTTATATTTAGACTTAACTTAGGTTAAATCTAAGTTAAACTTTTTAGTTGGAGTTAAGTTTAGTTTTAGGCCAACTTTGGGTTCAAGTTAGGTTAAACCTAAGTTATAGGCTTTTGACTTAAGTTTAATATGGGTTGAACTTAAGTTTAGGACAACTTAGGTTCAAGATAGGTTAAACCTAAGTTATAAATTTTGTTTGATAAGGGTTTGTAGTTAATTAGGGATAAAACTCAGTGATTTAAGGTAATTAAACCTAATTTGTGTAGAGTTTAATTGATTAATCAAACTTAATTAGGGTTAAGTCTAGTTAATTGAACCTAATTTGGGTAAGTTTAAATTGATTAATTAAACTTAATTAGGGTTAAGTTTAATTATTTTAGAGTTAATTAAAATTTAGTTTAATTAAGACTTAATAGTTTAATTATATCTAATGGGTTAGAACAAATTAGGTATAGGTTTGATTAAGTCTAATCTAGTTAAAGCTTAATGATTTATTTATGTCTAATGGCTTAGACCTAATTAGTTAGACATAACTAGGGTTTAGGTCAAATTAATATGTCCTTAAAATTATCTAAAGTTTAATTTTTATATTAAGGTTTTAATTAATTAATTTTAATATGTCCTTAAACTTAATTAAAGTTCAATTTTTATATTAACGTTTAATTAATTAAGAATAATATGTCCTTAAACATAATAAAAGTTTAATTTTTATATTAAGGTTTGAATTAATTAAGTTTAATATGTCCTTAAACTTAATTAAATTTAATTTTTATATTAAATTTTAATTAATTAAGTTTTATATGTCCTTAAACTTAATTAAAATTTAATTTTTACATTAAGGTTTTAATTGATTAATTTTAATATGTCCTTAAACTTAATTAAAGTTCAATTTTTATATCAACCTTTAATTAATTAAGTTTAATTTGTCCTTAAACATAAAAAAGTTAAATTTTTATATTAAGGTTTTAATTAATTAAGTTTAATATGTCCTTAAACTTAATTAAAATTTAATTTTTATATTAAATTTCAATTAATTAAGCTTTATATGTCCTTAAACTTAATTAAAGTTTAATTTTTATATTAAGGTTTTAATTAATTATGTTTAATATATCCTTAAACTTAATTAAAATTTAATTCGTTTATTAAAGTTTAATTAATGAAGTATAATATGTCCTTAAACCAAATTAAAGTTTAATTTTTATATTAAGTTTTAATTAGTTAAGCTTATTATGTCCTTAAACTTAATTAATATTTATCATAATGTTTAATTAATTATTTTAATGTCTTTAAACTTAATTAGTTTTATATTAAGGTTTAATTAATTAACTTTAATATGTCCTTAAACTTAATTAATTTTAATATTAAGGTTTAATTAATTAAGTTTAAAATGTCCTTAAACTTAAATATAGTTCAATTTTTTATATTAAAGTTTAATTAATTAAGTTTAACATATCTTTAAACTTAATTAAAATTTGATTTAAGGTTTAATTAATTAAGTTTAATCTGTCCTTAAACATAATAAAAGTTTAATTTTTATATTAAGGTTTGAATTAATTAAGTTTAATATGTCCTTAAACTTAATTAAAAATTAATTTCTATATTAAATTTTAATTAATTAAGTTTTATATGTCCTTAAACTTAATTAAAATTTAATTTTTATATTAAGGTTTTAATTAATTAATTTTAATATGTCCTTAAAATTAATTAAAGTTCAATTTTTATATTAACGTTTAATTAATTAAGTTTAATATGTCCTTAAACATAATAAAAGTTTAATATTTATATTAAGGTTTTAATTATTTAAGTTTAATATGTCCTTAAACTTAATTAAAGTTTAATTTTTATATTAAGGTTTTAATTAATTAAGTTTAATATGTCCTTAAACTTTATTAAAATTCAATTCTTATATTAAAGTTTAATTAATTAAGTATAATATGTCCTTAAACCTAATTAAAGTTTAATTTTTATATTAAGTTTTAATTAGTTAAGTTTAATATGTCCTTAAACTTATTTAATACTTATCATAACGTTTAATTAATTAGTTTAATATGTCTTTAAACTTAATAAATATTTATATTAAGGTTTAATTAATTAACTTTAATATGACCTTAAACTTAATTAATATTAATATTAAGGTTTAATTAATTAAGTTTAAAATGTCCTTAAACTTAATTAAAGTTCAATTTTTATATTAACGTTTAATTAATTAAGATTAATATGTCCTTAAACATAATAAAAGTTTAATTTTTATATTAAGGTTTGAATTAATTAAGTTTAATATGTCTTTAAACTTAATTAAATTTAATTTTTATATTAAATTTTAATTATTTAAGTCTTATATGTCCTTAAACTTAATTAAAATTTAATTTTTACATTAAGGTTTTAATTGATTAATTTTAATATGTCCATAAACTTAATTAAAGTTCAATTTTTATATTAACGTTTAATTAATTAAGATTAATTTGTCCTTAAACATAAAAAAGTTAAATTTTTATATTAAGGTTTTAATTAATTAAGTTTAATATGTCCTTAAACTTAATTAAAATTTAATTTTTATATTAAATTTCAATTAATTAAGCTTTATATGTCCTTAAACTTAATTAAAGTTTAATTTTTATATTAAGGTTTTAATTAATTAAGTTTAATATGTCCTTAAACTTTATTAAAATTCAATTCTTATATTAAAGTTTAATTAATTAAGTATTATATGTCCTTAAACCTAATTAAAGTTTAATTTTTATATTAAGTTTTAATTAGTTAAGTTAAATATGTCCTTAAACTTATTTAATACTTATCAAAATGTTTAATTAATTAGTTTAATATGTCTTTAAACTTAATAAATATTTATATTCAGCTTTAATTAATTAACTTTAATATGACCTTAAACTTAATTAATATTAATATTAAGGTTTAATTAATTAAGTTTAAAATGTTCTTAAACTTAATTAAAGTTCAATTTTTATATTAACGTTTAATTAATTAAGATTAATATGTCCTTAAACATAATAAAAGTTTAATTTTTATATTAAGGTTTGAATTAATTAAGTTTAATATGTCCTTAAACTTAATTAAATTTAATTTTTATATTAAATTTTAATTAATTAAGTTTTATATATCCTTAAACTTATCTAAAATTTAATTTTTACATTAAGGTTTTAATTGATTAATTTTAATATGTCCATAAACTTAATTAAAGTTCAATTTTTATATTAACGTTTAATTAATTAAGTTTAATTTGTCCTTAAACATAAAAAAGTTAAATTTTTATATTAAGGTTTTAATTAATTAAGTTTAATATGTCCTTAAACTTAATTAAAATTTGATTTTTATATTAAATTTCAATTAATTAAGCTTTATATGTCCTTAAACTTAATTAAAGTTTAATTTTTATATTAAGGTTTTAATTAATTATGTTTAATATATCCTTAAACTTAATTAAATTTAATTCATATTTTAAAGTTTAATTAATTAAGTATAATATATCCTTAAACCAAATTAAAGTTTACTTTTTATATTAAGTTTTAATTAGTTAAGTTTAATATGTCCTTAAACTTAATTAATATTTATCATAATGTTTAATTAATTTTTTTAATATGTCTTTAAACTTAATTAATATTTATATTAAGGTTTAATTAATTAACTTTAATCTGTCATTAAACTTAATTAATATTAATATTAAGGTTTAATTAATTAAGTTTAAAATGTCCTTAAACTTAAATATAGTTCAATTTTTTATATTAAAGTTTAATTAATTAAGTTTAATATATCTTTAAACTTAATTAAAATTTGACTTAAGGTTTAATTAATTAAGTTTAATGTCTTTAAACTTAATTAAAATTTGATTTTTATATTAAAGTTTAATTAATTAAGTTTAATATGTCCTTAAACATAATTAAAATTTGATTTAAGGTTTAGTTGATTAAGTTTAAGATGTCTTTAAAATTAATTAAAATTTAATTTTTTATATTAAAGTTTAATTAATTATGTTTAATATGTCCTTAAACTTAATTAAAATTTGATTTAAGGTTTAGTTAATTAAGTTTAATATGTATTTAAACTAAATTAAAATTTGATTTTTATATTAAATTTTAATTAATTAAGTTTAATATGTCTTTAAACATAATTAAAATTTGATTTAAGGTTTTGTTAATTAAGTTTAATATGTCTTTAAACTTAATTAAAATTAGATTTTGATATTAAAATTTAATTAATTAAGTTTAGTATGTCTTTAAACTTAATTAAAATTTGATTTATGGTTTAGTTAATTAAGTTTAATATGTCATTAAACTTAATTAAAATTTGATTTTAATTTTAAATTTTAATTAATTAAGTTTAATATGTCTTTAAACTTAATTAAATTTTGATTTAAGGTTTTTGTTAATTAAGTTTAATATGTCTTTAAATTTAATTAAAGTTTGATTTTTATATTAAATTTTAATTAATTAAGATTAATATGTTTTTAAACTTAATTAAAATTTGATTTAAGGTTTAGTTAATTAAGTTTAATATGTATTTAAATTTAATTAAAATTTGAATTTTATATTAAAGTTTAGTTAATTTAGTTTAATATGTCTTTAAAATTTGATTTAAGGTTTAGTTAATGAAGTTTAATGTCTTTAAACTTAATTAAAATTTGATTTTTATATTAAAGTTTAATTAATTAAGTTTAATATGTCTTTAAACTTAATTAAAATTTGATCTAAGGTTTAGTTAATTAAGTTTAATATGTCTTTAAACTTTATTAAAATTTGATTTTTTTATTAAAGTTTAATTAATTAAGTTTAATATGTTTTTAAACATAATTAAAATTTGATTTAAGGTTTAGTTAATTATGTTTGATATGTCTTTAAACTTAATTAAAATTTGATTTTTATGTTAAAGTTTAATTAATTAAGTTTAATATGTCTATAAACTTAAATTAAAACTTGATATAAGGTTTAGTTAATTAAGTTTAATATGCCCTTAAACATAATTAAAATATGATTTTTTTATTAAACCTAATGTAATTAAGGTTTAATTAATTAATTAAGTCTAATTTGATGTCTTAGACTTAATTAGAGTTTGATTTTATCCTAAGCCTAATGTAATGAAGGCTAAATGATAACTAATAATGTTTAATATATGGTTAAACCTAATTAAATTTTAACTTTGTTTTACCCTAATTTAAATAATGATTAATAAGGTTTATAGAGTTAATATTAAATTAATCCTTATTATATTCTCATTTCAGTTCATTTGATGTTTGAACTCAAATTTGACCTAACTCATGGTGGATGAGTTAAGTGACACAGATATTTAATTTTAAAGTTATTTTTAGGGTTTTAAATTTTGGAAAATTTTTTAACCTTAACAAAAGAAATGTCCTTTTAAATTTTTGAAAATTAAAAATTTATCATTTTAGGGTTTAAATTTATTCCCCTAAATTCCTAGTCAATTTCCAATTTAATTTTTCTATTTTCTTATTTTTAGAATTATTATTGAAAATAATTAATAAATCACATGAAAATTAAGAAATGTTATCCTAGGGATTTTTTCTGTCTTTGGAAAAATCAGAGATTGTTCCTAAGGTGCTAGAAATTATTCTCTCAATTTTTCATATTTTTCTAACTTGTAAAATTTTTTTTATAATTAAAATACTTCGGAGAGTATTTAATTAATTAAAAATTAAATATAAAGCTAAAATTAAAAATTCCAATTCCACATTGTAGTGCTCACTGTCCTAAATCCAGAAGTATTTTTATTTTATTTTTTGTGATTTTTCAATGCAAAGTTATGAATTTTGGTTTAGGTTAAAGATAATATGTATTTATTAATCCTTAAACTAAATAGAAATTATAAAACAATGCCACATGTCCTTGTATGGATCGAAAAAACACTTGATCCGCTGGAGGAGCTGAACAACAGAGCGGGTATGTTTTCATCAGAGTCATCTGTGTTTTAAACATAAGATCAGACGACTCACGATCATCTTCCTCCTCCCGTCTCAACTCGAACATCGTTCATGTTCTAGGCACAAGGTCTCACTCAATCCTTGATGGATTTGAGTAAATTTTGTTCCTATAGCTTCATCTGAGGGAGACGATGACATCCATATAACTTTGTTAGGGTTTTGAAAAAGTTTGCTTCATAATGTCTCAAACCAGAATGTCATTAAAGGAGAAAATCCATACATTGGCCTGTTGACCTCAATTTGGTGAGGTCTTTTGCTTCTCCTTTTAGTACTTAGGATCTAGCCTTAGGCTTTTCCTTTGACTAATCTTAGAAGACTAGAAATGGAACCCACCATTTATAAATTCAAACTACTTCTTAACTCCTCGCAAACCCCACAAGCTTGATTGTAGACCCCTAATCACCTACAGGGTTGAAATCAAATGTGGAGGTTTAAAGGATGAGTTCCCTATAGGACTTTTTGGCCATAGGAATACCCTGGATGGCCTGGTCTGGTGAGGGTTGACTTGCACATACACTACACTCTCACACACATTTCAAGTCCTATAACCACACTCTCACCCAACTTGACTTCCTGACTCATGTAGATAATTCATATGGATGGTCCTTAACCCCTAAGCCCCTGGCTAGAAGGGTTAGGAACAACATAATGAATGCCTCAAATGAGTCCTCTCATGGCTCATATGGGCTTAATATGGCTTCATAGCTCAACCAAAATGATTCCATTTCATTCACATTTGATCAATCTTCTCTTTTCAAATTTTCAATTTTGACCCCCGGGGCACCGGACCCACCAAACCCACAAAATACCCTTGAAATGACCCAAAATTTGCAAAATTGCCTAAATTACCCAAGATCCCTCAAAATCAATCCTAAACACTTCCCACCATTCAAATTGACCATCTTTGGCCAAAAATTCCAAAATTTCCAAAAAAATGCCCCTAAACCCCCCAAAATTACCAAAATACCCTTTTACCCAAAAAATCCAAAAATTCTAAAAATTCCTACAAAATTCCAGAAAATCCCAAATATTCGAATTTTCATTTTGTTCAACTACACCATGGGCCAATTTTACCAATTTACCACACTTTTACAAAAACCCCCAATTTGATCCATTTTTAACCCAAGTGAACCCAATGTCAAACCAAACCACCCCAATTGACCTCAATTCTAGTCCAATTCAATTCTAAACTTCAATTCAATATCCTTAACATCAATTTAGACCAAATCCAAGTCCAATTTGATTGATATTTGAGCCCAATTTCAATTTGAAGCCTAAGGCCCAGTTTTGGCCCATGACCTAAAACTAGCCCAAACCTAGCCCAATTCAACTCCAATTGGCCCCAAATCTTTTCTAAAGCCTTCCTAACACCCCCATAAACAAAAAACTAACTTGATTTGCCCAAAATTTGAACCTAAACTCCACCCAAACCTAACCTAAAACCAAAATCTCTTAAATTGACCTAAGCCCAAACCTAACCCAAATGGGCCCAAATCCCAAAATCAAAGCCCAACCAAAGTTGAAAACTCTTTGTGACACTCCAATAAACATTTCTCAACATTAAGTTTACATCAAATCCAACTTTAGCCCAACCTTAAACCAAGTTAGCCCAATTTGGCCTACCTTGGCCCATTTACCAAAAAAGCCTAAATTCAACCCAATTCTACTCCAAATCACACCAAATTGATTCCAAACCATTCATGAAACATCCCTAAACTAAACCCAACATTTATTTGGAATGGTAATTCACAAAAATTTCATCCAAAAGCCTATTTTAAAATCTAAAAAACCCACTTCCATAATGCCTTTAAAAAGCCCATCCAAAACCATTTCAAAAGCCCAAAATCTATCCTAAAGCCCACATGACATTTTCATTTGTCATCCTTTTAACCAAAGTCAACCCCTAAGTTTTAAATCCATGATCAAATGATTCCAAATCTAGCCTCATGCCAAATCACCCTAAATGCCAAAAATCCCTAAAACCCATTTTCATGAAACTTGGCTAAGCCATTCCCAAGCCACATGGAGCCATGAAGCCATCCTTAAGCCCGATGTAAAGCCATGAGAAGTTTGACATGTGACCATCCCATAAATGGCAAATGGAGGAGCCCCTTTCTTAAGCCTTCCTTAAGCCTTTTTAACCCCATCCATGATACACACTAAACCAAGTTAGCCACCTAATCCTTGATGGAGACTATACCATTTCCTCTTGGCTGACCCAAATGAAGCTTTTCAGCCAAAATCCAGGCCTTGGGTGGTGCACCAAGCCCAAAACCATGGGTTGAACCATTTAAACCCAAAATAACCTTCTCCCCCTTCCAGTTTGATCCAAATCCTTTACACATGGCCAATACCCATTGCTTACACCAACTTCCAGCCCTGACCCCACTGAGTCAGATGGTAACCCATGCCTGGCCGGCCAGCCACCACAACCGCCGGAAAACACCAGGCCGAGAGCCTTATTTGGCTTCAAAAAATTCAAACCCACTGGCTGAGCTGTCCCAACCCAAATGGACACCATGTCTGTTCTTCTCCTCCCCTGAGCAACTGATCCCAGCCTCCAATTGCCCCTGGGAAGCCCTCCAACCACCTCTATTTAAACACCACCACCTCTCGGCCAAAGAAGGTGTTGAACAAAACCTTACCAAAACTCTGCCAAAATCATTCCAGATCCCTCTCCAGACATAAGGAACTTGATCCCCACTGAAATCCATCTCTAAAACCTCTATGTGAGCTCAATTTCTGAGTTGAAAATCTACCCAAAAAATAAGACACTTCGCCGCAGTGAGCCAATCTTCAAATTGATTGACCCTACACCTTCACCAGACCAAGAGGAGAAGTTCCCCAGCAAAAGCCCCTCATCAGGCCAGCCATTGCTTCCAGCCTCCAAGCTTTGTGATCGGCCTTGGTCACTTTCAGACCTAGACAATTCCTTAGAGCCAGAGACTTCATCTGGAGCTTGCCTGGACTCAATCGAAGGTGACACAACTCTTAGATTGAAGCTTCACTTCTCTGAGCAAAGGTATGAACTCATTCTTCCTCCCGAGCTTCCAGCAATTCTCCATTTTGTTTGGGTTGATTTCATTGCCTATAAACTGTATGGATGTGTTCGTCTCTTCAAGACGAATCGGTAGAGTATAAGAACTCGAAAATCCATTGAGAATCGAGAGAGATATTAGGGTTTGAGTGTGGACGGTCACGGGTGCACACCAGTCATAGACGATGACCAGGAGCCATTGGATCGCGCGTGTATCGAGCGGACGGTCGAGATCAAGCCGGACAGCGCAATGGTACGTGAACTGTGGGCCCCTGGAGAGCTGAGTCAGATGGCGGCGCCGAATCACAGCGCGAAGCGTGGGCTTTCAGAACTGCCAAGGTTGACGCAGCGCCGCGTGGATAAGTAGGAAATTAGGGTATTTTTGAATTATTTAAATGTCCTGAACTTAAAAAATTCATATCCTTGCATAGAAAAATCACAAAAATAAAATAAAAATACCCTCTTGCTCAGTGAACAGAGGAGAATAATGTGAAAAAAAAATCAAATTAATTGGATGAGTATTTTATTTTTAATAATTTATTTACTATTTTCAATGTTTTGATTCTCCATTTTCATAGACAATTCACCATAGTATGAGACCATAGGGTTTTGGAAGCCTCTAGTCTTAGGAACATTCCCTGAATTTCTCAAGGTCAGAGGCCATCTCTGTGAAAAGTTATTGATTTTTCAAGTTCATGTCACTGTTTTAGGTATTTTAATTCCAATAATTAGCATGTTGTAAAATAAATTCTAGGAAAATTTGGTGATATTTCTTAGGACCAGGGGACCCTATGAAAAATGTATTTTGAATTAATTCATTCATAATAACCCTAATTGGCCTAAACTCCTAATATTGAATTTAAATTAATTAGGGTTAAACACACATCAAATTGAATTGAAAACAATTATCCATTGTTCTTTAGGGTCAGGGGAACCTTACATAAAATTTTGAAATTAATTGGACTTCATTAACCCCACCAAATGGGTTGATTAAGCTTCATAAGAAAAATGGAACTTTGAAAATTTATAACTCCAAAAATACTTTTCAAAAATTCACAAAAATGGTTTTGGAGCTTCTCTGATATCAGGGGAGTCCAAGAAAATTATAATTGGAATTTTCTAAAAAATTTGATTTTTCACAATATTTTAATATTTTAATAATTAAAAAATAATAAAAATCATAAAAATATTAAAAATAATAAAAATGTCATATTTTGACTCCTAATCATTTAGGAACAAACCAAATATTTTTCCTAAATTCCTAGGGTAAGATATTGAATTTTAAAGGCTTAATATAATTTTTAATATTAAAAAATAAATTTTCAACCTTTTTCACTAAAATAATTCTAATAAATCAAAGAAAAATCAGAAAATATAAAAGTTATTTCTCTAGACTCCTTGAGGTCAGAGAAATGTAAGAAAAATATAAAATCTATTTTTCAACTTTTATTTTGTTTTAAAATTAATTAACACTCTAAAATTCAAAATAATTATAATAGATAAAATATAATTCAAAAAATCACAAAATTTGGTCCAAGTGGTCCTCTAGTCATTAGAAACATTCCATAATTTTCTTAAGGATAGAAACCTTTCCTTGGTCATGTTGTTGAATTTTCTTTGAAAACCCCTATTTTCTACTAAAAATAATTATATAAATACATTAAATTCAGAAAAATCACATTTTCTCCTCTAATGTCTTAATTGACATGTGAGTGATGTGACATAAAAATTTCAAATTCATTTGAGCTCAATTTAGTGAGTTATGAAATAAATAAGCCTAAAAGGGCATAAAGGTAATTAAAAACTTTAACCCTTAATTAAAACTTTAGGTTTAATCAAAAAGGGGGTAAAATATTTGATTTTAACTTTGTCTTGGATGATTGAAACTTAGGAAAATTAAGGGGAAGAAACCCATTAAACACTTTAAAAATATCAAAATGAAACTTTAATTAATTAAATGATTTAAATTTTGGAAAGAATATATTTAAAATTTGGATTATTAAAATAGGGATATTATTTAGAGGATATTTATTCTTTAATTTAAAAATCCCTAAATAAGTCACTTTAACAATATTTAATTCTTAATTAAAAATTAAAATAATAATCTAAATTAACAATTAAAACTAAAATTAAATTAAATTAAATTTAAAATATTGAAACTAAAATTAAAATTAAAATTAAATTAAATTAAATTAAATTAAATTTAAATAAAATTAAAATTAAATTAAATTAAATTAAATTAAATTAAATTAAAATTAAATTAAAATTAAATAAAATAAGATTAAATTAAATTAAATTAAATTAAATTAAATTAAATTAAAAAACCATTTAACAACAAACCTAAACGAAATCATTAAGAGTTAAATCAAAACATACCAATATTTTCAACACCTCTTTTTATCTAAGTAAATTTAAAACATAAACATCAATTTGAAATACTAAGATAATTGAAAGTGTAAAGATTTCAATTAAATTTAAAATAATTTGAAAACTATTCCAAACTTAAAATTATTAATTAAACCCTCATAATTAAATTAAAATACTTTAAACCATTAACTCAAACTTTTCATTAAGAATGATTAAAATTCTCGATAAACCAACTTGCCCTTAAAGGCTTTAATTATTATAACTCTTAAATAGAGCATTAAATGAGATGCCACTTCATTCATCAAGTAATCAAATACCCAAGTTCACTGAGCAAGAGATAAAGTTTAACTAAACTCCTGGATGATTAATTCATATGTGTAACTAAATTTACTTGGACTCAAAATAATCCCAGAAGTATTGAAAAGATATTTAGGACTCGTCCTAAGCACTTCCTAAATATGACGGGATGTTTTAGAAGAACAACTAAATTTAATTGTTCTTTGATGAAGAAAATAATCCTTAAACCAAACCAAGAACCTAGACGTCATAGGAGATGACTAGTTATAGGATTAGGAATTTGGTAGACAACCAAAACCCTTTCCCTTAGCTTTACCTAGGTATCTTTTGAAATATTTAAATGCCTTAACATGTGTTTTAAGTGCAGCTTGGGATGACGGGAAGACCCTCCAGGTACGCTTTTATTTTATTACAATTTACTTACATGCACTGTACTTTACTTTTCTTGCATGTTAAATAAGACTGTTGCATGAAAACAAAAACCTTTAGGATGGTCCCTGAACTGAAACCAAAACTGAATTAAAAGTCATTGCAAGATAAAATTCACCGCCACAACATTCCAAAATATAAAACAACTCAAAATTTTATCACAAACAGAACAACAAAACTACAATTGCAACTAAATTAAAACGTCTCGTTGAATGATTGAGAATACCTCGGATGATGTAACTCATGTGTTGCTAACGGGATTTCCTACGGTCTAAATGAAAGTGTCAAACTCATTCAGTTGAGTTTAGCAAATTCATCTAGACTAAGTGAATTCGATGAAAATAACGGTGCTGGGATGACGGAACCGTGGGATCTTAATCGGTTCTGTTTAATCAACTTTAAGATTTGTTTTAATTAAAACGCTAAAGACATTTGGACTTTAAGATTTCTCTAAACCAAGACACTTCTCTCATCTCCTGATTTATGACTTCTAAAACTAAACCTCTGTAACAACAAGGAGCTCGGAGCATGGTGGGCAGCTCGGCCATCGTCATCAGAAAAACTCGGATCTACTTCAGCAAAACTTTCTTAGTTTTAAATAACCAAGCCATAGGACTTCGAGGTAGTTCGCCTAGTGCAGCATAAATCCTCAAATCTTCGTTAGGCATTTGCATGATCATGTCATGTAAATTAAGCCCTAACTGGTCTTAGAACTTCGAGGTAGTCGTTTGGTACGATATAAACCCTCACATCTTCGAAGCTATTTGTATGATCATATTATACAAATATAAGTCCTAATTAATTAAAATTGGTAGGATTGAAACATTAAATAAATTCCCAAATTGAAGCCAAACAATAGGATAGTTTGGGAAGTTGCCAAGATTCTTCTTGGATCCTCAGCTTCTCCTACTTCTCTTTCTTTGGATTCTTAAAATAAAATGTTCCGAATTTGAGCTAATCCCTATTGAAATTTCCAAAACCCAATCCTTTGAAAACCTTAAACTTTGAAATTCTTGAGAGCAAAACCACTAATCATTATCGAGAGTTTTCTTAAATGATTCCCGTCATTTAAGATGTAATTAACAATAGGGGCTTGCCCTTATAGGGAACTTTAAGAACCCAGGTAATATAAACCCTGCTTAATTCATTTATATTAAGCAGGGGAACTTGTCGGCTTATAAAATTGGTTCGCAGACCAAACGGATGTCACAAATCTTCTATTTTATTTAATCGAGCCCCATCGTCAAGCAGTGTGTCTATTCTTCGGGATAGATACACGGTTTATGATGCGGTGCTCGTTTATATAAACTATTTGGGATGTGAGATCGGTTTTATTTCATATCTTAAAATTTTCAAACTTAAAATTATTTTCAAAAATCAAATGCTACTTTTCAAATTATTTATTTAAATTAAATTTAAAATTCGCCGACAACTTCTGTAGGCGACCTCCTTTTCAAAATACAACACTCAACCCAAAAATAAGCTGTACATGGCCACAATGAGTTTGTCTTCAAATTGATTGGTTTGGAAGCTCAGAGTGCTCCTATGAAGACTCTCTGTCAGCTCAATTTGATGTCAAATTTGGTGTCTATATGATTTCTACCAAAAGGGGCTCGGTTTGGGAGAAGAAGTTCAAATAGTGGCTTAGAGGCTATGAGGATTACAGTTTTTGATTGGGCTTGTCCTCACACGGTACCTAGATGGATTTAGGATAGTTAATTTGAAGGTTTGAGGAGTTTGGTTTCATACTTCCATTTTGTCTTGGTTTTGGGTTTCTCGGGTTGACTCAATTGAGCTGACTCAGTGAATTTTGTGACCTAGTTTCATGTGGGATCCATTGCTTAGGTCATAAATGAAGTTTTTGATGTTTTGAGCTAATGGAATTGGGTAGTGTATAGAGTTTTCTGATTTTTCTCCTCTCTCTCTCTTGTGTTCATGTTTAGTTCTATTTATAGCCATGGGAAGCTTGGGTGAGCTTGGGCTGAGATAGGCTTGTCTAGGGGAGTTGCTAACTCGTTCATTAATGCTTAGAGATATTATTTCAGTTGTTGGTATGATGGAATTAATAATTTCCAAGGGAAAACCATGTGTGGTTTACCCATGGTGTGAGCTTAACTCCATGATTTGGCTTTCTCCTGTTGGTTTGATTAGGAGGTATTTGGATTGATCAAAATATTCAGAATCAACCTTCCTTTATGAGTCATTCAATGTTGGTGAGGGGAGGATGACACATATGCTTCATACTCTTCCATTTTCATCATTAGGTCTAACTATGGTAACTGTCTAACTCAAATTATGTCTTCTCTCCATTTGATGAGAGAAATGTGTATGATGACTCAAAGAGGGCAAGCTATCTTCCATTCAACATGTCATTTAAATTTTAATGAGAAGATGCCATGAATTTGTTTCGTTTTTCTATTTTTTAAAATTATTCTCATGATGAGGTATAATGTGATTTAAACATGGTATAAAGGTGAGGTTAAGTGGTGTTTCATCCTTATTAGTTTGTCTATGGCACACTTAAAATGATAAGCAACATCATCTCATGCAAAGGAATGATTTATAATTTGAGTTTGGGAAAGGATGACACCTCATTTCTTCTTATGATGAAAATATCATCATGGGTTTAACCATGGTTAAAAATATTATATTATAAATTATTAATGGGTCAATTTATTTTTGATAGGGCATATGGGCTGTGTCTAACAAATATGAAGTCATCCATGATGTCATTAATGAGCTTAAAAATTTGAAAACCATTTATTATGTCATAAATGGTGTCATGGGTCAAAATTTCTTTTAATGGTTTTTTAAATATAATTTCATTCTTAGTTAATTATGTCATTAATAAAAAATATTGGAAATTATATTATTGGTCAATAAAAAAAACTTTTTATTTGATTAATTTATATCATTTTAATTCAAAACTATGTATGGTATTATTTCATGCCTTTTAATTATATTTCCCTTCTTAATTAATTATGTCATTAATTAAAAATATTGGAAATTATATTTTAGATAATATATTAATCAAAAATAGTTTTGGAATGAATTATTTAATTAATTTTATCATTTTTGGTTCAAAATTGGGTATTTTGACCAAATTTGATAAATTTTGACTTGGGTTGACCAATTTTAGGGTTTAGGTCAATCCAACTGTCAATGTAGTGAATTTTGGATGAAATTCTAGTCATTTTAATCAATGTCATGTTATTTATGCCAATGTTTGTATTTGAAGTCAATTTTGGGGTTAAGGGGGCATGGGTTAGCCATTTTGACTAATTTGAACCCTTTTAGGTCAATAATTGACCAATGGGGGTTAATGTAGTTGTCTTTATATTATGTATGGATTTTTTGACTAAATTTTATTTACTTAGTGAAAAATTGACTAATGAAGTCATTGCAATATTCTTTAGGTCATGGTTTGATCATCTTAACCTAATTTGTCATTTTAGGTTATGAGATAACCAATGAGATCAATATACTGGTGTTTAGGTGATGAATTTGACCTTTTTTATCTTGTTTATATCAAAGGTTGATTATTGTTGATTTGAGTTGATCATGATTGATCAATTTAGGTTCAAAGTTGACCTAGATGATTTATTTAACCTTGTCATGGTTAATTTAATCACAGGGTTATTAATTTTAGTAACCATACCACGATTTCACTAAGGCTGGGAATGTTGGGTCAATTTGGTTTTCTCAATTAATAAAATGAGTTATATTTGATCAATTTAATATTTGAGATGTCTTAATGGTCAATGTGGTAAATACTGAGTCAATAAGGAGGTCATTAAGTCAAGGAGTGACTTTTTTTTCTTGGTTAAAGATTTACTAGTCTGATCAAATTTGTTTAAATGGGTTAAGAAAATTATTCATTTCAGAGTTTGTCATTATTGATTTGATTAATTTAACATGTCATTAAAATTTAAGTCAAAAAGCCTTTGCTTGGGTTTTATCCTAGAACTTTAGGGTATGTTGTCCCTTATTAATTTTTAGGTCAATATGGATAGACTTTCTTTCTTAATATATTTGGTGAATGACCTTCACAGTAGTGAGGTCGACACCTAGGATTAGCCGATATTCTTTATCGCACTCGAAAGAGCGTAAACAATAGGTATGCTCCTATTTGGCACAATACAAATTTGCACCAATCTTTATCATTCACTCATCTTAACATCATTGTAAGGGGAAGGACACTTTCTCCAAATTTGAACCTTTCAATATAAAACTTAGTTTAGTGATAGTTAACTTTATTTCAAAGTTTAGAAAGTATTTTAGTGATCTTAGAATCTTTACATCATTAAACTTTAGCAATTTTTGTATTTACTATACTTGCATTGTAATTTGAATATTGGATTTCTATGCTACGATTTAAAGATTTACATCTTCCTTGTGGGATTAATAACCAGGACTCCATTAGAGCCCTGTATTACTTGAGTGATACGTATACTTGCATATAGATTAATTTCTTTCTTATTAAACTGATTATACTTTGTGACTGAACAGAATATACTTTTTAAACACTTATTTAAGACAGTTGTGATGACATAGTAAAGCAAATTGCAGAAAAATAAAATGTACTAAAAAGTAGAGTACAATAAAGTAAAATGCTGTAAATAAATGGTAGAAGTTTATCTAGGCTTCAGCTACCGCTGCATGGTTAATTAAAAAATATGCATCATATAATTTGTAGAAATTGTAAATTGTTTGCTAAAGAGTAAGTAAGTGGAGCAAGGAAAAATCATGTACAAGAAAAGTGGAAAATATGTCGCAAGAATACGAGCAAGAAAAACTCATGGTCACATATTGAAGACCAAGACTAGGTATATGACATCGGTAAAGGTGGGGGCTTAGAGTCCCGCCTTGGGTAGAGCTATCAGCCCGACAACCTTTTGAGGGCACTCCTAAGCTTGATCCAAATGACTAACCCTAGACCTTTTTCATCATATTCCTTTAATTTTCATTTGATAGTTTTCCTACAGAGTTAATTTTAACAGTCAGAAGAAATTTTTGTTTTAATTTGTAAAGTAGTGTAGCCCACATGTTAGTCACTATAGTTGAGCTAAGACTACTAAAAACCTAAGAGCATCAGGGGCAACAATCCCACAAAGAGTCGGCGAATAGTATTATCGTTTCTTTCTTCTCTCTTATTGAAGGTCCTTGTGGTAGGAGTTAATATCAGAAAATTCCCTCATCGTATCATATCCCCTCATTTTAGCATACATTAGCACTGTCATCATTGTCATAGCCACCTAGACCTCAGACATACACCATTCTGATGATTTATATGTGGCAAAAAAAAGTCCCCAGTTGCTCACAAGGACTTAAATATCTTAGGGTAGACTTAAGTCCTTGAGCATTGGGTCGTAAATGAATGATAAGTAGTTTAGGATATTTCTATTGATTTAGGTGAATTAACGGGTCTCAAGGAATAACTTGGTGGGCCGATAAAAGAAGGATAATTTTCTTTATCAAAGCATAATAATTTCAATTGTCCTTCAAAACATCCAAAAGACCATAAAAGTGCTCGGGGATAACCCAAAACAACTTTTAAAATCCTTTGAATCATTTCAAGTTCTTCTGAATTTATCATGTTACTAAATCAATCATCCCCAGTTACATTTGGATTTAGTGATGATGTTTTAACTTGTGCTCAATATATCTTAATGTTTTAATTATCCAATGGGCAGGGTAACTTGTTATTCACTTGGCTTTTTATTTAAGGTTATGTGGGTGGATGCCCTTAAGGACAATTTGAATTATTAGGAACACTTGCTCCTTGATGCACCAAAAACAGGTCAGATTTTTGTAATATATTTTTTACTTATTTTTCATGATATTACACTTTAAAGGAAGGTATTCTTTATGTTTTGCTGTAGGTATGATGATTTTAGGTGATTGGAGCAAAAGGAAGCGAAAAGGAACAAATTTTGAGCAAAAAGAGGCAATTTGGCAAAAACAAGACACTGGCACCACTGACATTAGAATGAACACCATCGGTGCCGAATTACAAAGAGAATTTGAATTAAATTATCGGGGCAGTGCCACCGACACCCTATCTAGCGTTGCCGGCGCCCAATGTCGGTGGAAGTCAAATTCAATGTCTTCGGACAATTTTTCAAGGGTTGCTTGAGGAAACTCCTGGGGAATTCATTTCTAAACTATTTTAAATAGATTTGGACACCAAGAAAGAGAGAGAAGAGGGGGAGAAAAGTGCTTTCGAGTTAGGAAAGTGTGTTAGGGTTTGTGGAGAGTGTGTTGGTTGGTGCAACTTTTTTAATTTGCCAAAATTTATGAACTCAGATTTAGATATATATGTTGATTTCATTTTATAATGACTCACACAATTAAACACAAGAATATGTATCACTCAAGTAATATAGGCCTCTAGTGGAGTCCTGGAATATCGATCCCACAGGGAGGCTTTAATTTTATGGCGAAGCACATAAATCACTTATCGAATCACAACACAATTGCAAGTAAGATTATTTCTTAAAATAAAGACAATAGTTGTAGTTACTATTTCTACCAAATTATGTTTTAAACTCTAGCAAGTTAAACAAACACAATACTAAATTTATAACAAAGTTCAGTTGCAAGAAAGAGTATTTCTCCTTTCCAATCATAATACGATGATTATTGTGACATCGATTAGTGGTGCTAATGTATTGTGCCAAATAGGAGCATTCCTATTCTTTACCCATATTTCAGCATATAAAGAACATTGGCTAATCCTAACTTTAGTCCCCAAATCTGTGGTTAGGCTGGGAGGATACTAGCTCTCACTCTAGAGCTCCAGCTTCCCTTCACCTGAAGGCTAACTCTCGCTTCAGTTTCCAAACATAGAACCAAATTGAGGATTTCAACCTGTCACTCTGAAATCTCCAATTCTATGCCCATCAAAGTATATTTCCCTGTTTATTTGCACTCAATCCCCATGAAATATGTCTCTCATTCATGGACATTGAATGTGACCTTCACTTTTGTTGTGGAGCTCATGATCCTTTTGGAAACTATGTTTCCCAACAAGTTTTAACAATTCAATTAGCCAGATTAAAAAGTAAATGAAGCTCAAAGTTAAAAGGTCATAAAAAATTCTCCATAATAAATTAACACATCATTTCCATATCACAACATCAACACATCACATGAAAAGGAGAAAGATAAAGAAATCTACTCAAGACTCATGAGGAAAAAGATGAAAAAACATGAATTTTATATATAAAAACAACGTCATAAAAACAAAGTAAAGTAAAGACAACTTATCTCGGACTTTTCCCCAAGCTAATCTCATGGAATTCATTTGACTCCTCTTCTTTCTTCACAACAACACACACTTCTCTCTTTAGATAAGTAAGGAAGAAGAAATCTCTCACTTTCCCTCTCCTCTTACACTCCTTAGAAGATAAAACACAAAACCTAATTTCCTACAAAAATGGAAAGAAACTCTCTCTAAACTCTAAACTCTTCTCTTCTCTTCTTCCCCCCTCTAAACTGGGCTCCAAAAGTGTTTAAATTCGGTCAAAACTGATTTTCCAAGAGTTTCCTAAAGCAACCCTTCAAAATCTAACCAAATACATTGAATCTAGTTTAAAATTGGGATAGGACATTATTCGGTGCTGGATAGGGCGTTGTTCGGCGCATTATTCTGCCAAAACAGTCGCAACTCTCTATAAAATGACGCAGTCTAGCGCTGGTGACAGCGTCGTTCAGTGCTAGTTCAATAAAATACACTTTTGTCCCTTTTTGCTCCAAATTTGACCCTTTTTTGCTTCCTTTTGCTCCAAAGGCCTAAAATCATTGTACTTGAATGAAATCATGAAAAATACCTTCCTTTAAAGTACAATATCATCAAAAACAGGTATGAAATGGGTAGTAAAAAAGCTATCAAATTTTCAGTGGATCATTGGTGAGTGTGTTAAAGTGTGTAGAAGTCTTGTTTTGTGAGGGACTCTTGTCAAAATTATTTAGGAGAAGGAGGAAAGTGAGATATTGCTTCTTCCTTACTATTCTAAAGAGAAAATTGAGTATTGTAGTGAAGAGAGAAAAGGATTCAAAGGAACTTCAAGGGATTTTCTTGGGGAAAAAGTTGAGATAAGTTGTATTTACTTCTTTTGGTTTGTATGACTTTCCTTTTATATATATAATCCATGTTTTGTTGTATCATCCTTATGAATTTTGAGTAGATTTTTTTTCTTTCTTCTTGCAATTAGATGTGGTGAAGTGGTGATGTAGATTTGAAGTTCCATTTGAAATGCTAAGAAATTGTGATGATTTTTCACTTTGAACTTCATTTAATTTTCAATCTGACCAATTGAATTGTTAAAATTTATTGTGACAATTCAATCTGAAAGGACTAAGTGTTCTACAAAAATAGTGGAGAATTCATTCAATGCCCATAAATGAGTTGTGTAGTTCATGGGAATTAAGTGCAAATAAATATGGAAATGTAGCTTGATGGGCGTCAAATTGGAGATTTTAGAGTGACAGGCTGAAATCCCCAATTTGGTCCTAAAGTCTGGTAACTAAAGCTAGGATTAGCCTTCAAGTGAAGGGAAGTGGGAGTTCTAAAGTGAGAGCCAGTATCCTCCCAGCCTAACCATGGATTTTGGGAGTAAACCTAGGATTTTCTAATGTTCTTTACATAACTTTAAAGAGGGTAAAGAATATAAATGCTCCTATTTGACACAATAAAAGTTTATTATCAATCTATATCACTCACACACATAGTATCATTGTAAGAGGAAAAATGCTTTTAACCTTTCAATACAATACTTTGTCAGTGTTAGTTAATACTGTTTAGAAATTTAGAAGTAATTTTAGTTAATTTAGCTTTAGTCATATTTACACTATCAACTAAAATATTCCTTGAACTTGCATTGTGAATTGAGTATTGAATTTCATTTTTATACTATACATTGAAAAGTTCCAACCTTCCTCGTGGGATTGATAACCAGGACTCCTCTAGAGCCCTGTATAACTTGAACAATACGTATACTTGTTCATATGAGGGACTGCCTAATTATTAAATTGATCTTATTGTAAAACTAAATTGAAACTATTTTTTGAATATTTATGTTAGTGGCAGCACCCGAGGATCAAGTGTTTGGAGCCGTTGCCGGCGATGTTATAAAATGGTAACTATCAAATTTGTAGTGATTGAAAACCTTTACTTTGTAATTTGCAATTGTGTGTGTGTTTATTTACTTTTAAGCTTGTTTAGTGTGATTTTATATGCAAAGGATTGGATCCATAAGTTTATTACCTTACGATTCATAATTAGAGCGTACTACTAGAAAAATTTGAAAGCAACAAAAATAGTCTGAAATCCTCACAAAATGGCGAACAACTTAGCTATTTAAAGAAATGAAAATGAAAATTTACCAAGATGTTCAAGAGATTATGCTAACCCAACAACAGATGAAATTCACTTAACTATCCAAAATCCAGATGTTGTTGCTAATTCATTTGAACTTAAACTTGCTATTATCTAAATGGTACAAAATAATTAATTTGGAGGAATACCTAACGAAGATCCTAATTTACATCTTGCTAGTTTTATAGAATTGTGTGCTACTTTTAAATATGATAGAGTGTCTAATGATGCTGTCAAACTTATACATTTCCTTTTTCATTAAGGCAAAAAGCCAAGGCATGCTTAAATTCGTTAGCACTTGGATCTATTAAAACTTGGGGAGAACTTTCACAAAAATTTTTGTCAAAATATTTTCCTCCATAAAAAGTTGTTATGATAAGAAATTATATTACATCTTTTAGTCATTTTGAAGGGGAATCAATATATGAAACTTGGGAAGATTTTAAGATCTTTTTAGGAAGTGTCCACATCATGCTCTACCAGATTGGTTAATAATTCAAACATTTTATAATGAATTAGTAGGATCACTGAGATCAATTATAGCTGCTACTGCTGGTGGATCGTTAATGTTAAAACCATTTGATGAAACATATTTGTTAATAGAAGAGATGGCTACTAAAGATTTTCAATGGCCCTCTGAATAAGTACATCCTAAGAGGGTAGCTAGTATTCATGATTCTGATGCTATAACTATGATAGTCTCTCAAATTGCTGTCCTTTCAAAGAAAATAGATTAATATGGAATGAATTATTTTCAAACACACCCAGTGTTAGAGGAAAATTTATTAGGACAGATAATAGAATCTTAAACACCTTATGAGACCTTCAATCTTATAAATAATAGACCCAACAATCCTTATTCGAATTTTTATAATTCTGGTTGGAAAAATCACACGAATTTAAACTGGAATAATAATAATGCCACTGTTAACCCTCAATGGGGAAATGATTATGTGAACCTAATAGGAAATTTGAACAACCAAGGAAACACAAACTATAGACCTTCTTATCCTTCATGCTTTAATAGAACCCACAATTTAAGCAAAAGGAGTTTTCCAGTGAAGAATTAATTTTAAACATGGGTAATCAATTACAAACTCAGGGTGTTGTAATTAAGAAGAGTGAGAATCAATTAGGACATATTTTCACTGCGCTTAATAATATACCTTCAAAAACTCTTCCCAGTAATGTTGAGATCAATCCAAAAGATCAAAATAAAACAATTAAGGAGTGGAAAATAATTAGAAAAGAGAGTGCAAAAAGAAATTAAAACTGTGAAAGAGAATGTGGAAATTGAAAAGGTACTAATAAAATATATCCAGACTTAGAATATCCACTTGAACCAATGAAATTACTGTAGAAAAACCACCACCTCCATTTCCTCAAAGCCTTAAAAAATAAAATTGAGATAATCAATTTACGAAATTTTTAGAAATCCTTAAGAAATTAACGGTTTATATTCCCTTTGTTGAGCATTAGAATAGATGCCTAATTATGTGAAGTTTATGAAGGATACTTATAAAAGGAAAAGAAAGTTCATAGATCACGAGACTGTTGCACTTAGTAGAGAGTGTAGTGCAATTATTCAGAAAAATCTACCCGAAAAACATGAAGACCTTAGTAGTTTCGGAAAAGCTTCATGTGATTTAGGATCTAGTATTAACCTTATGCCTTTATCAACTTTTGAAAGATTGGGAATAGGAGAAATTTCACCCACTTCTGTAACTCTTCAGTTAGCTGATAGTTCTATCACTTATCCTAAAGGAGTTGTAGAAGATGTATTAGTTAAGGTTGATTAATTTATCTTTCCTGTGGATTTTATTATCTTAGATATGAAGAAAGATAAAAAACTTCTTATTATTTTAGGAAGACCATTCATTGCTACTAAAAGAGCTATGATTGATGTTCAAAAAGGAGAATCAACTATGAGAGTTAATGATCAAGAGGTGACATTTAATATTTTAAATTCTATGAAATATCCCTTAACATAAAAAGATCATGAATGCTTTTGAATGGAAATTTGTGATTATTTGAGAGATGATTATTTTAATGAAATGTTTTAAGAGAAAATAGAAAATGAAGTTTTGAAATGTGAGGAAGATAATTAAATAAAAGATGATTTTGATGATAAGAAGAATGAAGATTTAGATTATATTCGGGAAAGATTTGAAAAGTTGGATACTATAGAAAGTGATGATAAAAGTTTAATTCCATCTATCATAAAACCTCCTTAACTTGAAATAAAAATTCTTCCTAATCATTTGAAATACATGTTTTTAGGAGAATTATCTACTTTACTAGTCATTGTATCTTTGGATTTAAATGAATATCAAGAACAAAAATTAATGTATACATTAAAAAGATATAAAAAGGCTTTTGTTTGGACATTGTCTGATATTAAAGGAATCAATCCTTCGATCTGTATGCATAGAATTTTGTTAGATGAACAACATAAACCTAGAGCTGATCCACAAAGGAGACTAAACCCAATGATGTAAGAAATAGTTAAGAAGGAAATTTTAAAATGGCTTGATGCTGGAATTATTTATCTTATTTCAGACAGTACTTGGGTAAGTCCAATTCATTGTGTCCCTAAGAAAGGAGGAGTGACTGTTGATGTGATTTAACAGAATGAAATTGTACCAACAAGACAATCTAATGGCTGACAAATTTGTATCGATTATAGAAAATTAAATGCCGCCACTAGGAAAGATCACTTTCCTCTTCCTTTTCTAGATCAAATGTTAAATAGACTTACCGAGCATAAGTACTATTGCTTTTTGGGTGGATATACTGGTTATCATCAAATACCTATCGCTCCTGAGGATCAAGAAAATACTACATTCACTAGTCCATATGGAACTTTTGTTTTTCAAAGAATGCCCATTAGATTTTGTAATCCATCTGCAACATTTCAAAGATGTATGACGTCTATTTTTAGTAATCTGATCGATAATGGAATAGAAATATTTATGGATGATTTTTATGTATTTGGAACCTCATTTGACATATGTTTGAATAATTTAGAAAAAGTGTTGGTGCTTTGCGAAAGAAAAAATTTAGTTCTAAATTGGGAAAAATATCAATTTATGGTTACAGGAGGAATTGTATTTAGGCATAAAATTTCTGAACTTGGTATGGTGGTTAACCCTGCAAAAATAAAGATTATTGAGAAATTACCACCTCTTACTACAGTGAGAGGGGTAAGGAGCTTCTTAGGACATACTGGGTTATACAGGCGTTATATTAAAGATTTATTGAAAATTACTAAACCTTTGTGCCAACTTCTAGAAAAGGATAAGAAATTTTATTTTAATGAAGAATGTTTAAATGCCTTTGAACTATTAAAAGAAAAACTAATCACTGCCCTTATAATTGTTTCACCTGATTGATAGAAACCATTTGAACTTATGTGTGATGCCAGTGATTATGCGATTGGATTTGTTTTAAGGCAAAGATATGATAAAATATTTAAGGTTATTTACTACGCTAGTAAAAATCTTAATAAAGCTCAGATAAATTATACCACTATAGAAAGAGAATTATTAGCTATTGTGTATGTTTTTGAAAAATTTAGACTGTATTTGATTAGAACTAAATTTATAGTGCATACAGACAATTCAGCTATCAAATATTTAATGCAAATGAATGATGTCAAACCAAGATTAATCAAATGGATACTTTTAATACAAGAATTTGACTTTGTGATTGTTGATAGAAAAGGAACTGATAACCAAATTGCTGACCATTTGTCTAGACTGGAGTACTATAAATTATTTGAGTTTGAGAAGGAAATTACAGAAACTTTCCTTGATGAACAACCTTATAACATTAAGGAAAGGGATTTGCCTTGATATACTGATATTACGAATTATATAGAAATTGATATTTTACCACCTGATTTAACAAAGCAACAACAAAAAAATTTATCTATGATGCTAAATTTTACTTTTGGGATGGGCCATACCTATATAAACAGTGTAATGATCTTATTATTAGAAGATGTGTGCCATATGAAGAAATTGAACCAATAATTCATAGATGTCATGATTCAGAATTTGGAGGACATTTTGGAACTAATAAAACTGCTTATAAGATTTTACAATCTGGATTTTATTGGCCTACTCTTTCTAAAGATGTTTATAGATATATTAAATCATGTGATCGATGTCAGAGAGTAGGTAATATTTCTAGAAGAAATGAAGTGCCTCTAAATTTTACATTAGAAGTTGAGATCTTTGATGTATTGGGATTGGATTTTATGGGACCATTTACTCCTTCATTTGGAAATCTATATATATATTGGACGCTTTTGATTATGTCTCAAAAAGGATCTAAGACATTGTTGTACCTAGATGAGAAGCTTAAAGAGTTTCAAAATTCTTAATGAAAAATATTTTTACAAGGTATAAAATGCTGAGAGTGATCATAACTGATGGTGGATCTTATTTTAGAAATAACCTAATTCAGAGATTGGTTGGAAAATATATATTATTCATAGAATCTCTACTGCCTATCATCACCAAACTAGTGATTTAACAGAAGTGTCTAATTTGAAATTAAAAGAATTTTGGAGAAACTGTGAATCTTTAGAAATTAGATTGGTCTGTGAGATTAGATATTGCATTATGAGCATATAAGACTGCTTACAAGACCACTATCAGAATATCTCTTTATAGAATAGTATTTCAAAAGACTTGCCACTTACCTGTAGAATTGTAGCATAAATCATATTGGGCGACCAAGAGGATACATTTCAATTTAAAGAATGCCGGTGAGAAGTGATTTGTACAAATGAATGAGTTGGGAGAAATTAGAAATAAATTTTATGATAGTGACAGAATTTATAATAAGAAAATGAAATAATGTCATGATCGAAAGATATTAAGAAAGAAATTTGAACATGGAGAAAAAGTTTTACTATATAATATAAGATGGAAATTATTTCCTGGAAAACTAAAGTCTAGGTGGATAAAAGTTTCTTCATTTAGAGCTGTTGATAATGAGGATCCTAAAACTGGAAGGATATTCAAAGTTAATGGGCATAGATTAGAACCATATTTTGAAGGGTTTCGACCAAATTTTATAGAGATTTTAATGTGAAGTCATCCTGAATAACTGAATATTTGTCGAGCTGACGATGTTAAACCAAGCGCTTTATGGGAGGAAACCTATATTTATCTTTATTATATTAGCTTTGTTGTGTTAATTTTGGTAGTTGTACCTGTAGTTAGTCATATTTGAGTCCTACTCATGCATAAATATCATAAAAATGAAAATTATTGGATCGTATAGAGGAATTGGAATATTTCGGACCAAAACGAATTTAGGTGCACTTTTGAACACTGGCACCGCCGGCACCAGAACGATGTACTTTTGAACACTGGTGCCGCCGACGCTAGAACTTTTATTTGTTCTCAATTAGCTGATGTACTTTTGAACACTGCCACCGACAACGCCATCTCCAGACAATGCACCAATAATTCAGTGTTTGTGTGGTGTCGGCGCCTTATCCAGCGCCGACGGCGCTGACGAACCAGAGACATTTTTTAGAGTTTCAAATTTCGATTTTTGATAGTTTTAGTTATGATTTCATCCTTGTAACTTCCCAAAACATGTTTTTAATCCCCTAAACTCCAGAAAAACGAAAGGATTCATTCCAAATTCGCATTGAATGGACTCCAACGTCGTAGAAACCCCGAGATTTAGAGTTTTTAACCGATGAAAGTTCATCTGTTTTGAGGCACAATGATTATTTAACAAAATGACGATCAAGAGAAGGATTATTAAAGAATTAGGCTTGTGAATCGAGTTATGGATACTCCAACTACTCTAGTAGAAGAGATTATTATGCAGAGGCGTTGGGAAGTGTTATGCTACACTACTGCTGCTGTACTCGTTTCTGTTATTAAAGAGTTTTATGCAAATGTTCATGGAATCAACCAATGATTCGTCTATGTGTTGACCTCAATTTTGGTGAGGTCTTTTGCTTCTCTCTTTAGTACTTAGGATCTAGCCTTAGGCTTTTCCTTTGACTATCTTAGAGAACTAGAAGTGGAACCCACCATTTAGAAATTCAAACTACTTCTTAACTCCCTGCAAACCCCACAAGCTTCATTGTAGACCCCTAATCACCTAGAGGGTTGAAATTAAACGTGGAGGTTTAAATGATGAGTTCCCTATAAGACTTTTTGGCCTTAGGAATACCCTGGATGGCCTGGTCTGGTGAGGGTTCACTTGCACATACACTACACTCTCACACACATTCCAAGTCCTAAACCCACACTCTCACCCAACTTGACTTTCTGACTCATGTAGGTAATTCATATGGATGGTCCTTAACCCCTAAGCCCCTGGCTAAGATGGTCCTTAACCCCTAAGCCCCTGGCTAAGAGGGTTAGGAACAACATAGTGAATGCCTCAGATGAGTCCTCTCATGGCTCATATGGGCTTAAAATGGCTTCATGGCTCAACCAAAGTGATTCCATTTCACTCACATTTGATCAATCTTCATTTTTTCAAAATTTCAGTTTTTGACCCCCGGGGCCCCGGACCCAAGAACCTACCAAATACTCTTGAAATGACCCAAAATTTGCAAAATTACCTAAATTACCCAAGATCCCTCAAAATTAATCCTAAAAACTTCCCACCACTCAAATTGACCATCTTTGGCCAAAAATACAAAAATTTCCAAAAATACCCCCTAAATCCCCCCAAAATTACCAAAATACCCTTTTATCCCAAAAAATCCAAAAAATTCTAAAAATTCCCAGAAAATTCTAAAAAATCCCAAATATTCCCAATTTCATTTTGTTCAACTACACTATAAGCCAATTGTGTAAATTTAATCCACTTTTACCAAAATCCCTAATTTGACCCACTCTTAACACGTGAACCCAATGTCAAACTAAACCTCCACAATTGACCTCAATTTTGGTCCAATTCAATTTTAAACTTCAATTCAATATCCCCAATATCCATTTAGACCAAATCAAAGTCCAATTTGATTGACATTTGGGTCCAATTCCAATTTGAAGCCTAAGGCCCAATTTTGGCCCATGACCTAAACCTAGCTCAAACCAACCCATCTCAACCCCAATTGGCCCTAAATCTTTTCTAAAACCTTCCTAACATCCCCACAAACAAAACACTAACTTGATTTGCCCCAAATTTGAACCTAAACTCCACCCAAACCTAACCCAAAACCAAAATCCCTTAAATTGACCTAAGCCCAAACCTAACCCAAATAGGCCCAAATCCCAAAATTAGAGCCCAACCAAAGTTGAAAACTCTTTGTAACACTCCCATAAAAATTTTTCAACATTAATTTTACAACAAATTCAACCTTAGCCCAACCTTAGCCCAAGTTAGCCCAATTTGGCCCACCTTGGCCCCTTTACCAAAAAAGCCCAAATTCAACCCAATTCTACTCCAAATCACACCAAATCTCTGCCAAAATCTTCATGACACATCTCTAAACTAAATTCAACATTTATTTGGTACAATCTTTTACAAAATTTTCATCCAAAAATTTATCTTAAATTCTAAAAGTCCATTTCATTAAAACATTTTAAAAGCCCATCCAAAACCATTTCAAAAGCCCAAGTTTTCAATCCAAAGCCCACATGACATTTCTTTCCATCATCCATTTAATCAAAATCACCCCTAAGTTTCAAAACCATCATTAAACCATTCCAAATCAAGCTTCATAAAAATTTTCAACCAAAATGCCAAAATTTCTAAAACCCACTTCCATGAAACTAAGCCAAGCCACCCCTAAGCCAAATGGAGCCATTGAACCATGCACAAGCCACATGCAAGCCTTGGGAGCCCCTTTACATATCACCATGCCATTAATTGCAAAAGGAGGAGCCTCTTTTAAAACCCCTTAAAAAAGTTTTAACCCTTTTAATGATACACCCTAACCCATGATTAATCTAAATATTCATGGATGGGGACTTCACCACCTTCTCTTGGCTGAACCCACTGATTTACCTCAGCCCAAAATCATTCCTTGGGGAGGTGCACCAAGCCTAAAGCATGCATTTGACCCATTTGAACCCAAAATAGCCACTTTCCCCATTCCATTTGAATCAAGTCCTTTACACATGGCCAATGCTAATTGCTTGCACCATTGCCAACCCCTGACCTCCCTGAGCCAGATGGTGACCTAACCCTGCCGGCCAGCCGCCTGGGTCACCGGAAAACGCCATGGCCAAGAGCTCCATGTGAGCCAAAATTTTCAATTCTTCCTTGTTGAGTTGTCCCAGTCCAATTGAACACCATGGTTATTCTTCTCTTGCATAAAGCAGCTGATCCCAAGCATCAAACCCCCCTGGGAAGCCCTCCAGCCATCTCTATTTAAACCTCACCCCCTCTCAGCCAAAAGAGGTGTTGAACCAAACCATACCAAAACTCTGCCAAAATCACTCCAGATCCCTCTCCAGACATAGAGAACTTGATCCCCACTGAAATCTAGCCCTAAAACCCTCTCTGTGAGTTCAATTTTGGAGTTGAAATTCAAGCCCAAAACCAGGACACTTCACCACAGTGAGCCAATCTTCAAATTGATTGACTCTACACCTTCACCAGACTAAGAGGAGAAGTTCCCCAGCAAAAGCCCCCTCACAAGGCTAGCCATTGCTTCCAGCCTCCAAGCTTTGTGATCGGCCTTGGTCACTTTTGTACCTAGGCATTTACCCAGAGCAAGAGACTGCATCTGGAGCTTGCTTGGACTCATTTGAAGGTGACACAACCCTCAGATCAAAGCTTCACTTCTCTGAGCAAAGGTATGAACTCACTCTTCCTCCCGAGCTCCTAGAGATTCTCCATTTAGTTTGAGTTGATTTCAATGCACCTTAACCGTATAGATGTGTTCGTCTCTTCAAGAAGAATCGATAGAGTATAAGAACGCAAAAATCCATAGAGAATCAAGTGAGATCTTAGGGTTTTAGTGTGGACGGTCACGGGTGCACACCAGTCGGAGACGATAACCAGGAGACGTTGGATCGCGCTTGTATCGAGCGGACGGTCAAGTTCAAGCCAGACAGTGCAATAGTACGTGAATGGCGGGCCCTCGTAGCACTCACTCAGATGGCGACGCTGAATCAGGAAGCGACGCGTGGGCTTTCAATCCGGACCAGGATGACGCGGTGCCGAGTCGGATAAGTAAAAAATTTGGATTTTTTTGGATTTATTTAAATACCAGAACTTCAAAAATTCATATCTGTACATAGAAAAATCACAAAAATAAAATAAAAATACCCTCTTGCTCAGTGAACAGAGGAAAATAATGTGAAAAAGAAATCAAGTTAATTGGATGAGTATTTTATTTTTAATAATTTATTTACTGTTTCTAATGTTTTTATTCTCCATTTGCATAGATAATTCACCATGGCATGAGACCATAGGTCTTTTAAAGCATCTAATCTTGGGAACATTCCCTGAATTTTTCAAGGTCAGAGGCCATCTCTGTGAAAAGTTATTGATTTTTCAAGTTCATTTCACTATTTTAGGTATTTTAATTCCAATAATTAGCATGTTGTAAAATAAATTCTCGAAAAATTTGGTGGTGTTTCTTAGGACTAGGGGACCCTATGAAAAATGTATTTTGAGTTAATTCATTCATAATAACCCTAATTGGCCTAAACTCCCCAAATTGAATTTGAATTAATTAGGGTTAACCACACACCAAATTGACTTGAAAACAATTCTCCATTGATCTTTAGGGTCAGAGGAACCTTACATAAAATTTTGAAATCAATTGGACTTGATTAACCCCACCAAATGGATTGATTAAGCCTCATAAGCAAAATGGAACTTTAAAAACTCATAACTCCAAAAATACTTCACAAAAATTCACAAAAATGGTTTTGGAGCTTCTATGATATCAGGGGAGTTCAGGAAAATTAAAATTGGAATTTTCTAAAAAAGTTGATTTTCCACAATATTTTAATATTTTATTAATTAAAAAAAAATGAAAATCACAAAAATATTAAAAATCATAAAAATGTCACATTTTGACTCCTAATCACTTAATAACAAACCAAATATTTTTCCTAAGACCCTAAGATAAGATATTGAATTTTAAATGCTTAATGTAATTTTTAATATTAAAAAATGAATTTTCAACCTTTTTCACTAAAATAATTCTAATAAATCAAAGAAAAATCAGAAAATTATAAAATTTGTTTCTTTGGACTCCTTGAGGTCAGAGAAATTTAAGAAAAATATAAAATCTATTTTTCAATTTTTTTTATTTTAAAATTAAATAATACTCTAAAAATCAAAATAATTATAATAAATAAAATATAATTGAAAAAATCAGAAAATTTGGTCCAAGTGGTTTTCTAGTTATTAGAAACATCTCATAATTTTCTTAAGGACAAAAACTTTACCTTGGTCATGTTGTTGAATTTTCTTTGAAAACTCGTATTTTCTACTAAAAATAATTATATAAATAAAATAAAGTCAGAAAAATCACATTTTCTCTTCTAATGTCTTAATTGACATGTGAGTGTGGTGACATAAAAATTTCAAATTCATTTGAGCTCAATTTAATGAGTTATGAAATAAATAAGCTTAAAGGGGCATAAGGGTAATTAAAGAATTTTAACCCTTAATTAAAACTTTAGGCTTAATCAAAATGGAGGGTAAAATATTTGATTTTAATTTTCTCTTGGATGATTGAAACTTAGGGAAATTAAAAGGGTAGAAACCCATTAAACACTTTAAAAATATCAAAACAAAACTCTAATTAATTAAATAATTTAAATTTTGGAAAGAATATATTTAAAATTTGGATTATTAAAATAGGGATATTATTAAAACGATATTTATTCTTTAATTTAAAAATCCATAAATAAGTCACTTCAATAATATTTAGTTCTTAATTAAAAATTAAAATAATAATCCAAATCAAATAAATTAAAAATTAAAAGAAGATAACCCTTAAATGAATTAAAGTTTAAAATGTTAAAGGGTCCAATAATTAAAATCAAATTTAAAATCTTGGAGTTAAATTAAATTAAATTAAATTAAGTTAATTCAAAGTTTAAATTAAATTTAATTAACACCTTAACAATTAAATTAAATAAAATTTAAAATATTGAAACTAAAATTAAATTAAATTAAATTAAATTAAATTAAAATTAAACTAAAGTTAAATTAAATTAAAGTTAAATTAAATAAAATAAAATAAAATTAAATTAAATTAAAATCAAATTAAATTAAATTAAATTAAATTAAATTAAAATCACTTAACAACAAACCTAAATGAAATCATTAAGAGTTAAATCAAAACATATCAATAATTTTAACACCTCTTTCTATCTAAGTAAATTTAAAACATAAACATCAATCTGAAATATTAAGATAATTGAAAGTGTAAAGATTTAAATTAAATCTAAAATAATTTGAACACTATTCCAAACTTAAAATTATTAATTAAAACCTCATAATTAAATTAAATCACTTTAAATCATTAACTTAAACTTTAAATTAAGAATGATTAAAATTCTCAACAACCTAACTTGCCCTTAAAGACTTTAATTATTATAACTCTTAAATAGAGTATTAAGTGAGATGTCACTTCATTCATCAGGTAGTCAAATACCCAAGTTTACTGAGCAAGAGAAAAAGTTTAACTAAACTCATGGATGATTAATTCACCTGTGCAACTAAATTTACTTGGACTCAAAATGATCTCGGAAATATTGAAAAGATGTTTAGGACTCGTCCTAAGAACTTTCTCAATATGATGAGATGTTTTAGAAGAAAAATTGAATTTAATTGTTCTTTGATGAAGAAAATCATCCTTAAGCCAAACCAACAACCTAGACGTCATAGGAGATGACTAGCAATAGGATTAGGAATTTGGTAGACAACCAAAACCCTTCCCTTAGCTTTACCTAAGTACTTGTTGAAAAATTTAAATGCCTTAATATGTGTTTTAAGTGCAGCTTGGGATGGCGGGAAGACCCTCCAGGTACGCTTTTATTTTATTGCAATTTACTTTATTGCAGCTTACTTACGTGCACTGTACTTTACTTTTTCTTGCATGATAAATAAGACTGTTGCATGAAAACCAAAACCTTTAGGATAGTCCCTGAACTGAAACCAAAACTAAATTAAAAGTCATTGCAAGATAAAATTAACTGCCACAACATTCCAAAATATAAAACAACTCAAAATTTATTCACAAACAGAACAATAAAACTACAATTATAACTAAATTAAAATATCTCATTGAATGATCGGAAATACCTCGAATGATGTAACCCACGTGTTGCTAACGGGATTTCCCACGGTCTAAATGAAAGTGTGGAACTCATTCAGTTGAGTTTAGCAAATTCATCTGGACTAAGTGAATTCGATGAAAATAACGGTGTCGGGATGACGGAACCGTGGGATCTTAATCGGTTCTGTTTAAACAACTTTAAGATTTGTTTTAATTAAAATATTAAAACACTTGGATTTTAAGATTTTCTCTAAACCAAAGCAGTTCTCTCATCTCCCAATTTATGACTTCTAAAACTAAACCTCTGCAACAACAAGGAGCTTGGAGCATGGTGGACAACACGACCATCGTCATCAGCAAAACTCGGATCTACTTCAGCAAAACTTTCAAAGTTTTAAATAACAAAACCATAGGACTTCGAGGTAGTTTGCTTAGTGCAACATAAATCCTCAATTTTTTTGTTAGGCATTTGTATAATCATGTTATGCAAATTAAGCCCTAACCGGTCTTAGGACTCCAAGGTCGTCGTTTGATACGACATAAACCCTCACATCTTCAAGGCTATTTGTGTGATTATGTCATACAAATATAAGACCTAAATAAATAAAATTGGCAGGATTATAACATTAAATAAACTCCCAAATTGAAGCCGAATAATAGGATAGTTTGGGAAGTTGCCAACATTCTTCTTGGATCCTCAGCTTCTCCTACTTCTCTTCCTTTGGATTCTTAAAACAAGCTGTTCCAAATTTGATCCACTCCCTTTTGAAATTTCAAAAATCCAATCCTTTGAAAACCTTAAACTTTGAAATTCTTGAGAGCAAAACCACTGATCATTATCGAGAGTTTTCTTAAATGATTCCCGTCATTTAAGATGTAATTAACTATAGGGGCTTGCCCTTATAGGAACTTGAAGAACTCGGGTAATGTAAACCCCGTTTAATTTCTTTATATTAAGCGGTGGAACTTGTCGGCTTATAAAATTGGTTCGCGGACCAAACGGATGTCACAAATCTTCTAGTTTATTTAACCGAGCCCCATCATCAAGCAGTGTGTCTATCCTTCGGGATAGATATACGGTTTGTGGTGCGGTGCTCGTTTATATAAACTATTTGGGATGTGAGATCGGTTTGATTTCATATTGACCCGAACCGCTATTACGCAGTAAATTAACTTCTAAAAGATGACCAAAAACTTGACCCGATTTATAAATAGCGGCTAGTGTGCAAAATCTTAAATGATATAAAAATTGAAAAATATTTTACACACTAGGGGTACTACGCAAGTATACGTATCGTTTCAAGTAATATAGAGTTTTCTTTAAAAACCCCAGTATCGATCCCACGAGGAAGTGAAGTAAGAAGTCTTTAATCAAATTCTAGTATACTACTAATAGTCCTTAGTTTAGAATGTTGATTAAGATTGTGTTTATCTAGCAATTATTCCTAAATGCAAGTGTTAAACGTAAAGATAGTAACTATATCTAAATGTAAATAATAATTCTAAAGATAACCCTTTTTGGATGAATTGGTTTGGAGAATTTTGAGAAATTAAAAACTACTATTCTTATGTAATAAAGTAGATAATGTATAGGATTGAGATGCATTAAATATTGTATGAGCAATCCTATTCTTTACCCTTTGGTCCAGGCATAAAGAACATTGACTAATCCTATGCTTGGTTACTGAATCTGCGGCTAGGCTGAGAGGATACCGGCTCTCACTTTGGAGCTCCCACGTTCCCCTCGCCTGAGGGCTAACAATCTACATGTACGGCTTATTTTTAGGTTTGTGGTGTTGTATTTTTGAAAAGAGGTCGCCTACAGAAATTGTCGGCGAATTTTTAATTTAATTTAAATAAATAATTTGAAAAGTAGTATTTGATTTTGAAAATAATTTTAAATTTGAAAATTTTAAGATATGAAATCGACCGATCTCACATCCCGAATAGTTTATATAAACGAGCGCCGCACCACAAACCGTGTATCTATCCCGAAGAATAGACACATCGCTTGATGATGGGGCTCGATTAAATAAACTAGAAAGGTTTGTGACATCCGTTTGGTCTCGCGAACCGATTTTATAAGTCGACAAGTTCCCCGCTTAATATAAATGAATTAAGCAGAGTTTATATTACCTGGGTTCTTAAAGTTCCCTATAAGGGCAAGCCCCTATAGTTAATTACATCTTAAGTGAAGGAAATCACCTAAGAAAACTCTCGATAATAATCAGTAGTTCTGCTCTTAAGAATTTCAAAGTTTAAGTTTTCAAGGGATTGAATTTTAGAATTTCAATAGGGAATGGATCAAATTTGGAACATTTTATTTTAGGAGTCCAAAGGAAGAGAGGTAGGAGAAATCACGAATTCGAAGCGAACTTCGGTAATTTCCCGACTATCCTACTGTTTGGCTTGAACTTAGGAAAGTCCTAATATTTATTTAATGTTTTGATCTTGCCAATTTTAATTAATTAGGACTTATATTCGTATGATAAAATCATACAAATAGCCTCGAAGATGTGAGGGTTTATGTCGTATCGGACGACTACCTCGGAGTCCTAAGACCGGTTAGGGCTTAATTTACATGATACGATCATGCAAATGCCTAACGAAGAGTTGAGGATTTATGTTGCACTAGGCAAGCTGCCTCGAAGTCCTATGGCTTGGTTATTTAATTCTAAGGAATGTCTTGCTGAAGTAGACTCAGGTTTTGCTGATGACGATGGCCGTGCTGCCCACCATGCTCCAAGCTCCTTGTTGTTGCAGAGGTTTAGTTTTAGAAGTCATAAATCAGGAGATGAGAGAAGTGTTTGGTTTTAGAGAAAATCTTAATTTCCATGTGTCTTTAATATTTTAATTAAAACAAGTCTTAGAGTTGATTAAACAGAACCGATTAAGATCCCACGGTTCCGTCATCCCGACACCGTTATTTTCATCAAATTCACTTAGTCCAGATGAATTTGCTAAACTCAACTGAATGAGTTCCGCACCTTCATTTAGACCGTGGGAAATCCCGTTAGCAACACGTGGGTTACATCATCCGAGGTATTCCCGATCATTCAATGAGACGTTTTAATTTAGTTGTAGTTGTAGTTTTGTTGTTCTGTTTGTGATTAAATTTTGAGTTGTCTTATATTTTGAAATGTTGTGGCGGTGAATTTTTATCTTGTAGTGTCTTTTAATTTAGTTATGGGTTTCAGTTTTGGTTTCTGTCCTAAAGGTGTAAGTTTTCATGCAACAGTTGTTTATCATGCAAGAAAAGTAAGTGCGATGCGATTAAATAAGTTGCAATAAAGTAAATTGCAATAAAATAAAAGCATACCTGGAGGGTCTTCCCGTCATCCCAAGCTGCACTTAAAACACAGTTAGAATATTTAAGCATTTAAAGTAAGTTCCTAGGTAAAGCTAAAGGAAGGGTTATGGTTTTCTACCAAGTTCCTAATCCTATAGCTAGTCATTTCCTATGACGCCTAGGTTCTTGTATCTTAGTTTGAGGACGATTTTCTTCATCAAAGAACAACTAAGTTCAATTGTTCTTATAAATATTCTATCATATTGAGGAAGTGCTTAAGACGAATCTTAAACATCTTTTCAATATTTCTAAGATTGTTTTAAGTCCAAATGAATTTAATTACACAAATGAATTAATCGTCCGAGAGTTTAAGTTTTGTTGTCTTGCTCAGTGAACTAGGACATTTGAATATCCTATGAGCGAAGTAACATTTCCTTTAACACTCCTTTTAAGAGTTATGACATCACGAGCTTTCGAGGGCAAATGGATGTTCAAGTGAGTTGTGATTTAATTTTAGTTAATGGATTTAAGTTTGGAATAGTGTTCAAGTTGTTTTAGATTTATTTTGAATTCTTCATGTCTTAGGTGATGTCATTTAATTCAATTTAATTTAACTTTAATTTAATTTAATTTAATTTAATTTAGTTTAGTTTTAATTTTAATTTAATTCTGATTTAATCCAATTTAGTTTAACTTGATGTGAATTAATTTAATTTAATTTAACTTGATTTAATTTAATTTAATTAATTTAATTTGTTTTAATTTAATTTAATTTAATTTATTTTAATTTAATTTAATTTAATTTAATATATTTTTTTAATTTAATTTAATTTAATTTAATTTAATTTAACTTAACTTAATTTAATTTAATTATTTAATTTAATTTAATTTATTTATTCAATTTAATTTAATTTAGTTTTATTATTATTATATTTTTTTTATTTAATTTTGATTTAATTTAATTTTTAATTTAATTTTATTTTTAATTTTAATTTTAATTGAAAATTTAAAAAGAGTTTAATAATTTAACTTTAATTCAATTTAAATGATTGAGACTTTTAACATTTTAAAACTTAAATTTTAATTACCTTTTTAATTAAGAATTAAATATTATTGAGATGATTAATTTAGGGATCTTTAGATTAAAGAATAAATCTCTTCCTAATAATATCCCTATTTTAATAATTCCAATTTTATTATTCTTCCAAATTTAATCAATTATTTAATTAAGGTTTATTTCAATTATTTTAAATTGTTTAGTAGGTTTCTACCCTTTAATTATTTAAATTTCAATCATCCAAATCAGATTAAAATCATATATTTTACTTATTAATTTTATTAAACCTAAAGTTTTAACCAAGGGTAAAAAAATTTTTAATTACCATTTTGCCCTTCAAGCTTAATAATTTCATAAATCACTAAATTGAGCTTAAATGAACTTGAGATTTTTATGTGACTTCACTCATATGCCAATAAAGACATGAGAGGAGAAAATGTGATTTTTCTGTATTTAATTTATTTATGTAATTATTTTTGGTGGAAAATAGGAATTTCCAAGAAAAATTTAATAATATGACCAAGGGAAAGTTTCTGTCCTTAAGAAAATTATGGGATAATCCTAATGACCAGAGGACCACTTGGACTAATTTTTGTGATTTTTTTAATTATATTTTATTTATTAGAATTATTTTAAGTTCTGGAGTATTAATTAATTTAAAAATAGAATATAAGTTGAAAAATGAATTTTATAATTTTTAAAATTCTCTCTGATATCAAGGATTCCAGAGAACGAAATTTTATAATTTTCTGATTTTTCTTTGATTTACTATAATTATTTTAGTGAAAATGCTAGAAAATACATTTTTTTAATTTTAAAATTACCCTAGGGCTTTAAAATTTAATATCTCATTAAATAGACGTGAGAAAAATATGGGGTTTGTTCCTAAGTGATTAAATTTCAAAATATGACATTTTGGTGAATTTTATTATTTTTGTGAATTTTATTATTTTTCAATTATTAAAATATTAAAATAATACTAAAAAATTAACTTTTTTAGAAAATTGAAATTTTAATTTTCTTAAATTCCCCTGATATCAGAGAGGCTCCAAAACTAATTTGGTGAATTTTTGAAAGGTATTTTGGAAGTTATGAATTTTTTAAAGCTTAAAATGACTAAATGACTTAATCAACCCATTTAGTAGGGTTAACCCAACCCAATTGAATTCAAAATTTTATGGTGGGTTCCTCTAATCCTAAAGGTCAGTGCAGAATTAATTTCAAGTCAATTTGATCTATGGTTAACTCTAATTAATTAGGGGTCTATTTTGGGTATTTAAGCCAATTAGGGTTATTTTGAGTGAACTAACTCAAGTCATATTTTTCCTAGGGTTCTCTGGTCATAAGGAACATCACCAAATTTTCCTAGAATTTATTTCACAACATGCTAATTATTGGAATTAAAATACTCAAAACAGACCACATGCATTTGAAAAATAAATAACTTTTCACAGAGATGGCCTCTGACCTTGGAAAATTCAGGGAATGTTCCCAAGTTCAGGGGCTTCAAAAGCCCTATGGTCTCATGCCATGGTGAATTGTATGAATGCATGGAGAATTAAAACAATGCAGGGAGTAAATAATTAATTAAAAATAAATTACTGGACAAAATTAATTAATTTCATTTCCACATTATTCTCCTCTGTTCACTGAGCAAGAGGGTATTTTTATTTTATTTTTGTGATTTTTCTACACAAAGATATGGATTTTTGAAGTTTAGGGAATTAAATAAACCAGAAAACCCCTAATTTTCTATTTATCCGAGTCGGCGCCGCGTCAACCTTAGCTTCTCCGAAGTGCCGCGTGGCGCGCTCCCATTCGACGCCGCCGCTTGAGTCAGCAGCCCGGGTCCCGCCTTCCGCGTATCATCTGCCGATCCGACCTAATCTGAGCCGTCCGTCCGCGCGTGTATTAAATGGACGGCATCCATTCATCGTCCCCAAGCGTCCTCACCCATGAGCCGTCCACACTAAATCCCTAATAGCTCACTCGATACTCAATGGATTTTTGTGTTCTTATGCTCTATGGATTCGTCTTGAAGAGACGAATACATCTATACGGTGATCATGCATTGAAATTAAAGCATTTGAAATGGAGAATCTCCGAAGCTCGGGATGAAGAATTAGCTCATACCTTTGCTCGGAGAAGTGTGGCTTCAATCCGAGGGTTGTGTCACCTTCGATTGCGTCCCGGCAAGCTCCGGATGAAGTCTCCCGGTTTGGTGAATTGCCTAGGTAGGATTTCGACCACGACCGACCACAAAGCTTGGAGGCCGGAGCAACCGGGTGGCTCGGAGATGGGGCTTTTGCCGGTGGACACCTTCTCTTGGTCCGGTGAAGGTGTAGGACCAATCAATTTGAGGATTGATCCACCGTGGAGAAGTGTCCTGGTTTTGGGTGGAATTTCAGTTGAGAAATTGGATTTTGTCAGTGGGGATTAGGGCGAATTGCCACTGGGGATCAACTGCTCTAAGGGTGGAGAAGGGTTTGGAACGATTTTGGCAGAGTTTTGGCAAGGTTTGTGCAACTCTCTTTCCATGGCCGTGAGGGTGAGGGGTTTAAATAGGAGAGGCTGGAGGGCCTCCCAGGGGGGTTTAAGGCTGGGGATCAGCTGCCCTGGGCATGGGAAGAACAGCCATGGTGGCCATTGGGCATGGGGCAGCTCAGCAAGGTGGAATTCCAAGGTTTGGCTCCTCCCCATGTCTCGGCCACGGCGTTTTCCGGCGGCCTGGTGGTCGGCCGGCAGTGCAAGGGTCACCCTCAAGGTCGTGGAGGTCGGGGGTCGAAGTTAGTGAATTCAATTGAAGCCTTACATGTGTAAAGTGGTTGGATCAAAATGGCATGGGGAGGTGGCTTCTTTTGCACTTGGTTTGGTCAACCCATTGAAAATGGGCTTGGTTCACCTCCCCATGGTTGATTTGGGCCGAGGGAGGATCGGGTGAATCGCCTAGAAAAGGGTGGAGAGGTCACCATCCATGAATATTTTGATTAATCATGGATTAAGGTGAAGCATTAAAAGGGTTAAAACCTTTTTAAGGGGGCTTAAAAGAGGCTCCTCCTTTTGCCATTAATGGCTTGATCACATGTCAAACCTTCCATGGCTTCATGTGGCTTGTTCATGGCTTGCATTTGGCTCCATTTGGCTTGGGAAAAGTTTAGTCAATTTCATGAAAATGGGTTTTGTGACTTTTGGCATTTTGGTGAGGGTTGCCATGAGGTTTAATTTTGGAATAATCCAATGATGAATTTAGGATTTAGGGATGATTTCAATTAAAGGGATGATAAGGAGAAATTTCATGTGGGCTTTAGGATAGGCTTGGGCTTTTGAAATTATCTTAAGAATGAGCTTTTAGGAAGGCTAAAGGGGGGGCCTTCATGTTTGAAAATGGGCCTTTGGATAAAAAAATTTTGTAAAGGGCCATGTCAAATAAATGTTGGGATTGGTTTAAGGATGTACCATGAATGATTTGAAACAAACTTGAGGTGATTTGGGTTTGAATTGGGTTGGATATGGGCTTTTTGGTAAAGAGGCTAAGATGGGCCAAAATGAGCTACCATGGGCCAAAGTTGGGCTAAAGTTGAAATTGATGTAAAATTAATGTTGGGAAATGTTTATGTGAGTGTTTCAAAGAGGTTTTGGCTTGAGTTGGGTTTTGATTTTGAGGTTTGGGCCTATTTGGGTTAGGTTTGGGTTTAGGTCAAAATTGGGCTTTTTGATTTTGGGTTGAATTTGAGTGGGGTTTGGGTCAAAATCTTGGGCAAATCATGTTAGTGTTTTGTTTATGGGGGTGTTAAGGAAGGTTTAGAAAAGATTTGGGGTTAATTGGAGTTGAATTGGGTGAGTTTGGGCTAAGTTTGGGTCATGGGTCCAAATTGGGCTTTAAGGCCCAAAGTGAAATTGGATTCAAATGTCAATCAAATTGGACTTGGATTTGGTCTAGATTGGTGTTGGGGATGTTGAATTGAAGTTTAGAATTGAATTGGACCAGAATTTGGGTCAATTGGGTAGGTTTGGTTTGACATTGGGTTCACTTTGGGTTAAAATGAGTCAAATTGGGGGTTTTGATAAAAGTGGGGTAAATTGACAAAATTGGCCCATGATGTAGTTGAACAAAATGAAATTGGGAATATTTGGGATTTTTTGGAATTTTCTGGGAATTTTCTGAATTTTTGGATTTTTTGGCTAAGAGGGGTATTTTGGGTATTTGGAGGGTATTGGGAGGTATTTTTGAAATTTTTGGTATTTTTGGCTATGGATGATCAATTTGATTGGTGAGGAAATGTTTAGGAATGATTTTGGAGAATTTTGGGTGATTTGGAAATTTTGGAAGATTTGGATAATTTCAAGGGTTTTGGGTAGGCTAAGTGGGTGTAGGGTCCCGGGGGTCAAAAATCAAAAATTTGGAAAATTGAAGATTGGGTGAATGTAAGTGGAATGAAATCATTTTGGTTGAGCTATGAAGCCATATCAAGCCCACATGAGCCATGAAGGGACTCATTTGAGGCATTCACTATGTTGTTCCTAACCCTCTTAGCCAAGGGCTTAGGGGTTAAGGACCATCCATGTGAATCACCTTCATGAGTTAGGAGGTCAAATTGGGTATGGGTGTGTTTTTAGGAGGTGTGTGAAAGTGTAGTGTATAGGTGTAATGTGTGTGTAAGTCAACCCTTCACCAGACCGAGCCACCCGAAGGCGGTCCTAAGGCCAAAGAGTCCTATAGAACTCATCCTTTAAACTTCCACATTCGATCTCAACCCTCTAGGTGATTAGGGGTCTACAATCAAGTTTGTGGAGTTTGCAGGGAGTTAAGAAGTGGTTTGAATTTCTAAGTGGTGGGTCCCAATTCTAATCCTCTAAGATAGTCAAAGGAAAAGCCTAAGGCTAGATCCTAAGTACTAAAGAGAAGAAGAGAAGACCTCATCAAAAATGAGGTCAACACTACACTTCAGCACCCAAACGATAGGACCGAATTGAGGATTTTAGCCTGTCACTCTAAAATCTCCAATTCTACATCCGATAATTATATTTCTCTATTTATTTGCATTCAATCCCCATGAACTTCACCATCCATGGAATTTGAATGTGGTTTCACTTTGTTGAGAATTACATATTCTCTTTCAGGGCTTAACGCAATTACAACGAATTTTAACACTACAATGGGCTCTTATTGCAATGTAAATGAAGTGCAAGTAAAAACCATCACATTTATAATTAAATTTACTTATACCATGCATCACAAAATCCTAAACATGATTTCTACTCATTGAAAAAGAAAAATAAAAGGAAAACAATGGCATAATCTTCTTATGTCACTATTTCCAAAGAAGAAGAAAGAGTAAGAGAGATGCGTCACAAAACACGAAGAAAACATAAAGGAAACTTCATTTAACAAAAGCAAATCCACTAAATAAATGTTTACAAAATTATAGGATAATGAAGAACAATACTTAGCTTTTTCCCCTTGAAAGAAAGATGAAGATCTTTCCCATAAAGTCTCCCGGCGATCCATGCAATGCTTGCGAAATCCCTCACAAATTCTCTCAAAATCTCCTCTCCAATCTTTCCAAAAGGGTAGAAATCTACATTTCTACTCTTCATCTAAGAATCCTAAACATTCCTCTAAGTTTTTCCCTCCTTTCCTCAATTGTTTCTCTCTTTTTTCTAACATATATTCGCCATTTTAAAGAGTATGGACGAATTTTGAAGAGTTTGCTTAAGCACCCCTTCGAAAAACCGTCCAAATACATCGAATATTGGCCCAAAACCGCCAAATGTAGGTTCATGCTCATCCGGGCCGCTGTCGGCGGGTTTGAGACCGTTGTCGGTGGCCTTTTCGGCCATATTTCGGTGGTCTGGGGAAAATCTCGCCGTCGGCGAGATCGATCTCGCCATCAGCGAGCAGGCTGTTGTGCGGCTCCACGGTTTCGCTCCGTTTGGCTTCGTTTCAACTCCGTTTCGCCCCATTTTAGTTGCGTTGCGTTCGTAACAGATAGCCCTACAAAATAAGTATAAAAATAACATTTCTTTAAAGTATAATCTCATCAAAAATATGCAAGAAGTGTAAAAGATATTAAGCATCAAAAGACTTATCGAAAGGTGTCAGGGCAAAATTTCATTTCTTGCTCGTTTTTGCTCCAAATTGCACCGTTTTTGCTTCCTTTTGCTCCAATCACAATTTCTTGTACCTAAAACCAAAAAACATACAATATACCTTCCTTTAAAGTGTAATATCATCAAAAATAAGTAAAATGATATAGCAAAAAGCGTATATATTTTAGGCGTGTCACATATCTTAAAATTTTCAAACTTAAAATTACTTTCAAAATCAAATGCTACTTTCTAAATTATATATATATTTAAATTAAATTTAAAATCTAAAAATTCACCGACAACTTCTCTAGGCGACCCCTTTCTTAAAATACAACACACAAACCTAAAAATATGCTGACACCATGTGTAAGGCAGGTTTATATCATTAATTCCTTCAAAGACTAATGACTTGTTTATGATTTAAAATGTGCCTATCTGCCATTATACAAATTTTGATGCGATGAGAGACAACATGAATGAAATTTATCGATATTTAGCAGATGAAAGTGAAGAATGGGAGATAAGAGACAAATGATTTGTAAGTTTTTCTACAACATTTTTAAATCTGGCATCGAAGCAATCACATTATTTAATATATGTAAAGTTACTCACAACAATGAAAATAAGTAAAGTGACAAAGGAATGTGCAATTTTAAATTACTGTATTCAATGGGAAGGCTTATCGCTCTTTCAATTAAAGTTGGGCTTGTAGTGTATTAAGAATATTTAAGATTAATTATGTTCTATTTTCAAAATCTCATTAAAAAAGATAGATCAAATCTAACTCACTACTAAGCCCTTAAGATTTCATGTGTAAATTTATGATTGTTAGAAATGTTGAATTAAATGGGTTTAAATCTTATCAAAAGATTGCAATTTATAATTTGATCTCTAGTTGGGGCCTCAAATTCAGGAATTATTATCTTTATAACATAAACCCACTATTCTAGAATCTTCCAATTGATTAACCTCCAAGTCATAATGATTCAGTAAATTACAATTTTTCCTTTGTTGTAAGTAGTGATGAATTGTTTTCGACCACTTCAACCCTTTGTGTTTCAATCATCCAAAGTATTTTGGTCTGATCAATATTACCCATTTACCCTTTAACTAATCCTAAATTTTAATTAGATCTTAAAATTCCATAATTACTATTTTGCACTTAATAATTTTCCACTTCATAATCATTTAAATTTAACTCTAATGACTTTGAAATTCAATAGTTATCCTACTCATGCATCCATTAGAACATCATAGGTGAAATAATGTATTTTCTAATTTTTATTTAATTTTAATAATTATTTTATCTTCAAAATGAGAATTTTTGAAGATAAATAAAATAACTAAGTAAAATAAAACTTTTTTACTTAAAAAAATTATTGGAGGTTCAAAGAGGTCAGAGGACCACTAGGAACAACTTTTTTTATTTTTCTTTAATTATAATTTAATTTTTATAATTATTAAATGAGCATTTTATGAACAAACAAATAGAAAAATATATTTTTGTCATTAAAAATTTCTTTTATATTTTTTATAAATCCCTTTGACCTCAAAGTGCTCAGAGAAAATTATTTTATATTTTTCTCATATTTATTTAAATTTAAATAAATTTTAAATTAAAAAATAGGTAAAAAATAAAATAATAATTTAAACTCTAATTTTATTTTTCTTAGGTGCCCCTGGTTATAAAGAACACCTCAAACAACTTATATATTTTTCTGATTTTCTTTTAATTTATATAATTATTTTAAGAAAAAAATCAAATTTACTTAGAAATTTAATTTTTCATCAAAAATAATTTTAATAACTTTGTGACTTTCCTAAGAGCATCATAAAGTGGTAAGCTTAAATTTGGCCCAGTTTAGTGATTATTTGAATTATCTTGTATTTTTTTTAATTTTAAAATATAAAAATAAATTTAAACTTTTAGAAATCCAACTTTTATCTTTTCTTGATTCCTCAACCATAGCGAACCTATCAAACACATTTTTATAATTTTATGATTTATATTCTATTTATGATAATTATTTTAATTTTAAAATAGTGATTTACCTTAAAATTATGGTTTCTTAAGTTAGAAATGCTCTTTGACTTAGAAAAAATGAGAAAATCTCTAAATATGAGTGGAATGACCCTTAAAATTTTACATCATTCTGATTTTACTTAATTATTTAAATTTAAAACAAACTCTGGAGTATTTAATTAATTAAAAATAATATACAAGAAAGAAAATTTTGAACTTTAGTTCATAATTTTTCCTCTTTGGCACAACACATTTTTTAACGTCATTAACTTGGAGCAAATGATTCTTTGGATCAAAATTCCATTTAAGTAATCCTTGATGTCGCTTGATCTTTTTTAGATCCGGGGAATTCATATAAAATCTTGAATTTTAATTTTTCATTACGGCCTCTTCCTTTTGAGATGGATTTATATTATTTTCCCTCATATTTCTTTCTAGATCAATATTCTTCTATTAATTTTCTCGATGTTAGCATATTAATATCATCCTTGAAATTGATAAGAAATTGATCTTTATAAGATCATGATATCTCTGAAAATTTGGATCAGATTCTCTGGATAGTCGGATTCGGGATCAAATTCTTCTATGTCACTCTTTTTTTAAGTTATCTTCCAATTCTTCCCCTTTATAATTATTAAATGAAGGAGGATACATCTTAGTTGAGGAAATAGGTTTTTCTAATTCCTTAGGAATTTCTTCCGATGGTTTTCGAAATATCATATCCTCTTTCTCAACTACGAAGTTCTTTGAAATTTATCCTCGAAATTGTTTTAAGTTCTAGTTCGATAATTTTATCTTGTTCATCATTCGATTCGGGTTTTTCTTGTGATTGAGTCGCATACGAAGATATAAAGACTTGTTGTGTAGATGAATTCCTGAATAGATAGGCTTTAAAATTGTATGAAATTTTTATCATCTTAAGTTCATAGATTTGTCAACAAATGGAATTAAAAGTTTCTTATTTTTGGTAGTCATCATTTCGCACCTCCTACTGAAACATCATCTGATCTTAACTTTCGTAGTGTTTTAGAATGTCATGAAAATCTATTTCAATCTCATCTTTTAGCACTCTCGAAACTTTCTTTAAAATGGTCTTTGCCAGATAATCGATTTCATCGAGTACGAAATAATCGTCATCTTTTCTCTCGGCTTGATGTTCATAGTCTTTAGTAAATCAAAAGTTACTTCTTTAGTCATTAATATTCATAGTCAACTTTCCTTTTTGCACATACATCATAGCTTGTCCGATATGAGGAAAGGTCTCCCTAAAATAATTGGAATTTCTTTATCTTCCTTCATATCTAATACAATAAAATCCGAAAGGAAAGATAAATTTATCGAAACTTTAACAAGCACATCTTCTATAACTCACTTTTGGATAAATGATAGATGTCAATGTGAAGGGTTACGATGTAGGAGAAATATCGACAAAACTGTAGCTACTGAAAATATAGATAGAGCCATCTTTTGTTAATGCTGAAATATTTTAAAAATCATCAAAGCTTTTCCACATAATTTTTCTCCGATTGCACGAATTGTAAAGCTACGAAAAGGATCTTTAAGTTTGGGGAAAATTTTTGAAGTATGGCATTGCACTCCTCACTTAGTACAATTGTCTCATAATCTACCGAGAATTTCCTTTTCTTGTTCGATATATCCTTTATAAACTTTGCATAACTTGGCATGTTCAAAGCTTCGGTTAAAGGAATATTTATTGTTAACTTCTTAAGTACTTTCATGAACTTTGAAATTTTTTTATCCAACTCATGTTGTTTAAGTCTTTGAGGAAATGGGTAGTGGTTTTTCCAAATTGATTTTAGTTGAAGATATTAATTTTTCCAGAGATCCTTAGAAACATATTCTTGAGTCTTTTAAGTTTCCTTTGTTTCTCTCTATTCAGCATCTTTCTCTTTTCTAACCACATCCTTTATATCTCTTTTAATTTTAATTGAATGACTTCTATTTGTTCATTAGTGTTCTCTTTAGGGTTGATCTCATTGTTGCTAGGAAGTGTTCATTGGTGTCTACATTGCTAAGTGAATTAGCAATTTGTCCCGATTGATTCTGTATGTTTCTAATCGCGGCATTTTGACTTTGCGATTAGTTTCCCATTTGCAATACCACTTCTTCCCATAGACATTTTCTTATCCTCAATTTGTTGATCATTGTTAGAGTTCGGTGAATATGAAGTTATAGTTTGTGTTCCCACGGTTATTCTGACTTCCATTATGATTTGCATGATTATTTTCCCGTTTCGGTTTCCACCATCGATAGTATGATTCCATATATATTTAGATGGATTCTCCGACTGAGTTGTAAAAGTTAGAGTACGGGTTGTGTATGGTATTTTAAAGTCTCATATGATAATTTAGAATCGAAACGTAGGCCACTAATGAAGCATAATACATTGAGTAAATTGAGGTTGGATTTCGTTTTCCAAATTGGTCCAACTTCCTTGATATTGTATGATACGAGATGCTATAATTGTAATGGCATCTTTATCATGAACACTAGCTACATTTTATGATTTACGCTTGTAAGTGATTGAAATTCATTTGTAGCCGTTTTTCTTGATTAACGCATACGCTTCATCGAATGATTTTGACATGATATTTTCTTGTGTGGGTTGTACTGTGGGAGCTGGAACCCCTAGGGGTGAGTCTCTTAATGTAATTTTTTGGTATTTTAGCTTTGTGGATTCACCTCCCCTCCCCTCTTTGTAACAATTATTTTGTATTAACACGTAGGGAGCCACAAGAGCTCTTTCCCTTATATATATATATATATATATATATATATATATATATATATATATATATATATATATATATATATATATATCTGTGTGTGTGTGTATGTCGCATTCCTTGTCCGAGTTCGTGGTGGTGTCACTATAAGTCCCCTCTCGCAAGAATTTGATCCATGTCGTAGTCATCAGGGGTCAAATTAGGGCACATAACGTGGTGCTCTCATCATGATAAGTTTGTGTATATAAGACAGGCAGTTCTTAGTAACATCCAGCTCACTGGGTACAATGCCATCCAGATGAACCAAGCAGTAATGAATGGGATTGCTCCATTACCCTGAAGGTCCCAACCAGCCCAGCTGGAGGAGATGCTATCCTAATTCAGATTCAGAAGGTTGATATTAAGGGATATCGACAGATTTCTCCAAATAATCTGGGAGAATCTGCAACTGAAAAACAAGTGTGGGGCTGAGTCTTCATCCATCAGCAAAGCTTACAAAAGGAAGGACCCTTACGTCCTCTAAGTTTGAGAATGTCATCTATAGGAAGGAGATTCATGAGGACTTTCCAAGAGGAATAACTCATAGAGGGTGACAGGCTCTTGTTCCAGGGGGTCTCACCCCATGGGACAGCATCCCATTGGTAAAGTTTGGCATAGATAGTTTTGGATAGGTTCTGGTGAGGATTAGTGTTCCACAGAATGATATATTTCTTCAACCTGTCAAATTACATGATAGAGACCTGCTAGGGTTTGGGCATGGCTGGTGACTGCGGCGGATTTATGGGGAAGGTGGGAGGTCTTTCTGGAGTTTTTGACACTCTTGGCTCTTTGTTTTTAGTATTTTAGTGCTAGTTCTGGGAGTCTCCAGGTGTTTTCCCCTGGTAAGGGACATGATCCTCTTAATAACTCTGATTTGCTTATGTTTCCCAAGCTCTACATGACACGGCTACTGGTAAAGGGACTTGTCCCTTTATTAACCCCCTTGGAGTCTAGGATGGCCTCCCTGCCATATTCTTCTCTGAACAAGAACTAGAAGATCTAAATGAGGAAGTGAAGCTTACTTTAATTGGCAGATTTCCCTTGGGTTACCCTAAGATTGAGTTGTTAAGAAACTTTTTTGACTCCTTAAATTTTTTTGGTGCATGATGGATGGGGCTTCTTAATGGCCGAGACCTGCTAATACATTATACTAATGAGGAGGATTATGCAAGGCTAATTGCCAAACAATCTAATATCATTGATGGTCATGAAATGAAATTATAGAAATGAACTTCTGACTTTGACCCAAGTAAGGACTGCCTATGTTTCCTATTTGGTTTAAATTCCCAAGATTACCTTATAGATATTTCAATCAGAATGTCTTACTCCAAATTAGCAAAGCTATTGGCACCCCTTTTAAGATGGATCCTCATACTTTCAATAAGGAAAGACTAGCTACTGCCAGGGTTCTTATTGAGAGAGACATCACCATACCTGAAATTAAAAAAGTTTGGGTTGGCTCAGTCCTTGATGGAGCATGACAAGATGTAGTAATAAAGAAGAGGCCTTATTACTGTTACCATTGCAAGATGTTTGGGCACAGTAAGGAGAGGTGTTTCTGGCTGCTCCTCCCCAAGAAAGCTCCCATTCATAGAGGACCTGCTGGTGTTTCAGATTAAGGACCTTCCATCCCACTAGAGCTATTGGAGTGGATGTTGTTGCCCCTCTGCAAATAAGGGATAGAACAACAACTCCCCCCAATTCCTTCTGCTGGAACAACTATGGAGTTAGGTATCACTACAAATATTAGACCTATTGTGATAGATTTGCACCAATCTACTGTTCCTGAGGTTGTGGCTGAAGTCCCTATGGAACTGTCCCCTTTGAAGGCAATTTCCATTGAAGATGACGATTTAACTAATTTGAACTCACCTGTGGGTTCTGATGATCTTGAATTGGCTTGAGAAGGTGTTGGTCTCAACCCTGATAGGATTGATCACCAAAGAAAGAAGATGGAAAAATTGTCCATGGAACTCAAAAGGTTACAAGATGACTGCTGTGTGACCTCTGGAGACAACCCCTTCAATTAGATGTTAGACTCACTTTCCAGGACTAGGGAGAAGGATCAAGTTACCCCAGCCTTAAAAGAACATGGGGTAGTTGTTTTCACTCCTCTAACCCTCCCATTAGCTGACAATGTCAATGTAACAGAAGTTTCCCCTAGAGATAAAGCTAAAAATGAATATAGTAAAGGATTTCAGTACCTTAGGCAGTGCAGTAAACAGTTAGACGAAGATGCTTTAGTACAGATGAATAGAGAGTTAGACGAAGAATGACAAGTTTAAAATGTTGACCTCACTTTTTTTTAGAATCATTCACCAAACACCTTAAGAAAGGAAGTCTACCTACATTGACCTCCTAAAAACAATAAACCCTAAGACCTAGGGTGAAACCTTGACAAAATCTTCTTGACCACAAAATTAACCTTAAAGATAAATTTTGACATGATCAAATTGACATTGATCAAAATCAACAAAATTTTAATTCAAAAGTCACCACATTGACCTTTGAATTAGTCTAAACCAAAATGACAAAATCACAAATATTGTGATCAAATCAACATGACAAGGTTGAAAAACTCACATTAGACATCTTGAAACTAAAATTGACCAATTTAGTTTAACTTAGGTCAACCTAGGTCAACATTGGTTAACCATGGTCAACACTTACCAATTTTGGTCAAAACACACAATTCTGAATAAAAATGATAAAAAAATGATAAAGAATGAAAAAAATGATAAAAATGAAATAAAAATGACAAAATTAATGAAATACTTAATTTCAAAATTATTTTGATTAATTAAATTGACTAATAATTTAATTTTTAACATTTTATTTAATGACATAATTAATTGAAATAAAAATTAAATTAAAAGTTACAAAATGACAAATTACACTAAAATGAAATAAAAATGAAAAAAATAATCAGATAATTAATTTCAAAACTATTTTTGAATAATTAATTGACTAATAATTTAATTTTTAAAATTTTAATTAAAGACATAATTAATTAAAATGAAAAATTAAATTAAAAGCCATGAAAATGATAAAATGCAAAATTTTGATTAAAAATAATGGAATAAATCAAATAATTAATTCCAAAATTATTTTTCATTATTTAATTAACTAATAATTTAATTTTTTTATTTTAATTAATGAATTAATTACTTAAAATAAAAATTAAATTAAAAAGTCATAAAATAAGACAAAATTTCATTTTCTAATCAAAATGACATGAAATTAATTAAATAATTTATTCTAAAAATTTTGTGTATTAATAATTTAATTAATAAATTTTCAAACTTTTTATTTTAATTAATTAATTTTAATTAATTAAAATGAAATTAAATTAAAACAAGGGGGGGGGGGGGTAAAATGACATTTAACCCTTTAAAAATTAATTATGACATAATGATTGATAATTCAAAAATTTTAAAACCCTCTTATGACATCATGATAGGTTTCACATAACCTATCAGACTCATTAAGGATGAATTAACTCATAAAAAGACTCATGATGATAATTCACATGAATGGAGAATTTTTACCTTAACCATGGTTAAAGTAAAAAAATGACATTTTCATCATTAGAAGGAGATGAGGTGTCACTCCTTCATGCAACCTCAAGAGAGCTTATGGTGACTCATTCATCACCATACCTCTTAACCAATAGGAGAGAGCATAAATTCGCATCATGCTCACATCATAAGGTGACATCATAAATCAAATTTTGAAAATTTAAGGAAAATAAGGGGCATGTGTCATCCCCTCATGAAAATTTAAATGAGGTTGAGAAATATGAAGGCCTTAGCTTCCTTGACTCATCACTAACCTCCCCTCTAGCCAATAAGGAGGAGATGAAATAATCACATGGAATTTGGGGCTCATTATAACCATTGGAAGGCAATCATTACCATGGCATGGGAATGAGAGAAATCAAGCTTATGTAGCCTTCTCCCCTTTGTCCATTGAAGGTGATGAAAGATTTTCATGGGGGAGGCTGATCCAAGGTAAAACAAACCAGCTCCAATCACCTCCCAAGCTCCCAATGGGTGAGGCCATGGGAAAAATCCAAGCCAACCACCATCTCCTTCACCATGGTTATGTAGGCTAGTTAAGCATGGAATTGCTCAATCTATCATTTTCATAGCTGAAACCCTACTCCTAGGCATCAATAGGGGTGTTGGCAACTCCCCCAAATCATCCTAAAGCTCAGCCAAGCCTTTCTATAGCCATTGATGTCTATAAATAGAGCAAAACCTGAGAGAAAAAAAAGAGAGGAAAAGTGACCCATAGCTACCAAAATATTCCTCAAAACCTCTAGCTTTCAACATAAGAAAGCTTGCTAAGGACCTTAGCTATCAATCCCAATCAAATCCTAGCCCTCAGCTAGCCCCTAGGCTCCACAAAATTAGCCCAAACAAGGCTACTCGAGAGCCCTAAGCCAAGAGAGGGAGAGAAATTTGCAAAATTCCATAGAGTGCTCCAATCCAAAAACTTCCTACATGAAATTTGTTGCTTAGGACTAGAGCAATCAACCCCAACCAAAGTTGAGCCATAGAACTGACTCCATCAAGTTAATTTGGCACTACACCATGCCAAGCTGTTTCTTTTGAATTCACACCGCCCTCTATTAGATCTTCAACTTGGACTCAATTTAAACCCAAATTGACTTGAGATCAACCTTAAGGAGGCTAAAGTGAAGCATATCAAGCATTCAATTTAACTCCAAAGCAACTTGAGGATAAGGTACGGGAGAATTATCAAAATTATTGTATTTAACATATGTCCCATAATACTTACATTTAACCCTCTCAAAATCCATCCATCACCGTATGGATGGGTGCTTCGCGTCGAGATGATCATTTAAAAAAAAAATTCGCTCAACTCCGTTGAGAATCGAGTGAGATCTTCATTCTAGAAGATCAACGACGCATGGGAGGAGAGAGGAAAATAATTCTGGAATTTTATTTATTCCAGATTGTCCTTAAAAACTTCAAAATTGCATAACTTTGTGTAGAAAAATTACAAAAATAAACTAAAAATACCTCTAGAAAGCTCTTTAAGAGGAAAAAAATTATGAAATTAAAATCATAATTTTATTCTCTGTATTTAATTTTTAAATAATTAAACACTCTCTGAAGTATTTTAATTATTAAAAATTATTTACAAATCAAAAAAATCTGAAACTTTGGGGAATTTATCTTTTTGCGATTACGAGATGTTCTCTGATTTTTCCTAGGTTAGAAACCCCCTTTAAGACCTCTTTTCTTAATTTTTCAAGACATTTTTTAATTATTTCAAATAATAATTATAAAAAATGAAAATTAAAGAAAATAAAATTTAATATGGTTAGAGAATTTAGGGTGACTGACATTAACCCTAATATGACATTTCCTAGGCCATTAAATAACTTTAAATGACATCTTTTCAATTAAGGGTAAAAATTTATTAAAATTTAATAATTTAAACCCTTAAAAACACCTTTTTCACCCAAATTGGCCTATCCTTTCATGAATCAAATCAAAATTGGAATTAAGCTCTAAAAGATATACTTCAACCATAGAAAAATTCAAAAATGACAATTTTCTCTTTTAGGGTTAAAAATAGTAAATTTTAAATTTACAATTTAAACCCTAAAAATAACTTAAATCCTAAACTTAGCTTCAAATGACATTTAGGGTTGACCAAATCTTAAGCTTTAGGTCTGGTTAGATCTAGGGTAAACTCAAACCCTAACTGACATAGGTTTTACTCATCACCTCAGGACTAGTGGGTCTGACCCTTATAGACCCAAAGTCAAAACCCAAAATGTTAAGTTCAAACTTACATTAAGTCTAAGATGACAAATTAGACTTAACAAAACTAAGTTAAACCTTAATCTCATTAGGTTTAATCAATCAAACTCCTTAATTAAGTTTAAAAGACAAATTAGACTTAACTAATCATCTAAATCCTAATTACATTTGATTTAAGACAAACCACCCTTAATTAAGTTTAAAAGACAAATTAGACTTAATTAATCATCTAAATCCTAATTACATTGCATTTAAGACATAAAACATCCTTAATTAAGTTTAAAAGACAAATTAGACTTTTTAATTATCTAAATTCTAATTACATTGGATTTTAGACATAAATCATCTTTAAGTAAGCTTAAAAGACAAATTAGACTTAATTAATCATCTAAATCTTACTTACATTGGATTTAAGACATAAACCATCCTTAATTATGTTTAAAAGACAAATTAGGCTTAATTAATCATCTAAATCCTAATTACATTGGGTTTAAGACATAAACCATCCTTAATTAAGTTTAAAAGACAAATTAGACTTAATTAATCATCTAAATCCTAATTACATTGGGTTTAAGACATAAACCATCCTTAATTAAGTTTAAAAGACAAATTAGATCTAATTAATCATTTAAAACCTAATCATATTGGGTTTAAGACATAAATAATCCTTAATTAAGTTTAAAAAGACAAATTAGACTTAATTAACCATTTAAACCCTAATCACAATGGGTATAACACATAAAAAATCCTTAATTAAGTTTAAAAAACAAATTGGACTTAATTAACCATTTAAACCCTAATCACATTAGGTTTAAGACATTAATAACCCTTAGTTAAGTTTAAAAGACAAATTAAACTTAATAAACCACTCAAATCCTAATTACATTGGGTTTAGACTTAATCAAATTCTAATGAAGACATATTAAACATAATTAAACCATAAACCCTAATTAGACTTAAACACCAATTAAGTCTAATTAATCTAATTAAACCTTACATAACAAGGTTTAAATAAACCATAAACTCTAATTAGACTTATCCCCTAATATGTCTAATTAATCAATTAAACCTTATCCAAATTAGGTTTAATTAATCCTAACTCTAATTAGACTTAACCCATAATAAGTCTAATTAAATTATTAAACCTTACCTGAATTAAATTTAATTAACCATAAACCAATTAGACTTAACCCAAAATAAGTCTAACTAATCAATTAACCTTATCCAAATTAGGTTTAATTAACTTTAAAGTAAACCTAACTTAAGTCTAACCCATATTAGACTTAAGTCAAACCGTACTTAGGTTCAACCTGACATGAACCTAGGTCTAACCTAAACCTAACTTAAGTCTAAACCATATTAGACTTAAGTCAAACCATATTTAGGTTCAACCCGACATGAACCTAAGTCTAACTTAAACCTAACTTAAGTCTAACCCATATTAGACTTAAGTCAAACTAACTTAGGTTCAACCTGACATGAACCTAAGTCTAACCCAAAACTAACTTAAATCTAACCCATATTAGCCTTAAGTCAAACCATACTTACGTTCAACGTGATATGAACCTAAGTCTAACTTAAACCCAACATAAGTCTCACCCATATTAGACTTAAGTTAAACCATACTTAGGTTCATCCTGACATGAACCTATGTCTAACCTGAAGCTAACTTAAGTCTAACCCATATTAGACTTGAGTCAAACCAAACTTAGGTTCAACCTGATATAAACATAAGTCTAACCTAAACCTAATTTAAGTCTAACCCATATTAGACTTAAGTCAAAACATACTTAGGTTCAACCTGACATGAACCTAAGTCTATCCTAAACCTAACTTAAGTCTAAACCATATTAGACTTAAGTCAAACCATACATAGGTTCAACCTGACATGAACCTAAGTCTAACCTAAACCTAACTTAAGTCTAACCCATATTAAACTTAAGTCAAACTATACTTTGGTTCAATCTGACATGAACCTAAGTCTAACCCAAACCTAACTTAAGTTCAACCCATATTAGACTTAAGTCAAACCATACTTAGGTTTTACATGACTTAAACCAAAGTTTAACCCAAACCTAACTTAAGTTCAACCCACATTGAATTTAAGTCAAAACCTAAACCTTAGGTTCAACTGACATTGAACCTAACTCTACTCAACTGGACATAAATCTTAGGTTTAACATGACATGAACCTAAGTCTAACCTAAATCTTGTTTAAGTTCAACCCACATTGAACTTTAGTCAATACCTAAACCATAGGTTCAACTGATAATGAACATAACTCTACTCAACTGGACATAAATCATAGGTTTAACTAACAATGAATCTACCCCAACATAATTTAAGTTCGACCCAAATCGAATTTAACTCAACATGAATTGACATGAATCCTAAGTTCAACTTAAATCAAACATAACACAACTTAAATTGACATAAAAACCTAATACAAAAATTTTAGGTTTGACATAAACTGAACTTGACATGAAGTTCAATTTAAATCAAACTTAACTTGACATAAAATCCAAGACCGACACAAATCCTGAAACCTAACCCCAAATTGAATTTAATTGAAGCTAAACTAACACAAATATTAATAAAATAAACCTAAAACCTCAAATCAAACCAACATCAAATCAGACCTGAATTGACATAAAACTTAAAAACCAAACTTAAAATTGACATTAAATATAAAGTCACGTAAAACTCACCAAAATCAACATAAATTTTAGCTTCAACCCAAATTTAACTTAAATCAACATAAACTATAGGTTCAACCCAAATTGAACCTTAATCGACATAAACCTTAGGTTCAACCCAAATTGAATCAAAATCGACATAAACCTTACGTTCCTAATCTTTCCTCTTTTCCATGGGAAAGAAGGACCATAAAAACCCAAATTAAACAGTCTAGCTGCCCTAATGTTGTGGGTGAATTGTAGCATACTATTATGGTTGGGGATCCTCACCCTAAAATTTTCACTAGGATCTTTTATGCTATTAAAGTCACCTTCAACTAGCCAATTTCCATATTTTTAAGCACTGATGGCCTGTAGATCCACCCACAATGTTTCCTTGTCAATAGCAGTACTGCCAGCATAAATGAAAGTAGCATAGCCTGAAAATTGAGCAAAATAGAAATGCATTTGAAGAAATTGGTAATTATCTAACAGGTTATTACAATTCATTTCTTTCCTGTAGAAAAGCCAAATTTTATTGTTTTTATTTGGGTAAAAGGTGTAATTCTGAAACTTTCTTCTATATCATTAAATATTCCTATGCACCATAGGTCCTTATAAAGCAATAATCCAAAATTTATGTGTTCTGTTAAGATGGAGAAGCCTGTTGAGAGTGTCAGAACATGAAACACCCCTAACATTCTGATGCACCAAAAATATATACAATTTTTGCTATATAATTTTACCCATTTTTTGTGATATTGCACTTTCAAGAAAGGTATTTTACATGATTTGTTGCAGGTATGATGTTTTTAGGTGTTTGGAGTGAAAAAAAGTAAAAAGGAATGAATTCAGAGCAAAAAAAGAGCAAAAAGGAGCAAAAAGGTGAAAAAGGTGTTTTGGCGCCGCCGGCGCCCAAATCCAGAGACTCAAGAATAAATGATACTATAGAGCGCCATCGATGCCCTATCTAGCACCGCCAAAGCCCGAAGTCGGTTGAGTTCAAAATTGAAGACATTTGGCAACTTTTTGAAGAGATGCCTATGGAAACACTTGGGATTTTATCCTTATCTTATAAGTAACTTTTTTTGGATGAAAATAGAGAGGTTCTAGAGTTTTTCTTCAGTGGTTTAGAGTAGGTTTTGTGTGCTTCTTCATTATCTCAGTGTTTTAGTGTGTTAGGGTTTTGGAGAAGAGTGTATAGTGAGGATTTGAGAGGAATTCTTCTCTAACGAGGGAAGGAGAAGAGGTAAAGTGAGAGACCGCTTCTTCCTTTCCATTCTAAGGTGAGAATCAAGTGTTGTAAAGAAGAGGGAAGAGGATTCAAAGGAACTTCAAGGGAATTGCATTGGGGAAGAGAAAGAGATAAGTGGTATTTTCTTTTGTGGTTTGTATGACTTTTCTTTTATATATAAAATCCATGTTTTATTGTATCTTCTCCATGAATTCTGAGTAGCTTCCTTTGTCTTTCTTTATGAATAGAGATGTGATGATGGATTGATGTGTATTTGATGAACTTTTAATGTAATGAAGAAATTGTGATGGTTTTTAATTTAGAACTTAATTTACTTTCGATTTGGCTAATTGAAATGTTAAAACGTGTTGTTCAACATTAAGTTTGAAAGGATTTATTGTCCTACAACAATAGTGAAAGATCCATTCAATTTCTATAGATGAATTGCGTAGTTCATGGGAATTGAGTGCAAATAAATAGGGAAATGTGTTTTGATGGACTTCAATGTGGAGATTTAAGGGTGACAAGCTGAAATCCCCAAACTGATTCTAAGATTAGTAACTAATATCAAAGGTTAGCCTTCAGGTGAAGGGTGAGTGGGAGCTCCGAAGTGAGAGCCGGTATCCTCTCAGCCTAGCCTTAGAGTTAGTGACTAAACATAGATAATGTCAATGTTCTTTTCTTGCTTAGAAGAGGGGATACTCTTTTAAGTGTAAAGAATCATCTATGCTCCTATTTGGCACAATAATATAGATAATTGTTCCATATCAATCCACACATCATATTCTCTTTGTAAGAGGAAAGATACTTTTCTCATATATCGAAAACCTTTCAAATACTTAGTTTAGTATGTCTGTTAGTTAATTTTGTTTTTAAAGTTGTTAGAAGTAATTGTAGTTTAGTTAATTGTTACTGTTTTCTGCATAGTGTTAGTTGGAGTAAGTTTTAAACCTCAAGTGCTATTTAAATATTGGATTTTATTACTATATTATATATTTTGAACTCTTTCTTATACCTCGAGCTTCCCTGTGGGATTGATAACCAGGACTCCATTACAGCCCTGTATTACTTGATACTATACGTATACTTGCGTTGAATGATTGGACTTAACAAAATCATTATAAATATATAAATCTTAGTTCATAAATTCTTACGAAATAAAAGTCCACTGCATCAAGTTTTTTGTGTCGTTACCGGGGAAGCAAAAGCTAGGTAACGGAGTAGTAAGTAAGAAAGTATAAACAGTATTTATTAATATTATAATAAAAAAACAAAAAAGCTTTATCTTGTAGTGTGTAATTGTGTGTTTTTTTATCTTTATAAAAGTATTTGTGTTATTGTATATACGTAGTAGCAGATCTATAAGTTTAGTGCCTTATGATTCGGAGTTAGAGCGTAATGTTAGAAAAATTAGAAAACAACAAAAAAAAATTGAAAATCCTTGCAAAATGGTAAATATTAAAGATAATGAGAGAAATGAAATTGGAAATTTGCCAAGACCTTTAAGAGATTTTGCTAACCCAACAGCAGATGAAATTCACATAACTATTCAAAATCCTGATATTGCTGCTAATTCATTTGAACTTAAACCTGCTATTATCATAATGGTACAAAATAATCAATTTGGAGGAACACCTAATGAGGATCCAAATATACATCTCGCTAGTTTTTTAGAACTGTGTACTACTTTTAAATATGATGGAGTGTCTAGTGATGCTGTCAGACTTAGACTTTTTCCTTTTTCATTAAGGGATAAAGCTAAGGCGTGGTTAAATTCGTTAGCACCTTGATCTATTATAACTTGGGGATAATTATCTCAAAAGTTTCTATAAAAATATTTCCCTCCATCAAAGAATGCTAAAGTTAGAAATGATATTACATCTTTTTATCAGTTTAAAGGAGAGTCAATATATGAAGCTCGGGAGAGATTTAAAGATCTTCTTCGAAAGTGCCCACATGATGCTTTACCAGATTGGTTAATAATTCAAACATTTTATAATGGATTAGTGGGATCATTGAGATTTATTATAGATGCTGCTGCTGGTGGATCATTAATGTCAAAATCTTTTGATGAAGCATACACAATAATTGAAGAAATGGCTACCAATAATTTTCAGTGGCCCTCTAAACGGGTAAATCAAAAGAGAGTAGCTAGTGTTCATGATTCCGATATGATGACTATGGTAGTTTCTCAAATTGCAGCCCTTTCTAAGAAAATAGATCAATATAGAATGAATTATTTTCAACCACCTCAAGTGTTAGAGGAAAATTTATTTGGACAGATAACAGAATCTCAAACACCTTATGATACTGTAAATGCTATTAATAGACCTAACAATCCTTATTCGAATTATTATAATCCTGGTTGGAAGAATCACTCAAACTTGAATTAGAATAATAGCAATGCCAATGTTAACCCACACTGAGCTAACTGTTCTATAAATCTAATTAGAAATTAGAACAATCAAGGAAAAACTAATTTTAGATCATCTTATCCCCCTTGATTTAATATTAACCCACAATTTAAGGATAAGAAGTTGTCTACTGAAGAAATGATTCTGAATATGGGAAACCAATTACAAGCTCAAGGTATTGCTATGAAAATATTGAAAATCAATTAGGACATATTTTCACTGCACTTAATAATAGACCTCTTGAACACTTCCAAGTAATGTGGAGATCAATCCAAAAGATCAAAACAAGGAACAACTTAAGGCTATTCAATTAAGGAGTGAAAAAGAATTGGAAACTATAGTGCAAAAAGAAGTTGAAATAGAAAAGGAGAAGGTGAAAATTAAAAAAGGTTCAAATAAGATTTATCCAGACTTGGATTATCCTCTTGAGCCGATGAAGATAACTGTTGAAAAACCACCACCTCCATTTCCTTAAAGATCGAATAAACAAAATAGGGATAACAAATTTGGAAAATTTTTAGAGATCCTTAAGAAATTAACGATAAATACTCCTTTTGTTGGAGCATTAGAACAAATGCCTGACTATGCCAAGTTAATGAAGGATATCTTGAGAAAGAAAAGAAAGTTTACAGATCATGAAACTGTTCCACTTAGCGGAGAGTGTAGTGCAATTATTCAGAAGATGCTTCCAAAAAAACTTAAATATCCTAGTAGTTTCACTATTCTGTGCGCTATAGGTGAGAAATTTTTCGGAAAAGCTTTATGTAATCTGGGAGCGAGTATTAATCTTATGCCTTCATGAACTTTCAAAAGTTTGGGAATAGAAGAAATTTCTCCTACATATGTGACTCTTCTATTGGTCGATCGTTCCATTACTTACCCTAAAGGAGTTGTGGAAGATGTGTTAGTGAAAGTGGATAAATTTATCTTTCCTGTGAGATTTATTGTACTTGATATGGAGGAAGATAAAGAAATTCCAATCATTTTGGGAAGACTATTCCTTGATACTGGAAGAGATGTTATTGATTTTCAAAAGGGAGAATTAACTATGAGAGTTAATGATCAAGAGGTGACCTTTAATATTTTAGAATCTATGAAGTATCTCTCAATGGAAAAAGATAATGAATGTTTTAGGATAGAGGTCTGTGATTACTTGAGAAACGATCATTTTGAAAATATATTTAAAAAAGAAGAAGAATATGAAAATATGTTTGAAGAAGAAATTGCAGATGAAGAAAATTCAGATAGTAAGAAGAATGAAGATTTGGAGTATTTTCAGGAGAGATTTGAAGTATTAGACACTATGGAAGGTGAAAATAAAAGCATAATTCCATCTATAATAAAACCTCTTGAACTTGAAAAGAAAATTCTCCCTAATCATTTAAAGTATATGTTTTTAGGAGAATCATCTACCTTGCCAGTTAATGTATCTTCGGAGTTAAAGGATTATCAAGAACAGAAGTTATTGGAAACTTTAAAAAGATACAATAAAGCTTTTGGATGGACTTTGACAGATATTAAAGGAGTTAGTACTTCGATTTGTACGAACAGAATTTTATTAGATGAAGAACATAAATCGAGAGTTGATCCGTAAAGGAGACTGAATCCTATAACAAAAGAAGTAGTTAAGAAAGAGATTTTAAAATGGTTGGATGCTGGAATTATTTATCCTATTTCAGAAAGTGTTTGGGTAAGTCCAATATATTGTGTACCGAAAAAGGGAAGAGTGACTGTTTAAGTGAATGAATGTAATGAAATTATACCCATAAGACAAATTAATGGATGGCAAATTTGTATTGACTATAGGAAATTAAATGTCGTCACCAGAAAAGATCACTTTCCTCTTCTTTTTCTCGATCAAATGCAAGATAGAATTGTTGGACACAAGTACTACTTATTTTTGGATGGATATACTAGTTACCATCAAATACCTATTGCTCCTAAGGATCAAGAAAAGACAATATTTACTAGCCCTTATGGAACCTTTGCTTTTTGAAGAATGCCTTTTGGACTATGTAACACACCTGCAACATTTCAGAGATGTATGATGTCTATCATCAGTAGTATGATAGATAATGGAATAGAAGTTTTTATGGATGATTTCTCTGTGTTCGGGACTTCATTTGAAATCTAGTTCTGAAGGTGGCAGGAGGAATTGTGCTTGGGCATAAAATTTCTGAACATGGTATGGAGGTCGATCCTGCTAAAATTAGAGTGATTGAGAGATTGCCACCACCCACTACTGTGCGAGAGGTGAGGAGTTTCTTAGGATACACTGGATTTTACAGGAGATATATTAAATATTTTTCTAAAATTACTAAACCTTTGTGCTGACTTTTGGAAAATGATAGAAAATTTGATTTTAATGATGAATTCTTGAGAGCTTTCAAATTATTGAAAGAAAAATTAATCACTGCGCCTATTACTATTTCACCAGATTGGGAGAAATCATTTGAACTTATGTGTGATGCTAGTGATTATGCGATCGGAGTAGCATTCAGGCAAAGACATGATAAAGTTTTCAAAGTTCTAGTAAAACTCATAATGAGGCTCAAATTAATTATACCACAACTGAAAGAGAATTATTAGCAATAGTATTTGCTTTTGAAAAATTTAGACCTTATTTAATCGGAGCTAAAAGTATTGTGCATACAGACCATTTGGCTATCAAATATTAATGCAAAAGAAGGATGCAAAACCTAAACTCATTAGATGGATACTTCTTCTGCAAGAATTTGACTTTATGATAGTTGATAGAAAGGGAGCTGATAATCAAATAGCCGATCATCTGTCCAGAATAGAATATGATAAATTATCTGAATTTGAAAAAGAAATTACTGAAATTTTCCCTGATGAGCAACTCTATACTATTATGGGAAACAATTTACCTTGGTATGCTGATATTGTGAATTATATTGTAAGTGATATTGTACCACCTGATTTAACAAGGCAACAACAAAAGAAGTTTAAATATGATACAAAATTTTATTTTTGGGATGAGCCCTATCTATATAAACAGTGTAAGGATCTGATTATTAGGAAATGTATGCCACAAGAAGAAACAAATTTGATTATTCAACGATGTCATGATTCTGAATTTGGAGGTCATTTTGGTGTTGATAAAACTACTTTTAAGATTCTACAATCTGGATTTTACTGGCCTACGCCTTTTAGAGATGTTTATAAATATATTAAATCGTGTGATCGATGTCAGAGAGTAGGTAATATCTTTAGAAGAAATGAAATGCCACTACATTATAATTTGGAAGTTTAAATTTTTGATGTATGGGGATTAGATTTTATGGGACCATTTACTTTTTCATTTGGAAATCTATATATATTGGTTGCCATTGATTATGTCTCAAAATGTATTGAAGCTATTGCTTTACCTAGATGTGATGCTCAGAGTGTTTCAAAATTTTTAAAGAAAAATATATTTACAAGATATGGAATGCCGAGAGTTATCATAACTGATGGTGGATCCCATTTCAGGAATAATCGAATTAAGAGATTATATGAGAAATATAATATTTTTCATAGAATCTCTACTGCTTATCATCCCCAGACTAGTGGTTTAGCAGAAGTGTCTAATAGTGAAATTAAAAGAATTTTGGAAAAAACTGTGGATAATCATAAATTAGATTGGTCTGCTCGATTAGATACTTCTTTATGTGCTTATAGAACTCATCTTAAAACCCCTATTGGAATGTCTCCTTATAGAATAGTGTTTGGTAAGACTTGCCATTTACCGGTTGAATTGGAGCATACAACATATTGGGCGATAAACGAGTTAAATTTTAATTTGAAAAATGCTGGAGAGAAAATATTTATGCAATTGAATGAATTGGAAGAGATTATAAATGCATGTTATCACAATGATAGGATCTATAAAGAGAAAAATAAATATGTCATGATCGGAAGATATTTAAAAAGAACTTGGAATATGGACAAAAATTTTTATTATACAACACAAGATTGAAGTTATTTTCTATAAAGCTCAAGTCTAGATGGTTAGGACATTTTACAGTTGTAAAAGTTCATTCTTTTGGAGCTGTTGATATTAAAGATCCTGATTCTTGAAAGATTTTCAAGGTTAATGTGCATCGATTAAAGCCTTACTTTGATGGGTTTCAACCTGACTTCAAAGAGATTTCAATGCTAAGTCATCTCGATTAACTGAATGGTTTGTCGGGCTGACGACGTTAAACCAAGCGCTTTATGGGATGCAACCCATATGTATCTTTGTGGTGTGTTTGCTTGTTCGATGTAGTTGTGTGGTTTAGATAGTTGTTTTTGAATCCTAATTACTCCTAAATACTTTAAAATTTGATAAATGATGGATCGACTCGAGATATTGGATAATTTTGGGCCAAACGAGATTTTTGACTTCTAACGCCGCCGGAACCCTATTACACGAAATGCACTGAACTTCCATGTTTGAACGCCACAGGCGCCCAAAACTAGTTGATGGTTTTTAAGTTTCAAAATACGAGTTTTGGCAGTTTTTGGCCGGATCTTTGTCCTTATAACTCCCTAAACTCCAATTTTGACTTCTTAACTCCAGAAAAACGAAAACTACCAATCCTAATTCGTGTCATATGAATTCCTATCCCATTGAAACCCCTTAATTTTGTGTTTTCAACTGAAGGAAGTTCATAAGTTTCGAAGAGCAGCATTTGTTCAACAAAGTGACGATGAAAAAAAGGATTTTCAAGGAAAGAGGCTTCATAAATCGAGGTATGGATAATCCTACTACTAGAATTGAAGAAATTATTAAGGAGAGACGTTGGGAAGTTCTTTGCTACACTACCGCTGCCGTTGTTGTTCATGTTGTGAAAGAGTTTTGTGTAAATCTTCACGGGATCAACCAAGAGTTCGTATTTGTGTATGGTAGCTTTGTGCAATTCACTCCTACATGAATTAACGATCTCTTTATGATCGAAAACGTACCTATTTTCCATTATTCTAAGAAGGATAATATGAATGATGTGTATCGATATTTGACAGATGAGAAAGAGGAATGGGAAATTAGATAGAATGGATACATTAGTTTCCCATCTGCATCTCTCAATCCAGTGTAGAAGCAGTGGCACGACTTTATTTCGGCAAAGTTGTTTTCGACGTTGAAGATTAGCAAGGTAACCAAGGAAGGCGCCATTTTGAATTTCTGTATTCAAACTAGGAGGTTGTTGACATTGGTAATATTATTGTGAAATCAATTCTTAGATTAATTGTGCATGGATCTAAATATGGGCTTGGACACCCATCCACCATATTTTTGTTATGTAGTCAGTCACAAGTTCCTTATGAAAGTTGGGAAAAGGTCCTTCTTCCACGGAGGCCTATTGATCCAACTAATCCCTATGACAACCAGACAGTTGGAGATGAAGATGACATGAATTTTCTTGGTGATCAACCAACACAAACTTCACAACAGATTCAACCTTATTTTCCTGAAGATTCTAGAATGATATTGAAGAGGATCAAACAGTTGAAGAAAGAGTACGAAACGTTATGAATGCAATCAATAACATTTCTGATGTATTCGATCATATAGATTGGTGAATGAGAGAGCAATTCGATCACATTAGTTAACTTGAGATGGTCTTGATCAATCTGATGAAGAAGAACGTGGTTATTGCTGAAGAATCATCTAACAACTTTCCATTTTATCCATTCTATAATTTGTTTGTGCATCATCAATTAATTGGAGACATTAGAGGAGAGAATAGTTCTGAAACTTATGTGAAGTAATTAGTGGATTCTACTTATGTTTATTGTGTGTTTGATTTACTTTGCTTAGTAATGTTTGGTTTGTGTAGTATTTACTTTGTAATTTGAACTTGGATTTGGATGTGTTTACTTTCATTGTGTGCTTAGATCTTAGTGCTTGCCTATCGTAGAGTACTTGCTGCACTAAACATCTAAGAGTAGTTGGTTTGAATGAACATATTTGGTGTCTATAATGTAACTTGGATTTTATATATATAAGATTGTTGTGTATTGTTTGTGTGAAGAATTGTGTTAATTATTGCTTATGGGATAATGTAAATGCTTATTGAAGTGTTAAACATCATTGTGGAAGTCGAAACGATTGAAATTACGAAAAAAATTTTTGGACCCAGAAAATATTTTAGATTGGCGCCGCCGGCGCCAAAATCTAGGCAATTATTTAAATAAAGTGCCGCTGACCCCCTATCGAGCGCCGCCGGTACCTGAATCCAGTAAAATGTCTAAAACCCTCGTTTTCACAATTTTTGCCATGGGACCCACAAATTCTTCCATTTCCTTCGTCTTCCTCCTTCATTTTTGCGATTGTGAAGATCTAGGGCTTGCTGGATCTCAGATTTGACTTGATTTTAAAGCTTTTCGATGCCGGAACTACACTTCTCTTGGTAAGGGCTTCACTTTAGTTTAAAATTTTTTTATTTTCACCATGGAAATCTCTCACATTGCATAGGTTGGAATTTTTGGAGTTCTAAAGAGATTTTGAGATTTCCATTATTAAATTTGCTCTTGCATATTTAGAATAGTATTTGGAGTTTGTTACATTGTGAATTTGGGATTTATTGGAATTTTCTTGCAAATTTCAGAAATTCACATGGCTCTAAGGTTGAGTAAAGGGAAGAGGAATTTGGACTTTGATGAGGAGAAGTTCGTCAATATTAAAGCCCAATTTTGCTTTAACTCTTACCTTCACAATAAGAAGTATATCCAAGATCGAGCTTTTGATAGTCCCGGCTGATCTGTACGACAATTAATTGCAAAGCGGAACTAGGAGTGATTTTTTTATTTCACTGCGAATGCTGTTATGGGAGTTGTTAGAGAATTTTATTCGAATATACCCTGGACTGAGAGTGAGTATGTGCTAGTTAGAGGAAAGATGGTTGAGTTTACTCCTCAGCATATCAATGTTTTCTATCAGACTCAGGAACCATTTGTTTGTGAATATGAAAACTTTGACAATCGAGGGGAGAATATGAGAGAAGTGATTGCTTTTTTGACTGACGGGCGAGGAGAATGGAAAGTAAGTCAAAAACAGTTGATCAATTTCCCCGCCTCCACATTGAATGTTGCTTCAAAAGTTTGGCATTATTTCATTTCTGCAAGGCTATTACCATCTTATCACCACAGCGAAGTTACAAGGGATAGAGCGATTCTGAACTACTGTATTCAGAAGATGAAAAAGATTGAAATTGGAGCCATTATCTACAAGAACATTCAAACTATTGCTAGAGGCGAGACCACTAGTGGTTTAGGGCATCCTGCTTTAATTCATGCCTTGTGTGTTCAATGCGAGTGGAGTTTAATAGTTCTGAAGAAGTGGCTATACCATTGAGACCTATCACAAAGAATATTATCTATACTTATGAGTCTCATGTGGGAGCCAGAGTTGAGCGTAGGAGTACTAATATTGCTACTTGAGTTATGATGTTCCATCTACTTCTGAGCTACCTACCTTATTTGATAGTATGGATAGACTCCATGGTCGGATGAATGTATTTGAAGTGAGGAGTGATGTGAATGAAGATTATCTGCATAGGAGAGTTGAGTTTGATATTGCTTATTATGATGCTCAGGTCAGATTTATGAGGGGGAGCCCGATGTGATAATTCCTACTTGCCCCAGCTATACACCATATAAACCTGACTCTGCTGATGACTCTGATGATGACCCTGCTGATGACCCTGCTGCTGATCCTGGTGTTGGAGATTGGTAGATTTTTTATTTCTATATTTGTTAATCTTGTTGTGTTGCGTTGTACTGTTGTGATGTAGTTTGTATTTATTTTTCATTTGATGTGTAACCCTGTTGGTGTATTGTTATGTTGTACTGAACATTGAATCAGTTAGCTGGACTGTGTAGTACTGTGATAGTTTGTTTTATGTTGTAGTGTTTTGTTGGATTTTAGATGTTTAAAGTTTATTTCTCTTTACCCATGCAAATATTTAAAATTGTTATATCACTATTACTAATTGTTTCATGCCTGCTAGTTGTAAATTTTGACTAATATCAGATAGCTGTTGAAGATTTCAAGATCCCAACACAGAAAGGTTAGTTTTCCTTTACTCTCGACTATTTCAAATTTATTGAGAAATTTATGTTTGGGGAGGGTAGAGAAACACTAACTTTTAATTGTTCTCAATTATTATATTTTCAAAAATTATTAGCATAACTTCTAGAAATTGAACTTCATTGTGATAACTAAAACTTTTTATTTTAGATGAATATTATGGAAGGATAGGATGAAATTTTTTTAGTAATAAAGGTTGATTTTATAGAAGTAAGATATTTGGTATGAAAGGATTTGATTATAGTTAACTATTTAAAGTAAAGAAAACTGTATTTTTGAAATGTTAAGGGACTTAAAGTATTGTGTGTTAAGAAGAGTTTGTGACTTTATGATGAATAATAAAGCCTGTGCTTAACTATAAAGTAAGGAGGTGATTCAAGTTTGAACTTTAGAAAGAGGAGAGCGAAGTTCAAAATCATTAAAGGCTATCCAGATATAGTAATCCTCATTACAAAAAAAAAGAGAGAAAAGAAACGAAAAGAAGGATTGAACAACAATCCCAAAAAAAGAAAGAAACGAAAGAAGAAAAAGAAAAGAAAAAGAAAGAAAAATATTGATGAGAAGAAGCTTAAGGAGATGTCTAATAAAAAATTGGCTTCACTTGAGTCACCCTAAAGGGAAAACTTGATTTTATTTCTGAATTTATATTTAAAGTACTAGCCTACATTCTAATGAAGTTTGAATGAACTCCATTTTCATATAATCTTTTAAGGCACTCTTAATGTGACAAATTATGGTTTATCTTGAAATAAATAGAAGAGTAGAACTCTTAGACTTGATTGTAGAATATTCTTATACATGTAATTTTGACCTGAGTTTCTAAATTTCTTTCTGAAAATCTAACCAATATATTCTTTTGAATGAAAAATTTTAGTGTCCTAGAATTGAAAAGTACATTGCCTAGAGTTATAATTTTATGTAGTAAAAAGAATACTTGAAGACAAGTAATATGTAAAGTTTGGGGGATTCTGATGCATAAAAAATATATACAGTTTTTGCTATATAATTTTACCCATTTTTTGTGATATTGCACTTTAAAGAAAGGTATTTTCCATGATTTGTTCCATGTATGATAATTTTAGGTGTTTGGAGTGTAAAGAAGCTAAAAGGAACGAATTCTGAGCAAAAAGGAGCAAAAAGGAGCAAAATGGTGAAAAAGGTGTTCTGGCGCCGCCGGCACCCAAATCCAGAGACTCTAGAATAAATGGCAAGATAGAGCGCCGCCGGCGCCCGAAGTTGGTGGAGTTCAACTTTGAAGAGATTTGGTGACTTTTTGAATAGATGCCCATAAAAACTCTTGGGATTCCATCCCTATCTTATAAGTAACTATTTTTGGAAAAAAATGGAGAAGTTCTAGAGTGTTTCTTCAGTGGTCTATAGTAGGTTTTCTGTGCTTCTTCATTGTCTTAGTATTTTAGTGTATTAGGGTTTAGAAGAAGAGTGTGTAGAGTGAGGATTTGAGAGGAATTCTTCTCAAAGAAGGGAAGGAGAAGAGGTAAAGTGAGTGATTGCTTCTTCCTTTCCATTCTAAAGAGTGAATCAAGTGTTTTACAGAAGAGAGAAGAGGATTCAAAGGAACTTCAAGGGAATTGCATTGGAGAAGAGAAAGAGATAAATTTTATTTTCTTTTATGGCTTGTATGACTTTTCTTTTATATATAAAATCCATATTTTATTGTATCTTCTCCATGAATTTTGAGTTGTCATCCTTATCTTTCTTCTAGCATAGAGATGTGATGATGGATTGATGTGGATTTGATGTGCTTTTAATGTAATGAAGAAATTGTGATGGTTTTTCATTTAGAACTTAATTTACTTTCTATTTGGCCAATTTAAATGTTAAAATGTGTTGTTGAACATTAAGTTTGAACAGATTTAATGTCCTAAAACAATAATGAATGATCCATTCAATTTCTATGGATGAATTGCGTAACTCATTGGAATTGAGTGCAAATAATTAGGGAAATTTTGTTTTGATGGACTTCAATGTGGAGATTTTAGGGTGACAGGCTGAAATCTGCAAATTGGTTCTAAGATCAGTAACTAATATCAAAAGGTTAGCCTTCGGGTGAAGGGTGAGTGGGAGCTCCGAAGTGAGAGCCGGTATCCTCCCATCCTAGCCTTAGAGTTAGTGACTAAACTTAGAATATGTCAATGTTCTTTTCTTGCTTAGAAGAGGATGTACTCTTTTAATGGTAAAGAATCATCTATGCTCCTATTTGGCACAATAATATAGATAATTGTTCCATGTCAATCCACACATCATATTCTCTTTGCATGAGGAAAGATACTTTTCTCATATATCGAAAACCTTTCAAATACTTAGTTTAGTGTGTCTGTTAGTTAATTATGTTTTTAAAGTTGTTAGAAGTAATTATAGTTTAGTTAATTGTTACTGTTTTCTGAATAGTGTTAGTAGAAGTAAGTGTTAACCTCAAGTATTATTTAAATATTAGATTTTAGTGCTATATTATATATTGAGAACGCTTTCTTATACCTAGAGCTTCCCTGTGGGATCGATAACTAGAACTCCGTTAGAGCCCTGTATTACTTGATACGATACGTACACTTGCGTTGATTGCTTGGACTTAATATAATCATTATAAATATATAAATCTGAGTTCATAAATTCTTGCAAAATATCAGTCCACCACATCAAAATTCCAACATGAAATGTTAATCATGGTGCAAGGACTTTCCTACCCTAGTCAGTCTAGGGAGGGATGCCTTCGGTGAATCAGTGGGGCCAGCAACTCTAATAATGTTCTCCTAATATAAATATCTTAGTTTTAAAGCATCCTTTATTCTTCTTCTTCTTCTTCTTCTTCTTCTTATGCTTTTTTGCACAGACCATTCCTCCTCTAGTGCGTGAGTCGTGTCCATCAACTTTTCCCATAAAAGTGCTTCTACAGGTTACACTGGAAACTCCACATAATCTATAGCGGTTATGAAAGTTCCCCTCACTTCAGAGCTGCTAGGTTCTCCAGCCTCTAATACTCCACAATTGGGCTCCTCCACATAGATAATAGGAACATTTGAATTTTCCCTGCCCCCAAAAAGAGCAGGTACCACTTGAGATATAATCTCATCTCTAATTGGTAATGGAGGATTATCAGTAACCACTTCCAAGTCCTCCCGAAGCTTCGGAGTGTTCTGCGAGAAATTCAACCGCAAAGCCGGGTTTGAAGGAAGGTTCATTTTCTCACCAAGACCACTATGAGAGTGCCATTGTTATGCTTAACCTCTATAGGGCAAATTGGTAGGCCTCAAATCAGGTTGTAAACTGTGTGGAAAAGGATCTTTCTGAATGTTCAACAAAGTGGGTTCCTGAAGAGCTTTTTAGGGGGGGTCTATTATCTTCCTGAGCAATACTATTAGGATTGCCCTATTGAGCCAATCTATATGGCCTCATATCAGGATGTAGACTGTAGCATTTCTCCATAGTATGCCCAAACATATGACAGTGTTTGTAGTAAAGTGGTTGGTATTCCATAACTAACAGTTGCCAGTAACCATTATTAGCAGTTCCAGCCAGACTCCATCAATGGGGGGAAGGGTTATGTCCCTTTCCACTAGAATTCTAGCAGTAGATGGTCTGGTAACATTAGTTGAGGAAATGTCTAACTTCAGAGGTCTACCTAATGCATCTCCAATGTCATATAGGACCTTTTGATAGTAAAAAGGTAGCTTCAAATTAGGCAATTTATGTCAAACTGGTTAACTAGGAGGTTCTTAAGCTAGATCAAACACCATGGTCCACTTCAAGAGCCTCATGGGCTTTCCTTTAATGAGGATGACCTTCTTAGAAAATACCTGCGCATAGTCATCTTCCCTTGAGAGTTGAAGCATACTGTGTCTGTCATCAAAAACCCCTACCTTCCAACTTCCCACAAGCTTGAATTCATCAATGGCCTTTACGAGAATGTCCATTTTAGGATGGTCAAATTAAAACTTCCCAGCAAAGTAAACTTTTAATGATCTAAAAGCTTAGAAATCTTCTCCTCAGTAAATATCAATGTTGGTTTTCCTGTCTTCTTGGTACATCTCTTGATAAACTCGCATTCAGCCCTTCCCTCTATAGCATCGTGAAACAGGTGTAGGAGGACTAATTTGTCTCCCAATGTAGTGTCGGCATATTTTTTTTAGATTTTAAGTATAATTTATCTATATATATATATATATATATATATATATATATATATATATATATATATATATATTGAAAAGTAGCATTTAATTTTGAAAATAATTTTAAGTTTGAAAATTTTAAGATATGAAATTAAACCGATCTCGGTATATATAAATGAGCACCGCACCACAAACCATGCATCTATCCCGAAGAATAGACACAATGCTTGATGATGAGGCTCGATTAAATAAATTAGAAGATTTGTGACATTCGTTTGGTCTGCGAACCAATTTTATAAGCTGACAAGTTCTCATGTTTAATATAAAGGAATTAAGCAGGGTTTATATTACCAAGGTTCTTAAAGTTCCCTGTAAGGGCAAGCCCCTATAATTAATTACATCTTAAATGACAAGAATTATTTAAGTAAACTCTCGATAATGATCAGTGGTTTTGCTCTCAAGAATTTCAAATTTTAGGGTTTCAAACAAATTGGATTTTAGAAATTTCAAAAGAGATTAGCTTGAATTTGGAACAGTTTATTTTGAGAGTCCAAAGGAAGAGAAGTAGGGGATGTCACATACCAAAAGTGAACTTCGGTGACTTCCCGACTATCCTATTGTTTAGCTTCAATTTGAGAGTTTATTTAATGTTTCAATCTTGCCAATTTTTGTTAATTAGGACTTATATTTGTATGATATAATCATACAAATAGCCTCGAAGATGTGAGGATTTATGTCGTACCGAACGACTACCTCGGAGTCCTAAGACCAGTTATGGCTTATTTTGCATAGTATAATTTTACAAATGCCTAACAAAAAAGTTGAGGATTTATGTTGCACTAAGCAAACTACCTTGAAATCCTATGACTTGGTTATTTAATTCTAAGAAAGGTTAAGCTGGTGAAGAACTAAGTTTTGCTGTTGAAGATGGCCCTGCTGCCCACTGTGCTCCAAGCTCCATGTTGTTGCAAAGGTTTAGTTTTACAAAGTGGCAATCAAGAGATGAGAGAAGTGTTCTGGTTTAGAAAAGTCTTAAGGTTCAGATGTCTTAATGTTTTAATTATAACAAATCTTAAAGTTGATTAAGCAGAACTGATTAAGATCCCACGGTTCCGTCATCGCGGCACCGCTATTTTCATCGGATTCACTTAGTCCAAATGAATTTGCCAAACTCAACTGAATGAGTTCCACACTTTCATTTAGACCGTGGAAAATCTCATTAGCAACACGTGGGTTACATCATCCAAGGGATTCTCGCTCATCCAACGAGTCGTTTTAATTTTATTTGTAATTGCAGTTTTATTTTTGTTGGTGATTAAATTTTGAGTTGTTTAAACATGCTGGGTTCGATCATTTTCATGCATTTATAAGTACAGGAAAGTAAGACATTTAATAAATTGCTAAATGTAAATTACAATAAACTTAAATGCATACTTGGTGGGCACTCCCGTCATTTTCACCTACACTTAAAAATACATGTTAAGACATTTATATGGTTGCAACAAGTATCTAGGTAAAGTTAACGAGAGGTTCTGGTTGTCTACCAAAATCCTAATCCTATTGCTAGTCACTTCCTATGACGTCTAGGTTCACTCCCCCCACCTAACTGAAGGTAAAATCCAAGACAATTTACTATTGGATCGGGGTAATGGCACCAAGGGTTAAGGCTCGACACCGGAGACCGTGACTCGAACCATTGAAAACAAAAGACGTGGATCGGTGTAAAACAAGCTCCATCTGTGGTGCAAGGTGGGCAACCACAGGTTGAGTGGAACATGCAATAAAACAGACTCACATAAAGGAATGTGAAGGAGCAATCACTTAGAAATAAAAGCAAAACACACAAAAAAAAAACTTTCCAAAGGCATCAAGGAGAATTCACATACGAACCATGCAACTCTTAAGTATTTACATATGTAACACTTACTCATGCACCACCCAAAATTTTCATGTTGCAACAGCAATATCATCACCACTTTTTCTCTCTCTCTCTCTCTGTTTTCTTTTTCTTTTATAAAATGCCTATCTGCTTCATACTTCATATCGATGGCTAAGTGCAACATAGAATCTCAATGGCTAGAGAACCAAGCATTCCTTCATGATTATTATGAAAATAAAAGAAAGAAACAAAGTTTGAATGGAATGACTAGAAAAATCTTAAGGTCACTCCCAACAATGAATTTAAGAACTCAATATCTAAAAAAAAAAAATGGATCTCCACAAGCAACTATTTCAATCAAAATGATAAAAGAGACAAGAGCAGCAGAGAATTAGTAGCAGTGATCATACCAAATATCTTACTTCTATAAAATCAGCCTTTATTACCAAAAATTTCCATCCTATCCTTCCATAATATTCAACTGAAATAAAGAGTTTTAGTTATCTTACAATGAGGTTCAACTGCCAGAAGTTATGCTAATAATTTTTGAAAATATAATAATTGAGAACAAATAAAAGTTTAGTAATTCTCTACCCTCCCCCGAAATAGTTGAGTGTAAAAGAAAACTAACATTTCAGTGCTGGGATTCTGAAATCTTCAACAGCTATCTGGTATTAATCAAAATTTACAACCAGCAGTCATGAAACAATTAGTAGCAGTGATCTAACAATTTTAAATATTTGCATGGGTAAAGAGAAATTAACATTAAACATCTAAATATCCAACGGAACACTATAACATGAAACAAACTATCACACTACTAACTGTATAACTAACAATTTTTAATGTTTCGGTACAACATAACTGTTCAACATGAAAAGTAAATAAGACTACATCACACAGTACAACACAGGGTTACACATCACATGAAAAGTAAATATCCACTACATCACATCAATACAACACAGCAGACTAAGAACAATAGAAATAAAAACAAAAAAACTATCTACCAGTCTCCATCACTAGGATTAGCGGCAGGGTCATCAGCAGGGTCAGGTCTATATAGTGTATAGCTGGGGCAAGTAGGAAATATCACATCGGACTCCCCCCTCATAAATCTGACCTGAGCATCATAATAAGCCATATCAAACTCAACTCTCCTCTACAGATAATCTTCATTCACATCAATCCTTGCCTCAAACACATCCATCCGACTATGGAGTCTATCCACACTAGCACTCTGTAATCTCAACTACTCCATAATACCATATAAGGTAGGCGGCTCAGATAATAACTCGTAGTAGGAATATCAGTACTCCTACGCTCAGCTCTGGCTCCCACATGAGACTCATAAGTACGGATAATATTCTTTGTAATAGGTCTCAAGGTATAGCCACTTCTTCAAAACTACTGAAATCCACTCCAGATTGATCACAGAGGGCATGAACTAGGGCAGGATGTCTTAACCCTCTAGTCGTCTCGCCTATAGCAATCATTTGAATATTCCTGTAAATAATAGCTCCAATATCAATCTTTTTCATCCTCTATATAGAGTAGTTCAGAATCGCTCTATCTCTAGTAACTTCACTGTGGTGATAAGATGGTAACAGCCTTGCAAAAATGAAATAATGCCAGACTTTTGAAGTAACATTCAAAGTGGAGGAGGGGAAATTTATCAATTATTTTTTACTTACTTTACATTATCCTTTCCCGTCGGTCAAAAAGCAATAACTTCTCTCATATTCTCCCTCCTAGTGTCAAAGTTTTCGTATTCACACACGAATCGTTCCCATGTCTGATAGAAAGCATTGATGCACTGAGGAGTAAACTCAACCATCTTCCCTCTAACAAGCACATACTCAGTCTCAGTCCAGGGTACGTTAGAATAGAATTCTCTAACAACTCCCATAACAGCATTCACAGTGAAATAGCAAAATCGCTCCCAGTTTTGCTCTGCAATTAATTGTTCTACAGATCCGCCAGGACTATCAAAAGCTCGATTTTGGATACACTTCTTGTTGTGAAGGTAAGAGTTACAGCGAAATTGGGCATTGATGTTGACAAACCTCTCCTCATCAAAATCCAATTTCCTCTTCCCTCTTGGAGCCATGTGCATTTCTAAAATTTGCAAGAAAATTCCAATAAATCCCAAATTCACAATGTAGCAAACTCCAAACACTATTCTAAACAAGTAAGAGCTAATTTCATCATGGAAATTTCAAAATCTCTTTTAAACTCCAAAAATTCTACCATATGCGATGTGAGAAATTTCCATGGTGAAAATCCAAAAATTTGAACTTAAAGTGAAGCTCTTACCAAGCCTTGAAAACTCCTTAAATCCAAGATCTAGCAAGCCCTGGATCTTCAAAATTGCGAAGATGGAGGAGGAAGACAAAGGAAATGAAAAATTTTACGGGTCCCAAGACAAAAATCACGAAATCGAGGGTAGTAAACCTTTTTCTGGGTTCGGGCACCGGCGGCGCTCGATAGGGTGCTGGGGGGGCTCAATAGGGCGCCGACGGCGCTCTATAAAAATAAATGGCCAAACTCTCTTGATTTGGATGCCGGCGGAGCCAAACCAAAACATTTTCTGGATCCAAAATTTTTTGCATAATTTTAATTGTTTTGAAATCCACAAAGATGTTTAACACTTCAATAAGAATTTACATCATCCCATAAGTAATAATTAACACAATTCTTCACACAAACAACACACAACAATCTTATATATATAAAATCCAAGTTACATCATTGACACTAAATATGTTCATTCAAACTAACTACTCTTAGATGTATAGTGCAGCAAGTACTCTACGATATGCAAGCACTAAGATCTAAGCACACAATGAAAGTAAACAAATCTAAATCCAAGTTTAAAGCAAAGCAAATACTACACAAACTAAACATAACTAAGCAAAGCAAACTAAACACAGAAGGTACATAAGTAGAATCCATCAATTACTCCACATCAGTTTTAGAACTATCCTCTCCTCTAATTTCTTCAATTGATTGCTGATGCACAAAGAAGTTATAGAATGGACGAAATGGAAATTTGTCAGATGATTCTTCAGCAATCACCGCATTCTTCTTCATAAGATTGATCAAGCCCATCTCAATTCGACCAGTGTGATCGAGTTAGTCTTTCATTCTCAAATCTATATCATTGAATAAATTAGAAATGTTGTTGATCACATTCATAATATTTCGTTCCTCTTTCTCTAACTATTTGATCTTCTACAACATCATCCTGGAACCTTCAGAAAAATAGGGTTGAATTGGCTGTGAAGTCTGCGTTGGTTGATCAGCAAGTAAATTCATGTCATATTCATCTCCAACTGCCTGGTAGTCGTAGGGATTAGTGGGATCAATAGGCCTCCATATAAGAAGAACTTTTCCCAAATTTCCTAAGGAACCTATGACTGACTACATAACAAAAATATGGTGGACGGGTGTCCAAGCCCATATTTGGAGCCATGCACAATTAATCCAAGTACTGATCTCACAATAATATTACCAATGTCAACCGGTCTCCCAGTTTGAATGCAAAAATTCAAAATGGCACTTTCCTTGGTTACTTTGCTAATCTTCAATGTTGGATATAACTTTCCCGAAATAAATTAATGCCATTGCTTTGATACTGGATTGAGAGATGCAGATGGGAAACTCATGTATCTTTTCTCTCTAACTTCCCATTCTTCATTCTCATCCGTCAGATATCAATAAACATCATTCATATTATTTTTAGTGGCATTGAAATTAGAATAAGGGCAAATAGGTACGTTCTTGATCATAAAGAGATCATTTATTCGTCCAGGAGTGAATTGCACAAATACAAACCCTTGGTTCATCCCGTGAAGATTTGCATAAAACTCTTTCACGACGGGAACAACAACGATAGCGCTAGTGTAGCAAAGCACTTCCCAACGTCTCTCTTTATTAATTTCTTCAATTCTAGTAGTAGGATTATCCATTCATCGATTTATGAAGCCTCACTCCTTGATAATCCTTCTTTTCATCGTCACTTTGTTGAAGAAACGCTGCGCTTCAAAAACTTGTAAACTTCCTTCGGTTGAAAACACAAAATTGAGGGGTTTCAATGGGAAAGGATTCCATTATATACGAATTGGGATTGGTGGTTTTCATTTTTTTGGAGTTAAGAAGTTAAAAATGGAGTTTGGGGAGTTATAAGGACGAAGATGTCACCAAAAACCGTTAAAACTCGTATTTTGAAACTTAAAAACCATCAAGCAGATTTTGGACATCGGCGGTGCTCGATAGGGCGTCGGCGGCGCTCAAACAGGCAAGTTCAGTAGGGTAGAAATGATAGGGCGCCGGCGGCGCCAGTGGTCAAAATTTCTCACTGAACTTCGTTTGATCCAAAACATTTCAATATCTCGATTCGATCTATCATTTATCATTTTTTTCATTATTTAGGAGTAATTAGGATTCAAAAACAACTATCTAAAAAGGTACAACTACAACAAACAAGCAAACACACAACAAAGATACATATGGGTTACCTCTCATAAAGCGCATGGTTTAACGTTGTAAGCTCGACAAACCGTTCTGTTAATCGAGATGACTCAGCATTAAAACCTCTTTGAAATCAGGTTGAAACCCGTCAAAGTAAGGCTTTAATCGATACCCATTAACCTTAAAAATATTTCCAGTACCAAGATCTTTAATATCAACATCTCCAAAAGAATGAACTTTTACAACTATAAAAGGTCCTAACCATCTAGACTTGAGCTTTCCAGGAAATAACTTCAATCTTTTGTTGTATAATAAAACTTTTTGTCCATTTTTCCAAGTTCTTTTTCAATATCTTCCAATCATGCCATAATTTCTTTTTCTCTTTATAGATTCTATCATTGTGTTAAGATGCATTTATAATCTCTTCCAATTCATTCAATTGCATAAATCTTTTCTCTCCAGCATTTTTTAAATTAAAATTTAACTCTTTTATCACTCAATATGCTTTATGCTCCAATTCAACTAGTAAATGACAAGTTTTACCAAACATTAGTCTATAAGGAGAAATTCTAATAGGGGTTTTAAAAGCAGTTCTATAAGCCCATAAAACAGTATCTAATCGAGTAGACCAATCTAATTTATAATTATCCACAGTTTTCTCCAAAATTCTTTTAATTTCACTATTAGACACTTCTGCTAAACCACTAGTCTAGGGATGATAAACAGTAGAGATTCTATGAATAATATTATATTTCTCAATTAATCTCTTAATTCGATTATTTCTGAAATGGGATCTACCATCAGTTATGATCACTCTCGACATTTTATACCTTGTAAATATGTTTTCTTTAAAAATTTTGAAACACTCCGAGCATCACATCTTGGTAAAGTAGTAACTTCAATCCATTTCGAGACATAATCAACGACAACCAATATATATAAATTTCCAAATGAAGGAGTAAATGGTCCCATAAAATCTAATCCCCATACATCAATAATTTCAACTTCCAAATTATAATTTAGAGGCATTTCATTTCTTCTAGAGATATTACCTACTCTCAGACATCGATGACATGATTTAATATATCTATACACATATCTAAAAAGTGTTAGGCCAATAAAATCCAGATAGTAAAATCTTAAAATATGTTTTATCATTACTGAGATGAACTCCATTTTCAGAATTGTGACATCGTTGAATAATCAAATTTGTTTCTTCTTGTGGCACACATTTCCTAATAATCAGATCCTTACACTATTTATATAGATAGGGCTTATCCAAAAAATAGAATTTTGCATCATATTTAAACTTCTTTTGTTGTTGTCTTATTAAATCAGGTTGTACAATATCACTTACAATATAATTCACAATATCAGAATACCAAGGCACATTATTTCCCATAATAGTATAGAGTTGCTCATCAGAGAAAATTAAAGAAATTTCATTCTCAAATTCTTATAATTTATCATAATCTATTCTGGATAGATGATCAGCTATTTGATTATCAGCTCCCTTCCTATTAACTATCATAAAATCAAACTCTTGCAAAAGAAGTATCCATCTAATAAGTCTAGGTTTCACATCCTTGTTTTGCATTAAATATTTGATAGTCTAATGTTCTGTATGCACCATACTTTAGCTCCAATTAAATAAGGTCTAAATTTTTTAAAAGCAAACACTATAGCTAATAATTCTCTTTCAGTTGTGGTACAATTAATTTGAGCCTCATTGAGAGTTTTACTAGCATATTAAATAACTTTGAAAACTTTATCATGCCTTTGCCCCAATGCTACTCCGATTGCATAATCACTAGCATCACACATAAGTTCAAATAGTTTCTCCCAATCGGGTGAAATAATTAAAGGTGCAGTGATTAATTTTTCTTTTAATAATTCAAAATCTCTTAAGCATTCAGCATTAAAATCAAACTTTCTATCATTTTCTAAAAGTTGGCATAAAGGTTTAGTAATTTTAGAAAAAATCTTTAATATATCGCCTGTAAAATCCAGTATGTTCTAAGAAATTCCTCACCTCTCTCACAGTAGTGGGTGGCAGCAATCTCTCAATCACTCTAATTTTAGCAGGGTTGACCTCCATACCATGTTCAGATATTTTATGCCCAAGCACAATTCCTCCTACAACCATAAATTGACATTTCTCCCAATTCAGAACTAGATTTATTTTCTCATAAAGCTCCAAAAATTTTGCTAAGTTTTCCAGGAAAATTTCAAATGAAGTCCCGAATACAGAGAAGTCATCCATAAAGACTTCTATTCCATTATCTATCATACTACTGAAGATAGACATCATACATCTCTGAAATGTTGCAGGTGCATTACACAGTCCAAAAGGTATTCTTCGAAAAGTAAAAGTTCCATAAGGGCTAGTAAATGTAGTCTTTTCTTGATTCTCAGGAGGAATAGGTATTTGATGGTAACCAGTATATCCATCCAGAAAACTGTAGTACTTGTATCCAGCAAGTTTATCTAGCATTTGATTGAGAAAATGAAGAGGAAAGTGATCTTTTCTAGTGGTGGCATTTAATTTCCTATAGTCAATACAAATTCACTATCCATTAATTTGTCTTGTGGGTATAATTTCATTACATTCATTCACTTCAACAGTCACTCCTCCCTTTTTTGGTACATAATGTATTGGACTTACCCAAGCACTATCCAAAATAGGATAAATAATTACAACATCCAGCCATTTTAGAATCTCTTTCCTAACTACTTCTTTCATTATAGGATTTAGTCTCCTTTGCAGATCAACTCCCGGTTTATGTTCTTCATCTAATAAAATTATGTGCATACAAATCGAAGGACTAACTCCTTTAATATTTGCGAAAGTCCATCCAAAAGCTTTTTTTGTATCTTTTTAAAGTTTCTAACAACTTCTGTTCTTGCTATTTGTTTAGTTCCGAAGATACAATAACAGGCAACGTAGATGATTCTCCTAAAAACATACACATTAAATGATTATGGAGAATTTTCATTTCAAGTTCAGGAGGTTTTATGATGTATGGAATTAAGCTTTTATTTCCACATTCCATAATGTTTAATATTTCAATTCTCTCCTAAACATACTTCAAATCTTCATTCTTCTCACTATTTGAATTTTCTTCATCTTCACTTTCTTCTTCAAATATATTTTTATATTCTTCTTCTTTTTCAAATTAATATTCAAAATGATCGTTTCTCAAGTAATCACAGACCTCCATTCTAAACATTCATTATCTTTTTTCCTTTGTGGGATACTTCATAGATTTTAAAGTATTAATGGTCACCTCTTGATCATTAACTCTCATAGTTAATTCTCCTTTTTGAACATCAATTACCACTCTTCCAGTAACAAAGAATGGTCTTCCCAAAATGATTGGAATTTTTTTATCTTCCTCCATATCAAGTATAATAAAATCCACAGGAAGGATAAATTTATCCACTTTCACTAACACATCTCCCACCACTCCTTTAGGGTAAGTAATGGAACGATCGACCAACTGAAGAGTCACAGATGTAGGAGAAATTTCTCCTATTCCTAACCTTTTGAAAGTTGATAATGACATAAGATTAATACTCGCTCCCAGATCACATAAAGCTTTTCCAAAAAAAAAATCACCTATAGCACACGGAATAGTGAAACTACCAGGATCTTTAAGTTTTTCTGAAATCTTCTTCTGAATTATTGCACTACACTCTCTGCTAAGTGCAACAATTTTATGACTTGTAAACTCTCTTTTCTTTCTCAGTTTATCCTTCATAAACTTAGCATAGTCAGGCATCTGTTTCAATGCTTCAACAAAAGGAATATTTATAGTTAATTTCTTAAGGATCTCTAAAAATTTTCCAAATCTATTATCTCTATTTTGTTTCTTTAATCTTTGAGTAAATGGAGGTGGTCGCTTTTCAACTGTTATCTTCATTGGTTCAAGAGGATAATCCAAGTTTGGATAAATCTTGTTTGAACCTTTTTCAATTTCCACCTTCTCCTTTTTTATTTCAAATTCATTTTGCACTTTAGTTTCTAATTCTTTTCCACTCCTTAATTGAATAGCATTAAGTTGTTCCTTATTTTGGTCTTTTGGATTGATCTCCACATTACTTGGAAGTGTTCTAGAAGGTCTATTATTAAGTGCAGTGAAAATATGTCCTAATTGATTTTCAATATTCTTCATAGAAACACCTTGAGCTTGTAATTGATTTCCCATATTCAGAATCATTTCTTCAGTAGACAACTTCTTATCCTTAATTTATGGGTTACTATTGAATCCAGGGGGATAAGATGGTCTAAAATTAGAATTTCCTTGATTGTTCGAATTTCCAATTGGATTCATAAAATTGTTTGCCCAGTGCGGGTTAACATTAGCATTATTATTGTTCCAATTGAAGTTTGGGTGATTCTTCCAACCAGGATTGTAATAATTTGAATAAGGATTGTTAGGTCTATTAATATCATTTAAGGTCTCATAAGGTGTTTAAGATTCTGTTACCTGTCCAAATGAATTTACCTCTACCACTTGAGGTGGTTGAGAATAATTCATTCCATATTGATCTATTTTCTTTGAAAGGGCTGCAATTTGAGAAACTACCATAGTCATCATATCTGAATCATGAACACTAGCTACTCTCTTAGGATTTACCCTTTCAGAGGGCCATTGAAAATTATTAGTAGCCATTTCTTCAATTGATGCGTATGCTTCATCAAAAGTTTTTGAAATAATAATCCACCAATAGCAGCATCTATAATAGATCTCAATGATCCTACTAATCTATTACAAAATGTTTGAATTATTAACCAATCTGGTAAATCATGATGTGGGCACTTCCTAAGAAGATCTTTAAATCTCTCCAAAGCTTCATATATTGACTCTCCTTCAAACTGACAAAAAGATGTAATATAATTTCTTAGTTTAGCAGTCTTCGATGGAGGGAAATATTTTGATAGAAACTTTTGAGATAATTTTCCCCAAATTCTAATAGATCCAGGTGCTAACGAGTTTAACCACGCCTTAGCTTTATTCCTTAGTGAAAATTGAAAAAGTATAAGTCTGACAGTGTCACTAGACACTCCATCATATTTAAAAGTAGCACACAGTTCTAAAAAACTAGCGAGATGTAAATTTGGATCCTCATTAGGTGTTCCAGCAAATTGATTGTTTTGTACCATTTAGATAATAGCAGGTTTAAGTTCAATTTAATTAGCAGCAACATCAGGATTTTGAGTAGTTATGTGAATTTCATCTGCTGTTAGGTTAGCATAATCTCTTAAAGGTCTTGGCAAATTTCTAAGTTTATTTCTTTGATTATCTTGAATATTCACCATTTTGCAAGGATTTCAATTTGTTTTTGTTGGTTTCTATTTTTTTAATAGTATGCTCTAACTCCGAATTGTAAGGCACTAAATTTATATATCCGCTATTACGCATATACAAACACAAATACCTTAATAAATATAAACAAACACACAATTACACACTACTAAATAAAGGGTTTGTTCTTTTTTTTACTCCTATATTATTAATAAATACCTTCTTACTTACTTCTTAGTTAGTTACTTTTCTTTCTTAACTCCGTTACCTTCCCCGGCAACGGCGCCAAAAACTTGATGCACGAGACTTATATTGCAAGAATTTATGAACTCAAATTTATCTATTTTTAATGATTTTGATAAGTCCAAGCATTCAATGCAAGTATACATATTGTATCAAGTAATATAGCGCTCTAATGCAGTCCTGGTTATTGATCCCACAGAGAAGTTCGAAGTTATAAAAAAGTGATCCCAAGATAAGTATGATGGCACTAAGATCATATATTTAAATAGAACTTAAAGTTTAACACAAACTCCTACTAACACTATGCAGAAAACAGTAACAATTAACTAAACTACAAATACTTCTAATAACTTTAAAGACAGAATTAACTAATAGACACACTAAATTAAGTTTTTTTTAAAGGTTTTTGATATATAAGAAAAGTATCTTTCCTCTTTCAAGGAGAATATGATGTGTGTATTGATATGGAACAAATATTTATATTATTATGCCAAATAGGAGCATAGACGATTCTTTACCCTTAAAAGAGTACCCCCTCTTCTAAGTAGAAAAGAACATCAACATATTCTAACTTTAGTCACTAACTCTGAGGCTAGGTTGGGAGGATACTGGCTTGCACTTTGGAGCTCCCACTCACCCTTCACCCAAAGGCTAACATTTGATATTTAGTTACTAAGCTTAGAACCAATTTGAGGATTTTAGTCTGTCACCCTGAAATCTCAACATGGAAGTCCATCAAAAGACATTTCCCTATTTATTTGCACTCAATTTCCATGAACTACGCAATTCATCCATAGAAATTGAATGGATCTTTCATTATTATTGTAGGACATTAAATATTTTCAATCTCAATGTTCCACAACATATTTTAACATTTCAATTGGCCAAATTGAAAGTAAATTAAGTTCTAAATGAAAAACCATCACAATTTCTTCATCACATTAAAATCACATCAAATCCACATCAATCAATCATCACATCTCTTATACAAGAAGAAAGACAAGGAAACTATTCAGAATTCATGGAGAAGATATAATAAAATATGGATTTTATATATAAAAGAAAAGTCGTACAAACCACAAAAGAAAATACAACTTATCTCTTTTTCTTCACCTATGCAATTCCCTTGAAGTTCCTTTGAATCCTCTTCTCTTCTTCTTTACAACACTTGATTCTCTCTTTAGAATGGAAAGCAAGAAGAAATCTCTCACTTTACCTCTTCTCCTTCCCTCCTTAAAGAAGAATCCCTCTCAAATCTTCACTCTACACTCTCTACTCCTAAACCCTAATACTTCACTCTCATTAAAACTACTCTAGAACTACTGAAGAAGCACAACATTTTCGTCTAAAAATAGTTACTTATAAGATAGGGATGAATTCCCAAGAGTTTTCATAATCATCCCTTCAAAAAGTTTCCAAAATTCTTCAAATTTGAATTGAAACGACTTCGGGTGCCGGCGGCGCTCTGTTGTGTTAATTAAGTTCTGGAGTCTCTGGATTTGGGCGCCGGCGGCACCCATTCTCGCGCCAGTAGCACCAGAACACTTTTTCCAACATTTTGCTCCTTTTTTCTTTGGATTCATTTCTTTTTGCTTTTTTCACTCCAATCACCTAAAAGCTTCATAACTGCAACAAATCATGAAAAATACCTTTCCTTAAAGTGAAATAACACCAAAAATAGGTAAAACTAGATAGTAAAACCGTGTACATTTTCAGTGCATCAAGTCACAATGATCCAACGCAAGTATACGTATCTTATTAAGTAATATAGGGCTCTAATGGAGTCCCTTTTATTAATCCCACAGAGAAGCAAGGTAAGTGGTCCTTAGTTAAATTCTAGTCGACTACTAACAGCCTTAGTTTGGAATCGTGATATAAGTGGATATTCTAACAACTACTTTTAAAGGCAGACGATTATATGTAAGAATAATAACTACTCCTAAATTCAAATTTTACTTCTAAAGATAACCCTTTCTGGATAAATTGGTTTAGTGAATTTTGAGATAAAAAAGTCTACTATTCTTGTGTAATGAATAGGACAACAATGTTTAAGAATGAGATGCATTAAATATTGTATGTGCCAAATACGAGCAATCATATTCTTTACCCTCTTCCGAGTACCTCCTCTTCAGAGTGCTATAAAAAACATTGGCAAATCCTAGGCTTAGTCCCTAAATCTAAGGTTAGGCTGGGAGGAAACTGGCTGCCACTTCAGAGCTCTCACTTCCCTCACCTGAAGGCTAACCCTAGCTTTAGTTACCAAACATTAAGACTAAATTGGGGATCTCAGCCTGTTACCCTGAAACCTCCAATTCGACACCCATGAAACCATATTTCCCTATTTATTTGCACTCAATCCCCATGAACTATGTAACTCATTCATCGACATTGAATGTGGTTCCACTTTATTGAGAATTGCACCGCCCTTTTGGGAAAATAGAATTACAATGAATTTTAACAATACAACATGCCCTTTTTTTAATGTAAATGAGGTGCAAGTAAAAACCATCACATTTATAATTAAAACATCTTTTAGGAAGCATTTTAATATCCTAAACATGAATCCTACTCATTGTAAAAGAAAAGTACAGTGAAAACAATGGCATAAACTTCTTATGCCACTATTTAGAAACAAGAAGAAAGAGTAAGAGAAAGATTTCTCAAAACACAAAGAAAACATAATGGAAAACTTAATTTCAAAGCAAATCCATAAAATAAGTGTTTACAAAATCATAAGATAATGAAGAACACAATACTTAGTTTTTTCGCCTTGAAAGAAAGATGAAAATCTCTTCCACAAGGTCTCCTGCCGATCCATGTAATGCTAGAACATTCCCTTACATATTCTCTCAAAATCACCTCACAAATCTCTCCCAAAAGGTAGAAATCTACATTTCTACTCTTATTCTAGGATATCTAAGCATTCTCCATGTTTTTCCTTTCATCTACCTCTTTTTCTTACTTCAAATTCGCTTTAAAATCGTGTATGGAGGAATTTCCCAAGAGGTGCATGAACAAACCTTCCAAAAAGTGTCCGGATTCGATGTATATGGTCAATAATCGCTCAATTTCACATCCAGACTATCTTGGGCGCCGCTGATGCTGAATGGGCTCTACTAGTGCCCTATTTTTAGTGGTCTCAAGTTGTCGGCACCGTCGGCGCCGATTTGGGCGCCCCCGGCGCCCACTCTGCGCAGCTCCACCATTTTGCTCTGTTTAGCTCCGTTTTAGCTCCGATTCACCCTGTTTTAGTTGCGTTGCGTTCCTAACAGATAGCCCTACAAAAAAAGTATAAAAAAACATTTCTTTAAAGTGTAATCTCATTCAAAAATCTGTAAGAAGTGTAAAAGAGATTAAGCATAGAAAGACTTATTGAAAGGTGTCAAGCCAAAAAATTTTTTTCTTGCTCAGTTTTGCTCCAAATTGCACCATTTTTGCTTCTATTTACTCTAATCACCTAAAAATAATCACACCTATAATAAATCATTAAAAATACCTTCCTTTAAACTGCAATATCACCAAAAATGAGTATAATCATATGGAAAAAATCGTATATATTTTTTGTGCATCACTCCTCCAAACATAAACAACATCTAGAGGGGCCCCTCAGTCCTTTAAATTTAAGGATGTCATCTATGGGTAAGATCTTATGGAAAGTTCTCCAATAGAAAAATGATATAAAGGGGGAAAGGCTCCTCTGTTAGATGAATTCCCCCCAAGGTTCCTGATCCCAGCTGTATAGTTTAGATGCGATGTTTGTGATATATATATATATATATATATATATATATATAGCAGAACAGAAAATTCATTCATTCAAATTGAAGTTAAGTACATCTGATAAAAGGGAAATTCAAAGAGTCCCCCAAAAGTAAAAGCCTTAGTGGCTCAAAAGGTGTTACAGAAAAAGTGATATTGTTAGTAGAGGCAGCATTTTTAGCTAACCTGTTACCAGGCTAGTTTGCCTCCCTATAAGTGTGAGTCCATTTAATTTGTATAAAATCTAAGCATGTAGGGAAAGTCCTGATGAAGTACACAAAATTCCAAGGGGGGCAGCAGTGCCATTCAAAATGTCAATAACCTGTTGAGAATCAGATTCCATCCATACATGAGATAGTTTAAGAGCTTTGGCGGTGGCTAATGCCGGAATGCTGCCCATAGTTCAGATTCCAAGGCTGAAGAGGAAACAAGAGGAGACTGAAAAAACCATAAGAGGTGGCCAGCACTGTTCCTGCAGACTGCCCCCATACCAGCAGCTGATTTAGTGAAACTCCCATCAATATTAATTTTAATCCAGGGTTGAGGAGGTAATGACCAATGCAGCAGGACAACCTTTCTCTTATGTGAGGTAAATAAAAGTGGATATTTTCTGATATAGCTGCAGCAATTGGCCACAGTAGACTGAGTAGATACTGTATTACCCTTGTATTTAGCAGAGTTTCTAGCCATCCAGAGAAACCACCAAATAACTAGTAGAATGAAGAACTCCATCAGTAGCCTCCAATCCTCCCAGCAAGTTTCCACATCAGTCCAATCATAGCTGTTATTTCTTATCTGCAGTTGGGACAACACATCAGTCCATACCTGTTTGGTAAAGGAGCAGTGAAGGATCACATGATTATAAGTCTCCTCCTGAGAATTGCACGACCGGCATTTTGAAGCGAGATTTGAGACCTTTGAGCTTCAGGATATCATCTAGTGGCAGAAATTTATGAAACAGTCTCCAACAGAAGAAGGACATGGAGGGGGAAAGGTGCTTATGCCAAATCTTTTCACCCCAAGCAGTATTATGCCAATCAAAAAAAGATTGATGAATGGCCCCATTTAGAGAGAGAGTATTAGCACATTTAATGTGGAGTTTATCAGGTCTGGTATCATCAATGGGTATAGCCAGAATCTTTTGAACAGTATCCTCATCTACAACATCCCTCAGTGAATCAGCATTCCAATGGCCCTGGTTCCAAAATTCAGCAACAGTGAGGTGAGGGTCGAATTGTGAAGAGTAGGGAATTGGCCCATCAGGCAGCCAATTGTCAAGGAAGAAGTGAACCTTGCCAGCACCAATTTCCCAGGATATGAAATGATTGGCAGACTCCCTGGCCTTCAGCAACTTTTTCCAGTGCTTGGAGTCTCCCAATTTGGCTTGAACAGCATTAACATGTAATTTCTTACAATATTTTTCCTTGAGGAATCTGGCCCACATAGTATCTTGTTTCATAAACTTGATCCATTGCTTACAATGAAATAGGTGGCTCATTTGCTTAAAGCTTTTAAATCCCAGCCCTCCAGCTTTAGTCGGTTTGCATATTTTATTCCACACAGTCCAATAAGGTTGCTTGTATTGGCCATCCCAGAGAAAATTGTTGAAAAGAGTTTCTAACATTTTATGTGTGCTCCTTTTCATATTAACCATTTGCATTGCGTAAAGTGGAAATGTAGATAGGATGCTCTTGAGTAAAGTCAGTCTACCTCCATTGGATAAGAATTTGTTTGTCCAGCAAGTAATAGAAGAAGATATCTTATTAATGACCTCATCATATTGTGATTGCCTCCTTCTACCTTTGGTTAGTTGTACCCCTAAATATTTAAGGGGAAGGACAGCAGCAGTGAACCCAGTCAAATCCTTTAACCAAATGGTATGCTTTTAGTTCTTGCTTACCAAGAATTGGCACTTCTTCTCATTTAAGTGCAGACCAGCCACTTTAGATATGTGCTCCATTATTAATAGTATTTTCCTCACTGCTTGCTTACTGCCATTTGTAAAGAGAATAGCATCATCAGCATATGCCAGATGGCTGATTATTTGGGAGGCACTTGTGTTTGTAATGCGGATAAGGATATCTTTGATGGGCGGCATTAAGAATTACGGAGAAATAATCGAAGACCGGGATAAAGATTGTGGGTGATAAGGGGTCACCTTGCTTCAAACCCCTCCCGGCGAGTGAAGAACCCATTGCTCTTCCCATTTACAAGAACACTACACCAGGCTCCAGAAATCCATCTCTGAATAAGATTACAAAAAGCACGGTGAAAACCTCTAGCCTTAAGAACTTGTTCAAATAAATGCCAACTGATGGAGTCATATGCCTTTCTCAAGTCTAATTTAAAGATGAGATTATGACCTCTACAACCCTTATCAAGATCAAGGAGCAATTCTTGAGCCAGTAAACAGTTATCAGTGATATTCCTACCTTGCACAAAAGCTGACTGGTTAGGACTAATGAGTTGATTAAGGTGAGGTTGTAGCCTTTTAACAATTATCTTACTGATAATTTTGGTAAATGTGCTGGTAAGACTTATAGGTCGAAAATCAGACCAATATGATTTTTGGTTATCCTTGGGTATCAGAATGTTGCTAGTAGCTGCAAAATACCTGGGAATATCTGTTCCAGCAAAGAAAGACTGAACAGCATTTATCACATCAGGATCAACAATATCCTAAGCTGTTAAATAAAAAGTAGAAGTGAAACTATCTGGACCTGCAGTTTTATTTCCATCAAGGCTCTTAAGAGCAGCAAGGATTTCAGCTTCATCAGGTAACATGGTAAGATTTAGTTGCTGTACATAATGGACATCTTCACTGAAAACTTCAGAATTGAAAGAGTTAGGACAAGAAGGTTGAGCAGCTAATTGTGAAGTAAAATACCTCACAGCACTTTGGGAGATTAAATGGGGGTCAGAGATCCAGCTGCCATCAAGCTCTTTGATTTTGAGAATAGCATTTATCTGCCTTTTGTATTTAATCACAGCATGGAAAAACTTTGTATTTCTGTCTCCATAGAGATATTTATTAACAGCAGCTTTTTGTTTCAAGAAGAGTTCTTCCCTTTCCAAAGCAAGTAGCAAATGATTTTGTGCATTGATCAGTTCCTGTGTGTGAGCCTTCCCCAGATCTTGTATAGCTTCCAAATCTTGAACTTTTGCATCAGTTTCTTCCACCTGCTGAAAGACATTACCAAAACACTGTTTATTCCACCCTCTTAGATGATAAGCCACAGATTTCTGAAGTTTCCAAGGTTTAGTCATATAATTAGAGCCAATACTGTGTGGAATGATCCAGGCAGATTTAACCGCCAACAGGAAATTGGGATGCAAAGTCCAGGCATTAAAAAATCTAAAGTTGGAAGGACCAGTACTATGGCAAAAAGAAATCTGAATTAAGAGTGGGGAGTGATCAGATGTAGTTCTATGTAGATGCTGAACTTTCGTAATAGGAAATATGTTCATCCATGAGTCATTAAATAGCATTCTGTCAAGCCTTTCCAGTAAATTTCCTCTTTGCCAGGTGAAAGGAGAACCAAAGAAACCCAGGTCAAAAAGACCTGTTCTGGTGATATTTTGTGAGAAGGTGAGCATGGACTGAAGATCTGGGGTTCTACCCCCCACCTTCTCACTTGGATCTCTTATACAATTAAAATCTCCACCTACTAACCAATTAGTAGTAATACTAGTACTCATACTACTCAACTCAGACCAAAGGGCACTTCTATCACGAGGGGAGCTTCTAGCATAAACAAAGGTGCAAAAACCAGAAAACTGATCAGAACCAAACTGCAGGTGCAAGAATTGATAGTTGTCAACCACTATAGAGCATTTCAATTCCATCCTACTGAATAACCAGATTTTGTTATTACTATTAGTGTGGAAGTGATAGCCAGGGAATTTTTTTGTGAACTTTTGGATATTATTCTTAACCATAGGTTCTAAGAGTGCAATCAACCACAGCTTGTGAGTCCTGTTAAGATGAGAGATTCTATTAAGGGTGTCAGGACTAGCCACACCCCTAACATTCCAGCATAAGAGATTAATCATGATGGAGAGCTTTATTTGCCCTAGTGAGCCTAGGGGCAGTAGAGTTGTCTAACCCAATTATGTTTGATGGAGATAAGTTTTGCAGTTCCAAAATTTCCTTCCTTTTTCTTCTACTTTTCTGTACAGACCATGCTTCTTCCACATTTGTCGCCATTTTAGCTAAGACAGATGGAAGGGATATCTCATTGGTAGGGTCAGATGGAGTAATAAAGGTGTCACCAGCTGCTGAGCTGAGGGGTAGGGATTCCCTTACTAGGGGGTCTCTATCCTGACCATTCAGGATTGGTGTTAAATCATCATCTTCAGATGGATCTCTAATATCAATTGCTTGGGAAGAAATTGGTTCCAACTGAATTGCTGGTGGGATTGGTTCAGTAATTAGAGTAGAGATTGGAGCCTGAGCTTCAGCAACCACCTGTTGCTGAACAACTTCCAGATTCTGCTTAGGAGCTTGATTTGACTGAATTGTGACTGTACCCACATGATCAACATTCAGAGCACCTATTGAAGTGCCTGTATTTTGTTTTTGTGCCTGATTAGAGTTAAGTGTCACAGGAGCAGCTTGGTCTGCCTGATTTTTACCTTTGACATTATAAGGTCTTAATTCTGGATGGATTCTAAAGCATTGTTCTATTGTATGGCCAAATATATGACAGTGTTTACAATAAAGTGGTTGATACTCCATCACAATAGGCTGCCAATACCCATTGTTAGCAGTCCCCAGCCAAACTCCATCCAAGTAAGGTTGTGTGATGTCCCTTTCTACTAAAAATCTGGCCTTTAAGATTCTTGTGACATTGGCAGAAGGTATATCCAACTTTAGAGGCCTACCCATGGAATCAGCAATGTCATAGATGATTTTATGAGTGTTGAAAGGTAACTTCAGGTTTGGGAGGCTGAACCAAATAGGAACAATTGGTGGTTCCTTTGAAGGATCAAAATCCAAAGTCCACTTGAGTAGTTTCATAGGCTTACCATCAATCATAATCACCTTCTTAGAGAAAATCTGGGCATAGTCTTCCTCCAAAGAAAGTTGCAGCATGATGTGTCTACTATCAAAGACACCTATTTTCCAACTTCCCAAAAGTTAAGAATGTCAAGCTTGGGGTATCCAAACTGAAATTTACCCACCAATGTGAACTTATACGGTTCAGAGAGTTTGGCCATTTCCTCCTGAGTGAAGATCAAAGCAAGTTTGCCAGCTTTTTTGGTGCAGCATCTGATGAACTCACATTCAGCTTTGCCTTCAATGGCATCATGGTAGAGCTGGGGAAAGACCAGTTTATCTCCCAAAGTGGTACCCCTTCCTTCCTCACTATAACTTCAGCAAAAGTTCCTCTTCCCACAAAGTTGGGGTCCGATTTAGTGAGATCAGTAGCCATACCCAATGTAACAGTAACAACCTCCAAAATTCAAAAAGAGCAAAACCCCGTTTGTGATATATATATATATATATATATATATATATATATATATATATATATATATATATATATGTGTGTGTGTGTGTGTGTGTGTGTGTGTGTGTGTGTGTGTGTGTGTGTGTGTGTGTGTGTGAAATGGCGGTGAGGACTGAGAGGGTCTGCTAGGGTTTGCTGGCTGGTCATGGCGGCAGTGAGTTTGGCCGGCGCTGGTAGGTGCTCTTCCTGGTGTTTTCACGGTTTGCTCTCTGGTGGGTCTTGGGTCTTGGCTTCCTGTGCCTCTTCTTCATCTTTTTGGTTTTCCCGGGTTGGATCTTTTTCAAATTTACTGAGGAAGATTACTGTTAGATTGATTTTTTTCATCTAGTTTTGGTTTAGTGGTGCTCCTCTGGTGGCTTTTCGTTTCTGATTTGGTGACTTCTGTTTGGTTCTTTGTTTTGGCTTTGGGTTGTTTCCCTGCTGGGAGTGTGCTTTCTGGGACTAAGGTGAGGGGTGCTGAATGGCCAACCCTTCTGCCAAGGCCTTTCCTATTGATTTGAATACTAATATCATGTGGGCAAAGGCCACTTATGCTGGAGTGGTGGGAACGGGACAAACTTCTCATAAAAATTCTGATCATCTTGTATTTCCACAAGCCATGCATGATACTACTGCTGGCAAAGGAAACTGTCCTTACATCAGGCCTATAGGTAACAAGGATGGTCTACCTGCTGTTCTTTTTTCCAAACAAGACATGCATTGTCTGAATGAGGCTGTCAAGTATTGTCTCATTGGAAAATTTCAATTGGGACATCCCAAAATGGATTATGTTAGGAAATGTTTTGAGGAGCTAAATCTGGTTGGAAGCTGGAAACTAAGCTTGCTGGATGGGAGACATTTGCTCATTAGATTATCCAATGTGGAAGATTATGCAAAAATATTTGGGAATCAAACTATTCTGATAGCTGGAACCCCCATGAAAAATCTGAAATGGACACCTGATTTCTACCCCCTGAAGGAGCCACTAATTATCCCCATGTGGTTTAAATTCCCAGACTTACCTATTCAATTATACAATCACAATGCCTTATATAATATCAGCTAAGCCTTGGGCCTACCTCTGAAAACAGACACACACACATTTGATATGGCTAGACCTGCTGCTGCCAGGGTTTTGGTGGAGAGAGACATAACTTTACCTGATGTGAAGAAGATATGGATTAGAACTGATGAAGATGTCCCTGAAGAAGGTTTTTGGCAAGAGGTTGTTGTAGAGTTTAAGCCACATTATTGCCAACATTGCAGAATGTTTGGACACCTCATGGATCATTGCTACAGGCTACATCCCCCTTCCAGAAAGAGATTTCTTGGTCCAAGTAAGGTGGTGGCTACCAACAGTCCTCCAGCAGTTGAGCAAGAGAATGCAAACATGGCACCACCATCTAGAGAGGAAATTAATATGGAATCTCAGATTAATATTCCTGATATACAAGAGGAATATGATATGGATCTGGTTGGAACACAGGATGAGCAGATATCAAAAAATGGATAGAGGTTCAAACTGCTGATGTCTCCAGTCCCTTGAAGCGAAATAAGTTTGGTTATGTATCTGAAGTAGGGCTGGAAATTTCTGAGGGCATAATCAGAGTGGTGGCTGAAGAAATGACTGAGGAATGACAGACACAAAAAAGCAATAAGAGGAAGAAAGGAAAAACTGAGTTACAAGGCTTACTTGAAGCTCAGGTTTCAGGAGATCCTCCTGATAGCCCCATATCTGTTCCTCTCCCTAGGACTAGGGGGAAAGGAAAAACCCACTCTCAATGATCAATTTCATGTGTTGGAATATTAGGGAGGCTGCTCATCCAACCTCCCTTAGTAGAATTAAGCAATTAGTTAAATTACACAAACTGTGGTGTTTTGCTATTTTGGAACCTATGGTTCATAAAAATACAAATAAGACTGTTAAATCTTTTTCAGGCTTTTCCTGTTTTGTCAAGCTGAATAATAAAATTTGGGTTTTTGTTAAAAGAGAGTTGTAGGGGCATTTAATTTTGGATAACTCTCAGTTCATCCATATGCAATTCAATGTTGGTGATAAGGTGGGTTTCGCTACTTTTATCTATGCCAGCTGTAATATGGCTCAACAGCAGACTTTATGAAATGAGTTGATCAACATTGCTAACAACATGAGTTCATGTTGGTTATTGGGGGGGTGACTTCAATTGTATTACCTCAGCTACTGAGATAAAAGGTGGTAATGCTCCTAACAGGTTTTCCATAGACGGATTTAATCAATTCATTGCAAATGCAAATGTTTTTGATTTGGGCTTGACTGGCCCCTCTTTCACATGGAGAAGAGGGAATACTTGGGAGAGACTGGATAGGGTCATGGTGAATTCCTCTTGGCTCCAAACTTTTCCTTTCACTTTTGTTACCCACTTATCCATGGTTTGCTCAGATCACAGACCATTAGTGATCTCTATCAGAAACTCTGATGGAAAAGCTGGAGGGAACTTCAGATTTTAGAACATATGGACTTGCCACCCTGATTTTCTGATTGAACTGGAGAAGGTGTGGCAACCTGTCAAGGGCTACACCCCCTGGGGCAATCTTTGGACTCTCCAGAAGTTGACTGTCAAGCATTTCAAAAGATGGAGCTGGGACACCTTTGGGAACATTCATGAAATTTTTCAGCAGGCTGAAGCAAATGTGGCTTATATTGAAGAGGGTTTTCTGCATGGAGATAAAAGTGAAACTGATTTGTTCTTAGCTTCTAAACAGCTTCTAGCCCAAGTTAAGTGCCAGGAAGAATTCTACAAGCAGAAGGCTGGGTCTGCTAAATTCATTGATGGGTATAGAAATACCAAATATTACCATGCTTTCATCAACTTCAAAAGGAAGCGTAATATGATTCTAAATATCACCAATGTTGCTGGTGTTAATCTTACTGATGCTGATGACATTGCAAGGGATGTTGTGATCCATTTCAGTAGTCTTTTCAATCAGGTTCACACTTGTACTACCCCGATTGAACATGTTTTATTTCTGGATAAATTTCAATCTGTGCAGGAGTTAAGCCTAGCCAATAATCCTGATGAAGCTGAAATTAAATCTGCTTTAGATTCCATTGATGGAAAGAAAGTTGCTGGACTTGATGGTTTTACATCCACCTTTTATAAGTTTAGCTGGGCAATTGTTGGGATGGATGTGGTTCATGCTGTGCAATCCTTTTTTCAAGGCATGGACCCTCCAAATTACTTTTCAGCATCTACCATTGTGCTGCTACCTAAAAATAAGATCAGGAAGACTTGGGGTGATTACAGGCCAATAAGCTTAACTTCTGTTATGTCCAAGGTTCTGAGCAAAATCCTTGTTTCCAGACTCCAACCGTACCTGAATAATCTAATTGTGGAAAACCAGGCAGCTTTTGTGAAAGGTAGAACCATCTCTGACAATATACTTTTGGCTCAGGAGCTACTGCTGGACTTGGACAGGAAATGTAGAGGCCATAATATCATCTTCAAATTAGATATAAAGAAAGCTTATGACTCGATTAGTCGGGACTTCATCATTAACGTCTTATGTGTCAGGGGTTTCCAACCAAGCTTTATTCAACTCATCAAAAGGTGGTTAAAGAGTAATGCTCATTCTGTATTAGTGAATGGGAAAGGGCATGGTTTCTTTAGTGCATCTATAGGCATCAAACATGGTGATCCCCTATCTCCTACTATTTTCATACTAGCCTTTGATTATCTCTCCAGGCTTTTGGACCAAACCTTCTTACATGCTCCTCATCTATCTTATCACCAAAAGTCTAATATTAGGGTTAGCCATCTTTCTTATGCAGATGATATTATTATTTTGTCTAGGGCCTCTAAGGCTGCTATTAAGACTGTATACAAAATCTTAAAACAATTTACTACTGTTTCTGGGATGGAACTCAATCTGTAGAAATGTCATTTTTTTCCTAGCAAACTTGTTAGCTGCAGCTTAAAAAATTGAATTTCAGAATACACTGGTTTTCACTCAGCTCCTTTTACTGTTAATTACACGGTGTTCAGCTTATTAAAGGCAGAACTAAACAGACCCAATTCCAGGAGAGCATTGATAAGATTCAAGCACAAATTTCAAGTTGGTCTAATTCTTTTCTATCTAATGGGGGAGGCTCACACTTTTGAAAAGTATCCTAACTGCTCTTCCCTCATATGCACTACAGATGTTTACTATGAAGAAAAGTACTAAGCAGTTAATTAGCAGGATGTTCAACAGATTTTTGTGGGCTGGACAACACAAACAAATCCATTGGCTTCCTTGGCAGCGCTTATGCAAACCCCTCCAGGCTGGAGGTCTTAGCTTTAAGAGCTTTGATCAATTGGTCTCATCAATTTATGTAAGTTGTGGATAAGGTTCAGAGCCAATGACTGTCTTTAGGCTAAATTTCTGCATGGCAGATACTATAAAACTGGACATTCTACTATGGTCATGCCTAAGCTGGGGGATTCAAGGCTTTGGAAAGCTACGCTCAAAATCAAAGATAAGGTAGAACAGGTTTTTATTTGGGAGCTAGGTGAGGGTTAGATCAATTTTTGGCTTGATCAATGGGTCTGAGATGGGGAAAAGCTGGCTTCTGAGATGCCTATCACCATGCCTAAGAGCTGTGTTAAGGAGTTCTGGACAGAAAACCATTGGAATTGCAGACTTTTGAGCACCTTGTTAACATCTAATCGATTACTGACAGGTAATGCTTACCAAGATCCAGCCCGAGCTGAAGGACAAATTGCTTACCAGGAACAAGAGCTATCAAAAAATATCTTCCTTTATTTATCAAAAGTTCTTCTCTCAGGGCAATATTCCTTGGGGGTCGGAGCTTTGGGGCAAGCTGTTATCCCTCTCCATGTCCTTTTTATGTTGGAGAGTTAGGCATAACCTCATTCCTACTGATGATATTCTCAAGCTCAAGGGCCTAAAAGGACCCTCTTGTTTCCTGTTGTGCAGAAAAGATGAAGAATCTCTTTGTCATTTATACTTCAAATGCCCCTTTTCTCAGTCTGTCTGGAAAGAGCTAATCTGCAGGCTCAATCTGGATACTTTGAATTTAAGTTGGCTTCAACTGTTTAACTACTGGAAGGATTGGGATAGTGCTAACCTCCTAGTGGTTCCCTACTCAGTGGTTTGGTTCATATGGATGAACATGAATAAGGCAAAGTTTGAAGGGAGACATTCATCTCCATTACAGGTGGCTACCCATTGTTTAACTTACATTCAGAAACTCATTAAATTTCACAATTTTAGGGATATCTACAAGGTGGGGCAGCTGGCCTCCAGGAGGAAATTTCTATCTCTTAGCTGGACTCCCCTTATTTATAATTAGGTGAAAGTGAATACTGATGGGAGCTTCCATCAGCTTCATGCTGGGATTGATGGAATATTTAGGGACTGCCTGGGAAAGTGCATACTGTTCTTTCATTCTCCCACTGCTGCCATGGATGCCTTGGAAGCTGAAATGGTTACAATTTTATGGGCTATCAAGATTGCACATATATGTAAGATTCCATATCTTCAGGTTGAGTCTGACTCCAATAGCTACATCAATTTCCTCAACAAGTATGAGTCAGCTCCTTGGAATATCAATAGATGGATGAAGAGAATGGCAAGTTTCACTATGGGAATGGTGGTTGATTTTGTTTTTATGTCCTGGGAGGGCAATGCCCTGACTCATTGGCTTGCTTCTCGTGGCTGGCATAATGAATCCATCAATGTTAACTGTTACCCCCCTCACCTCTTTCCTCTTTGATACATGGAGACACTTTGAGTCTCCCATATGTAAGGAACTAGTTTTTTTTTTCTTTCTTTTTTTTCCTTAAGTAATGAATATATTGCATGCCTTTTGGCAGGTACGTTTTGAATATATATATATATATATATATATATATATATATATATATATGTAAATATATATATATATATATGTATATATATATATATATATGTATATATATATATATGTATATATATATATATATATATATATATATATATATATATATATATATATATATATACATGGTTCTAAGCCAAAATATCAAAAGCTATTTACTACAAACTCTTCCAATGGCATGAGTCCCCCTTGGTCACTTATCTAGAGCAAGTATTTATCCCCCTCCATGACATTTTTTTGCTGGAAGCTGCTTCATAAGGTTCTCCCCAAAGATGACCTACTTAAATTAAAAGGCCTGAGGGGACCCTCCTGCTGCAGATTTTGTAAGAACAATGAGGAATCCTCTCCTCATCTCTTTTTTGAATGCACTTACTCTCAACAGGTGTGGACTCAATGCATTAGGTTCTTCAGTCTTAATCTAATAGATATCACTTAGAAGAACATTATTCTCTGTGGATGGACTGGAAGGAGGCTAAGGTGGGGGAAATTCCTTTCATCATAGCATGTTTTATTTGGATGAGTAGAAATCAATCCACTTTTGAAGGTAGCCCCTCTAGTTCAAATAAATTTGCTAGAATTTGCTTATCATATATATCTAAATTGATTAAAATGAAAGGATTCCCCACCATCTGTTCTCTGCCCTTTTGTGAGAGGAGGTCTCATCCTTATGTTACTTTAGTGGAATGAAAGCTTCCTGCCCATTCCTTTATCAAAGTAAACACTGATGGTAGCTTCTCTACCCAAGGTACTGGGGTGGGGGGTCTTCAGGGATCACAAGGGGAAGTGCCTTTACTCATCCAGGCTCCAGTTCCTGCTACAGATGCTTTAGAATCTGAACTAATAGCTGTTTTTTGGGCCCTCAAGCTTGCCATTTTTAATCATTGGTCCTCCCTTATTGTTCAAGGAGATTCCTTTTACCTCTTAACGCTCCTGGACACTGATGCCTCTCTCCCTTGGCATCACCAGCTATGGCTTAAAAGAATTAACAATTTCAGAGTTAATATCCATCACCAATTTCAGTTCATCTTTAGAGAAGGAAACAAGCCTGCTAGTTGGTTAGCTAGGGAAGCTTTTTCCTCTTGCTCAATCAGAATTTCCACCTCCCCCCTATCCCCCTCTCCTTTCTACCCTCAGGGGATCTACAGGAGGCCCCCCTACATCAGAACGGATTACAGACTTTGATTGATTTACTAGTTTTTCTTGCATCCTTTGGGATTTCTTTCCTGTTCTTGTAGCTTTTATCTTTGTGTGGAGTTGTTATGTGGAAAGAGAACCCCTATGTGTTTTTTTGTATTTTTTGGTTGGGTTTTTAGATGGGGCTCCTCTTTACCTTTTTTTTGTATTCTTACTTTTAACTAACATGTAGGGTGCCTTGAGTTGCAACTTCCATATATATATATATATATATAAACTATTTGCATACTACCATTACTCGCCTCAACTTTGCTGGTTCTGATCATAAACCTCTCCTTACAATCTCTAAACCCCAGACCCATTTGTCTACCCATCCTTTCAGATATTTAAGTTTTTGGTCTAGTCACCCAGAGTTTAACACTATCATGCAGGAACACTGGAATGGGTTCTCCTCTTCTAATCAGTTTAACAATCTTCACTGACCTCCGACTTAGAATTGCTAGAGCTTTGAGAAATTGAGGCTGGGAGTCTATTGGAGATGTTTTCCGGGGTGCCATCGAAGGTTGAAGGGGAAGTCACCAAGGCTCGAAGCTGCCGCTCAATCAGATGAGAATAAGTTTAAAGAATTTGTGATCTGCACGGAGAGAAAGCTGACGACTTACCTTGATTGGCAGGATCAAATTCTAAGACAGAAAGCTTCCATCAATAAGTTTAAGGAAGGGGATAGGAACACCAAATATTATCATGCCTGTATTAAGTATAAAAGGAAGTGCAATGCTATCTTGTCCATTATGACTGATCAAGGGACAATTCTTAAGGACGGGACTGAAATTGCAAACAATGTTGTCTCATTCTTTCAAAAGCTTTTGACCTTCAAACAATGCCCCAGTATCCCTATTGATAGCAGCTTGTTCAATGATGTACATCACTACACTAACTCTCTCAACCTCACTGATATTCCCTCTCTGGATGAAATTTGGGTGGCTTTACAATCCATTGATGGCTCTAGAGTTGCAGGCCCTGATGGTTTTAATGCAGATTTTTATAAGAAAGCCTGGAATTTCTGTCAGAATGAGGTATTAGCTGCTGTGCAAGGATTCTTTTATGGTATTGATCCCACCCAGTACTTCTATTCCTCCACTACTGTGCTTATCCCCAAAACCACTGCACCAAAGAATTGGAACCATTATAGACCTATAAGTCTTACCACTGTTATTAGCAAAATTATCAGCAAGGTCATAGTAGGGAGATTGCAACCTCATCTGGATAAGATTATCAGCCCCCAACAGTCAGCATTTGTTAAAGGGAGATCTATATCAGATAATGTACTTCTTTCTTAGGAGTTATTACTTGATCTTGATAAAACCTGCAGGGGAGGAAATCTCATATATAGGCTTGATATTAAGAAAGCATATGATACTCTGGATTGGAACTTCATCATTCAAGTGCTACATGCTAAGGGTTTTTCTCTTGAGTTCTGCCAGCTGATTAAGAGATGGCTGAAGTTCAAACAACACTCTATTCTTATCAATGGCTAGTGCTGTGGAAATTTCCTAGCTACTAGAGGGCTTAAACAAGGAGATCCTTTATCCCCTTCCATTTTCATAATTGTTATGGATTACCTATCCAGGCTAATTGAAGCTCAAATCTCTCCTTATCATTATGCCAGATATCATCATAAATCTAATGTGATCATTTCCCACTTGTTATATGCTGATGATTTAATGCTTTTTTCCATAGCTTCCAAGATGGCTGTGAAAAGAGTTACAAATTGTCTTCTACAATTCCAAAGGGTGTCAGGTCTCCAATTTAATAAATCTAAGTGTGAGCTGATTCTTCCCAGAACCATTACTGTTGAGTGTCTCATTGGATAACTAACTACACTGGTTTCTCTCTGGCCAATCTTCCATTGAAATATTTAGGAGTGCTTCTCATCAAGGGAAAATCAAAACTGCTCCACTTTGAGGAGGTTATTGGAAAACTTAATGCCTAGTTATCCAACTAGACAAATTCTTTCTTATCCACAGGAGGCAGAATCACCCTCCTCCATAGTATCCTCACTACCATCCCAAATTATGTTCTTCAAATGACCTGTATGAAGAAAAGCTCTAGAATCCAAATTGAAAGAATTTTCAACAGATTTTTATGTTCAGGTCAAAGAAAACAGATGCATTGGGCAAGTTGGCAGAAGTTAGCAAAACCTAAATGGGCTGGTGGGTTGGGTTTCAAAGGTTTACAGCACCTTCAAAAAGTCAATTTCTGCAAGTTATGGATTCATTTCATACATCATAACTCGTTGTGGGCCATCTTCATGAAAGGTAAATATTGTAAAGATAACCACCCAAACTTGGCCCAAATCAAACCTGGAATCTCTAGGATCTGGAAGCAAATGCTATTTAATAGCGACCTTGTTGAATCCTTATTCTGTTAGGAGCTTGGACAAGGAAATGTGATGTTTTGGTATGACACCTGGTGCCCATCTGAGATGAAGATTGCTCTTCCTAATATCAACAAACAGCTCTTCCCAGTTGCTAACTGCTGGGACAACAATTGGTCCTACTCTAAGCTTTAGGAAATTCTTACTGAACCTGCTGCTCAGCAGGTAGCTGCTATTCCTTTTGATAGAACCAATCCTGACAAGATTATTTGGCACAATTGTAAATTTCATAGCCTCACCAAGCATATCTATCTCCAAATAAATAATTGGTTTGACATTACTTGGGGTAAGCTGATTTGGAACAAATATATTACTCCCTCTATGTCTTTCTTTATCTGGAGGATTTTTCACAATCTCCTTCCAACTGATGATATACTCAAACTCAAGGGGATTAAAGGACCTTCTAAGTGTTATTTGTGTGGGAATAATGCTGAAACCCTACAACATTTATTCTTCAATTGCAGTTTCTCTCAGGAAGTCTGGAAGAAGGTTACCAATCAGTTTAACCTCAACACTCTTCTCCTTGAGTTGAATGAATGGTCTACCTACTGGCAGTCCTGGCATAAAGCTAATTTGGGGGTTGTTCCTTTTATTATTTCCTAGTTTATTTGGATGCACAGGAATAATGTGAAATATGAGGAGAAAAGGAGTAAAGTCTTAATTGTGGTGGGAAACTGCCAGGCCTTCTTGACTAAACTCATACATTGGAAAAAATTCCCTAACATTCTCAACAATCCAATGCAAGGATATCCTAAGAAGTATAAGATATTGCTGGTGAAATGGAAAGCTCCAATCCACCATTTCATCAAAGTTAACACTGATGGAGCCTTTTCTAAATTTGGAGCAGGCTGTGGTGAAATTTTTAGGGACCTTCATGGCATGTGTCTCTGCTTCTTCCACACTCCAATCATTGCGGCGGATGCACTGGAAGCTGAGTTGGCTGCTGTATTTTGGGCTCTAAAACTGGCCATGCCTTTTCACTGGTTCAGTGTTGCTGTGGAGAGTGACTCTTACATTCTCCTGTAGTATTTGCAGAACAACCTTCATCCTCCTTGGCACCATTCCAGCTGGATTAATGTAATCAAATCCCTTGCCCAACAAATCATCACTCAGTTTACTTTCATCTTCAGGGAGGGAAACATGTCGGCAAACTGGCTAGCCAGAATGGCCCTCTCAGCCCAGCAAGTTCAAGTCTCATCTGTCCCACCTCCCCATTTGTCCTACCTTATTGAAGCTGATCGGTTGCATGCTCCCCATTTTAGAGTCGTGGAGAATTCTGGCCTGGGCTTTTGATGCATACTTTTCCTTACTTCTCTCCTAGTCTTTGCATGGGTTTTTCTATTTTTTGATTGGGGTATACATGAGTAAATTTAGTTTGCAGGTTCTTATATGTATTTGGGCCTTTTCATTTTTTTTCTTTCCTGGGATCTTTTTGGAAGCATTGTAACCTCTCGCTTTTCACTTTTAACATGTGGGGAGCTAGTGTAACTCCTTCCTTTTAAAATAAATATATATATATATATATATATATATATATATATATATATATATATATATATATACTGCCAAAAACTTTCCTAGCACTATATTAACTGAAATAAAAATTACAGTTAGGTCCTAACATGAGGAAGCCCTAGATTGTCTCCATGTAACAAAAAAGCTAGGGGGAGGGGTTACATCAACTTTTACAACTTCGTTCAAACATCCTTGTGAGGCAAGCCAACGGGATGGAGCATTGCCTTCCCTATGTAAGTAAGAAAAATTTACTAACATGTTAGCATTATAGTTAGGCATTCTATTCATCCATCTTCTTATATGTGAGGGAGCAGGCTCAGAATTTTGAAGGAATTGGTTGCAGCATGAAGAGTCAGATTCCACCTGAAGGCAGCTCACCTTGCATTTGTGTGTAATATAGATTGCCCAGTAAATGGTAATCATCTCTACCTCCAAAGCATCAGTAGCAATAGCTGGTGACTGATAGAATAACAAACACTTTCCTTTACTGTCCCTGAAGATACCCCCAAATCCAGCCTGCAGTAGAAGGAAACTTCCATCTGTATTAACTTTGATCCAGTGAGGAGAGGGGGGCCCATCCAATCACCTGAGGTTCGATCAGTGAGGTTGTGCCAGAATGTTTCACTAAGCAGATATCTCTGAAATGATGGAATTTAATCAGTTTCTGAATTATGCCATGCACTGGGTGGCCACCTGCAAAGAAGATTGAGGTCTCCCCTCAAACTTGGCCTTGTTCCTGCATAGCCAGATGAACCATGCCACCAAGCAAGGCACCACCAGCAGATCCACCTTATTCCAATCATCTAAGCAGTTAGACTAATGCATCCAGCTCAAACTCAAAGTCTCTAACTTGATCTGCGCAGATTAGTTCCTTCCAAACCATTTGAGAAAAAGGGCAAAAAAAATAGGTGAGCCAAAGACTCCTCCTTATTCTGACACAAAAGGCATCAAGAAGGGCCCCTCAAACCTTTTAGCTTGAGTACATCATCAGTAGGTAAGAGCAGGTGTCTAACTCTCCAACAAAAAAATGACATGGAAGGGGTCAGTAATTTGCTCCAGAATTCTAGTCCCCATTTGATCAGTTCCCAAGAGAATGACCTGTGATAGATAAAAGAAGATAGTTTTTGAGAATGCTTATTTTTAGTGATCAGCTTATCTTTCTGCCTAGGTTGGAAATTATTGATCAGTACCTGTTGCATCTGATTAGAATTTAAGATGGTGTCCAGGAGCTTGCAGTTCCACTGGTTCTCAATCCAGAAACCTTCACATAGCAATTAGAGAGATTAGCAACTTGTGTGGTAGAGAGCTTCCCTCCCAAATTAAAGCTGTTCAGCTTTATCCTTGAGTCCTAGAAGCTTTATCCACAATCTGGAATCCCCCATTTTTGGCTTTACAACAGATGGATGCTCATGTTTGCAGTATTTTCCATGCAAAAAATAAGCCCAAAGGCTATCTTGAGCTCTAAACCTGATCCAAAGCTTACACAGATTGATATAGCTCAAATGGTCAAAACTCTTGATCCCTAAACCTCCAGCATGAAGAGGTTTACAAAGGTGATGCCAAGGGAGCCAGTGAGTCTGCTTGTGTTGTCCAGCCCACAAAAATTTATTAACAGCTTTACAATCAATTGTTGTGTGCTCTTCTTCATGACAAACATCTGCAGTGCATAAGAGGGTAGGGCAGTAAGAATACTTTTCAGTAGAGTTAATCTTCCACCATTTGAGAGGAAAGAGTTGAACTAGCATTGAATCTGAGATTTAATCTTGTCAATAACATCAAGAAATTGTGTCTATTTGGCTCTACCCTTTACCAGTTGAACACCAAGATAGTTTATAGGGAGATTGGCTGATTGAAAACCAGTATAATCTGAAATCCACTTCTTCAATTGGAGGCTGACTTTGCTGCTAGGAAAGAATTGACATTTCTGTAAGTTAAGCTCCAACCAGGAAACTCCCTTGAAATGCTCTAAAGTGTGAAGGACAGCCTTCATAGCAGCTTTGGAAACTTTGGAGAATATAATTATGTCATATGCATAAGCCAGATGGCTGATAGTGATATTGGACTTGTGATAATATGCTAAATGAGGTGCTTGATTAAAAGTCTTATCCAACAATCTTGATAGATAGTCAAATGCAAGAATGAAGATGGTAAGAGATAGAGGATCACCTTGTTTGATGCCTCTAGTGGCACTAAAGAAACCATGACTCTTCCCATTAATCATAACTGAGTGTACATTGTAATTTTACCACCTTTGGATAAGCTGAACAAAATCTGGATGAATCCCCTAGCAGTTAAAGTGTTTAAGATGAAGTTCCAATTGATAGTGTCATAGGCTTTCTTTATGTCAAGTTTAAAAATCACATTATGCTCTCTACATTTCCTATCCAAGTCCAATAGGAGTTCCTGAGCCAAAAGAATATTATCAGAGATAACTCTCCCTTTTACAAAGGCTTCCTGATTATCTTTAATGAGAATACTGAGGTGGGGTTGCAGTCTGTTAACTATAATTTTGCTCAGAACTTTTGACATTACAGAAGTTAAACTGATGGGCCTATAATCACTCCAAGTCTGTCTCTTCTTATTTTTAGGGATCAAAATAATGGTGGAGGCAGAGAAACATTTGAGGGGATCCATGCCCTGAAAAAAGGCTTGCACAGCCTGAACCACATCCCTGCTAATAACATACCAGCCATATTTGTAAAAATTAGAAGTTAAGCCATCGGGTCCAGATGCCTTAGCCCCATCAATTGAGTCTAAAGCAGATTTGATTTCAGTTTCTCCAGATATATTGGTAAAGTTTAGTTCCTGCACATAATGAAAGTTATTTTGAAACTTCAAAACTTGAATTAGGCTAGAACAGCTAGTCACCTGTGAGAACAAATGGCTGAAATGATTTACTGTATCCACTGCAATGTCCTCAGATTCAATAATATTTATTCCATCAGTTGTGGTAATGGATAGAATCATATTGCATTTCCTTTCAAACTTTGTATAGGCATGGTAATATCTGGTGGTTCTATCCCCATCAATGAACTTAGCAGAAGCAGCTTTTTGTTTGAAGAATTCATCTTGATACCTAACTTGAGCAAGAAGCTGTTCAGTAGCTAGATATAATTCAACTTCAGTATTGTCTCCATTAAGAAATCCAGCCTCAATATTGGCCACATTTGCTTCAGCCTTTTGAGTGTTTTCATTAATGTTGCCAAAAGTAGACCAATTCCAGTTTTTAAAATGACTAGCTGCCAGTTTGTGTAATTGCCATAAGTTACCCCAAGGTGTTCTGCCTATGGTAGGTTTCCAAACTTTCTCTAGTTCTGCTTGAAAATCGGGATGCCGGATCCACATGTTCCGGAATCCGAACCGTCCCCGACTCCCCCTCAGAGTTCTGAATAGAAGTTAATAAAGGTTTGTGGTCTGATCCAGCCATAGACAGATGAGTGACAAAAGTATATAGGAAAGTTTGGAGCCAAAGTGAATTCACCATCATTCTGTCCAACCTTTCCCGAGTTTTACCTCTTCTATAAGTGTTGGTAGGACCAGTGTATCCAAGGTCAAAAACCCCAGCATCAGTTATAAATTAATTAAGTTTGGCCATAGCAGACAAGGAGAGAGGTGTACCACCTTTCTTCTCAAAGGTTGAAGCTAGACAATTAAAGTCACCCCCAACAATACAAAAAGAGTTCACAGCTTGAGCAATATTCACCAGATCATTCCGAAGCAGTTGCTGTTTGACAGGAATACAGCTAGCATACAAAAAAGTAGCAAAAACCAGTTGCTCCCCAAGTGAGAATTGTAAATGTATAAACTGTTGATGATCCATGATGATAGACCATTGCAGTTCTTTTCTGACAAAAACCTAAATCTTATTGTTCTGATTAATACAGCAAGAGAAACTAGGGAAGAATTTAATAATGTGTTTAGTGTTCTTTTTAACCATGGGTTCTGAAAGGGCAAAACACCATAGTTTGTGTAATTTAACTAATTATTTTATTCTGCAAAGGGAGGAAGGGTGGGCAACCCCCCTGATCTTCCAACACATCAGATTTAACATTGAGAGTGATTTTTCTCTTTCCCCCTAGTTCTGGGGTGTGGAGCAGATGAAGGGCTATCTGGAGGTTCTCCTGAAGGTTGTGATTCCAGCAAGCCTTGAACTTCAGACTTGCTTTTCTTTCTTTTACTATTTTTCTGTGTCTGCCATTCAGTCTGCATGTCTTCAGCAGTCTCAATTATCCTTTCTCCTGAAAATTCCTGTCTATTGTCAATCTTTTAAGTTAATTTCTCTTGGACCTTTGGGCTGGATACCTCAATTATTTTAGTGAGTTCAGTATTGACTTCCTGATCCTCCTCCACTACATCCAGACATACAATATTTTTATCTGGCATAACCACAACATCTGCTAGGGGTTCCAGATTAATAACATCATTGGGGACTGTCACCATACTATTGACCTCACTTTTGGTTGAGGTCTAGTATCTCTTTAGAATAGCCTAGGTTCTAGCATAGGACTCTCCTGGTGACTTTCTTATAGGACTAGTTATGGAACCCTCCCCATAGAAATTCAAAACTCTTCTTGCTTCACTAGGGGGTTTTCATATTCTTAAGGCCTCACCTCCACCTTTTGGTAGGAAAAAGGCAAGCATAAGGAATCCTAAGGGAAGTCTCCTATAGGTGGTCAGACCTTAGGATTTGCCCTGAGGGAGGTCTGGAGATCACCACTCATAGACCTCACATTCACAACATACACACACTACACACCCTAATTTCAACCCTGAACTCTTTGAAAACTCATGTGGGTAGCCCAGCCCTCAGTCTATGACTAAGTGGTAGGGACCAACGCATAGAGGACCAAATGTAAGTGACCCTTGGTCATTACATCGTGCTCACCTTGAAGCCACCTTCAAATTTCCAAAATTTCAATTTTTGGCCCATTTGCCTCCCAAAATTCCTTAAATTACCCAAAATTCTTAAAATTCACCAAAATTCACCACAATTCCCCAAGAATCATTACAAGATATTCCTTACCACTCAAATTGACCATCCATGACCAAAAATTCCAAAATTTCCAAAAATACCCCCCAATACCGTCAAAATACCCAAAATTCCCTTTTTGCCCAAAATTCCAAAAAATTCTCAAAAAATTCTAGAAAATCATAAAAATCCCCAATTTCATTTTGTTCAACTACACTATGGGTCAATTTAGCCAAATTAATACACTTTCAATCAAAAATCCCAACTTGGCCCATTTAACCTAAAGGTGCCTAAACCAAACCCAATCTTGACCCAATGGATCCCGATTTTCATCAAATTTAATTCTAAACCAAAATTCAACATCCCCAATATCAACTTAGACCAAATTCAAGCCCAATGTGACCCTCATTTGAATCCAATTCCACTTGAAATTCAAAATCCCCAATTTTGCCAAAATAACCCAAACTTCTAAACTGACCCAATGTCAATCAATTCCTCCCAAAATTCAATTTCAAACTCTTTATAACACATCCTTAAACTTAATTGGATCATCAATTGCCCATAATTTGAGATCAGGTCTTACCCAAAATCCATTTTGGACCAAAACCTCCCCATTTTGACCCAAGCTGGACACATGTTCTAAATCCACCAAATTGACCCCCTAAACCTTGTCAAAACCGTTTTATGTCTTCATTAACGTTCTTTGAAACAACCATATCTACATTATTACTGAAGACCTCGGAACACCATTCCCACTCAAACCCAATCTAATTTGACCCGAACCCAACATGGTCCAAAATAATCAAAAATCCAATCCATGCCAAAATTGAACCTCCAAATGAGCTCAAAGCTTTTTGTGTCTTCATGAAAGATCTTCATTACAATCATATAAACAATATTGGTCAAGGCACCTTGACCCCATTCTCACTCAAACCCAAGTTAAGTTAGCCCAATCCCAAATGAACCTAATTGAACTAATAATTCAAATCAACCTAAATTAATCAAATTAATCTCATGGCAGCCCTAAAATCAATATATATATATATATATATATATATATATATATATATATATATATATATATATATATATATATATATATATATATATAATAAAAAAATATAATAAATAAATGAAATAAAAAAAAAGAAAAATATCTTACTTCCATGCTTCTCCCTCACCTCTCCCTCACCCTACATGCCACCTCATCCCTCATCCATCACCTCCACCATAACTCCTCCTCACCTCCACCATATCTCTCCCTCACTCTCCCATTCATCCTTAGCCGTGAGCCTCATCCAAAATCCCTCTCATAATCTCACTTACACTCCCTTACACTTAACCATCCCACTCTTTCCCAACCTCCTAGCCGTGAGCCTTCCCAATCTTCTTTTCCTCCTTCCAAGCTAGCCACACTCCTCATCCCCCCTCCAAAAACCTTCTAGCCGTGAGGTCTCCACCAAAGGGGCTTCCACAAGGATCTTCATCTCCAACAAAAGGTTCTTCAAGGTTCTTCCATCACCTCCTCCAAGCTAAGGTAAGTTGCTCCCCCTCTCTTTTATGTTGTGAGTGTTCTAGTTTCAAAAAAAAAAACAAAAACAAAAACAAAAAAAATTCTTTCCTATTTTCATGTTTAGTTTCAAAGTTGTTTCTTCATGCGTGCTATATACAAATTTCTTCCCTATTTTCATGCTTTGTTTTAAAATTTCTTCATGCAAGCTATATACATGTTTAAATATTTATATGCTTAGGTTTAGGAATTTTTTTTTTATGCAAAGTCATTTAGCTTTTAAATCTTTCATGTTTAGCCCTAAATTTCCCTTTCATGCAAATTATCTAATTAGCTTACCAGTTTAGTATTTACAAAACTACCACCTAGTTTCACTAACTTTAAAAAATAAATTTTTAAAATTTAAAAGAAAGGAAAATAAACATAAAGACAAAATAAAATAAAAATAGGATAAAATAAAATAAAAGGGAATGAAATAATTTTTTTTAATAACATATAATAACAAAATAACATATAACATACAAATAAAATAACTACATAAATTACATATATGTAAGTAATAAAAATAATATGATAAGAATAAAATAAATAATTATAAACCTAAAAGATAATGAAAATATGAGAAAAGGATAATAATAATAAAATAATAATTGTAAATATAAATAAATAATAAAAATAATTAAATAAAAAATACCATTCTTTTTAAAATGTAAATAATAATTTTAAGATATAATAACTTAATATAAATAATAATAACTTTAAATAAAAGAAAGAATAATTTAGGAGAGAGAATGTTAAAAAGAAAGAAAAAAAAAGGCTTTATAAATAAATAAATAATAGAAATAAACAAATAAAAATGTCATTCCTCTTTAAAATAATGTAAATGTGAATATATATGTGTAAATAACAAATTTAATAACTTATAACTTAATGAAAATGATAATAAATTAAAAGAAATAAAAGAATAACCAAGGAGAGAGAAAATGAAAAGCCTTATAATTAAATAAATAATAATATAAATGATAAATAAATGATAAAAATAATAAGTTTAAATATACATCTAAATAATAACAATAATAAATTTAAATAAAAATAACTTATAAATTAAATATATATTAAATGATATTAATATAAAGGGTAATAAAATAAATAACACACACACACACACACACACACACACACACACACACACATATATATATATATATATATATATATATATATATATATATATATATATATATATATATATATATATATACATAAATTGAAAATAATTTAAATAACATGAATGAATAATAAATTAAATTAAAATTAAATAGTTAAAATTAAATAAAACCAAAAAAATAAATAATAATTAAATTAAAAAAATTAAATTAAATAATAATTAAATAAACCAAAAAACAATTAAATAATTAATAGTTTAAATTAAATTAAATAAATTAAATTAATTAATTAAATTAAATAAATCAAAATTATATTAAATTAAATGATGATTTAAATAAATAAATAATTTAAAATTAAATTAAATTAAATAAATAAATTAAATTAAATTAAATAAAGTTCAATTAAATTAAATTAAATAATAATGTAAATAAATAATAAATGAAATTAAATGAAATTAAATTAATTAAATTAAATTAAATAAATAAATAAAGTTAAGTTAAATTAAATTAAATTAAATAATTAATAAATTAAATTAAATTAATTAAAATAAATTAAATAATAATAAATTAAATTAAACTAAATTAAATAATATTGCAAATAAATGATAAATTAAAATGAAATAAACTAAACTAAATTAAATTAAATTAAATAGTAATTGTAAATAATAATTAATTAAATTAAATTAAATTAAAAATAAATGATAAATTAAAATAAAATAAATTAAATAAAGTTAAATTAAATTAAATTAAATAATAATTGTAAATGCTAATAAATTGAATTAAATTAATTAAATTAAATAATAAAATAAATTAAAACCAAAATAATAATAAATAAATATCAAGCTAAAGTAAAATAAAATAAATAAATAAAAATTAATTAAATAAATAGTGATAAAGTAAATAAATCACATAAGATAATAAATAATAAATTAAATAAACCATAAAGATAATAATAATTTTAATCACACATAAAAGATAATAATTTTAAATAACATAACATCATAAGAATAATATGACATACAATAATGATATAACATATAAACAAAATACAACAACAACAATCCCAACACAACAACAATCACAACACACAACAACAATCCCGATCATAATACAATACCAACACGATAGCAATCAAACCTAGGATTGGCCTCCTGAGGCATGGTTCATTTTTTTTCCCTTTATAAAGTCCCCTAGGAAATCACAACTTGGTGTAGAAAACATAATAAGAATACCCTTATGCTTAGCGAATGCATGGAGTAACCCAAATTTTACCCGATATCCACACAAACTTCCCAATCCACATTTCAAACCCAAACATAAACCAAAACCAAAATCAAACCAAAATTAAACCAAAACCAAAACAAAAATAAAACCCAAACAAAAACCAAAAAAACAAACCTAGTTCAAACCCAAACCAAATACAAACACAAACTAATTTCAAATCCTCCAATCCCCAAACTAAAATCAAACTCAATTAAAAAAAAAACCACAAACTCTACATAGCACTCCCATAAGTCCAAATCAAATTACCAGTTACCACCAAATACAAACTCAAACCACACCTAAACCCATCTGCCCCAACCTACCCCAAACAACTGTGTTCATTAAGCATAAAGGTATAGGTAGGGTGAATTGTTAAGCAACATAATAAGTCTAAATGAGCCCGAGACTTTTCATCAGGATATGAGAGGGAAGCATGGACCTGCATCCTTCTTTGACTGTTTGGATACCTCTGAGGTCTATTAAACTTAATATGTCTGCTTAACGAAACTATCCTCAATTAAATTAAACAAAGTTCATTGAAACACGACATAAGAATTCACATAGACATCATAGGACTTGGTAGACAACCAGGATCTTAACATAGACATCATAGGATTAAGTAGCTACTGCTTGTTAGTTCTACTTCTTCCTGTTTTCTGGCATGCTTTAGTTTCTGCAAAATTATAAACACATACATGCAATGCAATACTAAAGTTTCAGCTGGGAATGATGAGAAGACCCTCCAGGTCCGCTTTTACTTTATTGCAATTTACCTTATTGCAATTTATTTACCTGCACTGCATTTTACTTTTCTTGCATGATAAATAAGATTGTTGCATGAAAGCGAAACCTTTAGGATAGCCACAAAACTGAAACCCAAAACTAAATTAAAATTCATACAAGATAAAATTCACCGCCACAATATTTCAAAATATAAGACAACTTAAAATTTAATCACAAACAGAACAACAAAAATTACAACTTTAACTAAATTAAAACGTCTCGTTGGATGATCGGGAATACCTCGGATGATGTAACCCACGTGTTGCTAACGGGATTTACCATGGTCTAAATGAAAGTGTGGAACTCATTCAGTTGAGTTTAGCAAATTCATCTGGACTAAGTGAATCCGATGAAAATAACGGTGCCGGGATGACGGAACCGTGGGATCTTAATCAGTTCTGTTTAATCAACTTTAAGATTTGTTTTAATTAAAACACTAAAATAATTGGATTCTAAGACTTTTCTAAACCAAAACACTTCTCTCATCTCCTGATTTATGATTTTTAAAACCAAACCTCTACGACAATAAGGAGCTTGGAGCACAGTGGGCAGCACGACCATCGTCAACAGCAAAACTTGGGTCTACATTAGCAAAACCTTTCTTAAAAATTAAATAACAAAGCCATAAGACTTCGAGGTGGTTTGCCTAGTGCAACATAAATCCTCAACTTTTTGTTAGGTATTTGCATACTTGTCTTATGCAGATTAAGCCCTAACCGGTCTTAGGATTCCGAGGTAGTTGTTTGGTACGACATAAACCCTCACATCTTCGAGGCTGTTTGTATGATTGTGTCATACAAATATAAGTCCTAATTAATTAAAAAAGGCAGGATGAAACATTAAATAAACTCCCAAATCAAAGCCAAACAATAGGATAGTTTGGGAAGTTGCCAAGTTCAGCAGCATTCACCCTACTAGGGCCAGTAGTTCTCTTTTTTGTAGGTGGATGAAGTCTGTAACAGTTGTCCTGAATGTGGCCAAACATTCTGCAATGTTGGCAATATTGGGATTTGAATTCCACTTCCACTTCTTGCCAAAAACCCTCTTCTGGTATATCCTCATCAGTTCTAACCCAAATCTTCTTTAAATCTGGGAGTGTTATGTCCCTTTCCACCTTGACCCTGGCAGCTGCAGGTCTTGCCATATCATAGGTATGAGTATCAGTTTTTAAAGGGGTTCCTAAGGATTGGCTGATGTTATAAAGTGCATTGTGATTATACAATTAAATAGGTAGATTGGGGAGTTTGAACCACATAGGGATAATTAGAGGCTCCTTTAAAGGGTTAAACTTAGGTGTCCATTTCAAAACCTTCACATAAGTTCTAGCTATAAGGATGGATTGCTCAGCAAATATCTTAGCATAATCCTCCTCATTTGAGAGTCTAATGAGCATGTGTCTCCCATCCAACAAACCAAGCTTCCAATTTCCAACTAAGTTTAATTCTTCAAAGTATTTTCTTACAAAGTCCATCTTTGGATGGCCCAATTGAAACTTTCCAATTAGGCAGAACTTAACTGCCTCAGTTAGACATTTCATATCTTGTTTGGAGAATAGGACAGCAGGCACCCCATCCTTGCTACCCAAAGGATTAATGAATGGGCAATTTCCCTTCCCTGGAGCAGTGTCATGCATGGCTTTAGGGAAAACCAAGTGATAATAAGATTTGTGAGTAGATTGTCCCTTCCCCACCACCCCAACATAAGTGGCTTTTGCCCACATTGCATTGGTGGTGATGTTAATAGGAAATGGTCTGGCCATAGAAACCAACCACAACACAAAATAGCCAGAATCTGGATAGCAGAAAAACAGAAACAAGGGAACCCAGAAGGTCCCAAAATCACCAGAGAAAGTAAGAAAACAAGCAGTGAAAAATCAGTGGGGAGTCAAAGCTCCAAAAGCCACCATAAGCCAAACCCACCACCAGCAGATCAGAGGGGAGTTAAAGCTCCAAATAGCCACCAGAAGCCAAACCCACCAGAGTAAAGAGGTGAGTGAAAACCACCAGAAAAGCACCAAGAACAAAGCCCAGAGGAATGCTTGGGCAATGTAACAGTAACCAAACCAGAGAATTTTAAAAATCCAGAGCCCGGGAAAACCAAAAGCAAGTAAAAGGTTGAAAAACCAGCACCCAAGGAGGCAGGCAAGCCAAACCAAGGAAGCACAACCAGAAGAAGCACCTACCAGCATACCAAGCAAACCCTAGCAGAGACTCTCTCTCCACAGCCGCCATCTAATATGTATGATTATTATTATTATTATTATTATTATTATTATTATTATTATTATTATTATTATTATTATTATTATTATTATTATTATTATTATTATTATTATTATTATTATTATTATTATTATATATATATATATATAGGGTTTTGAGTGCAATGGTTGCACATCTTCTTGGTCTTTACTTGTAGTGATTTGGTTTACTATTGGAATAGTGGATTCAGCCTTTCTAGAGTTCTTGACTTTTTTGCTACCTTTGCAGAATTTATTTTGACTTGTTAGTATTTCTCGGGCTTCCTCATCTTGAATTGGAACTTTACTATTACATTGGTTATGCGACATTCAAGTTTCTCTTGCCTCTCCATTTGTTGTTTTTGATTCTCTGGGTGACCTCTTCTGTTGGCTATGGATCCTTCCATACAACAAGCTGACCCCCACTTTATGGGTAAATCTACATTTGTTGAAGTCATCTCTACCTCTGGTTCTCTTGGTGACAAGTTAGTCTTTCCTCAATCTTACTATGATGTTATGGCTGCTGATGAGGTGGTTTTTTTATTTAAGAAGGGCACTAAAAGGGGGGGGGTAAAAGATAGACCTAAAATATATAATATTTTTATACACAGTTTTATACCTATTTTGATGAAATTGCACCTTAATGGAAGGTCTTTATGTATTTTTCTTTCATGTACAATTAAATGGACTAAATATGTCAAAAGGTGTAAAAAAGTATCAAATTTGGAGCAAAAATGACGAAAAAATGAAAAAGGTATTATAATGAACTGGGGCGCCTAAGCGCCCAGATCCGGTGTCTAAGCACCAATAGACAAAGAAGGTAGTGCATAAGTGTCAGAAGCCCTCGCTTAAGCGTGGGTAGTTTCTTTGCAATTTTAAGGAATTTTGGTGAAGTTTGAAGAGGTGTTTGAGGCACCCTTTGGTACAAACGTGGATAACTGATCAAGGGCTCCAAAAACCTTTTAAATTTAACTTGAAAAGATTCATCTCTTTGGTAGATTCATTGAATATAAACACATATGAAAGAGACACCAAGTCACCTTTTGAGAAAGTATAAAAGAAATGAATTGAATAAAAATTAAGGGAGAGAAAAGAGGCCGTTAGAAAGTAGAATTAGAGTAATTAGAGAGAGTGGTTATAGTAAGAAATTGTAGGATTCTTACTTAGGGTTTCTTCACACTTATCTCATTCCTAGTGAAAGGGAAGTTGAAAAGAGATTCCTAACTAAAAATCCATTCTTTTAGAGACAGTTGAACCCTCTTGGGTTAGACTACCAGTCCTAGGAAGTCTTGTAAGAGAATGGAAGAGATTTAAAGGAACTTCAAGATTTTGGTGGAGATGAACTTGAGATAAGTTTTTATCTTTGTACTTCACTTGGTTTTCATTGAGACTTCTTGTATTTTCTACATAATTTCTAATTTTAAAAATACTTGTTATGGTGTTTTATCCATGGATTCTGAGTAGGTTTTTTTAACTTTTTACATAAAAATGAAAAGAAATTAAGTGTTGGATGGAAGTTGTGGAAGTATTAATTTTTAATGTTGGAAGAAGTTGTATTAATTTATCCTTGCACTCCATTTACTTTTTTATTTGGCCAATTAAGATGTTAACATTTTTGTGAGAATATATAAGATCATAGTAGGTATTGTCTTAATAAATAATTAGTATAAATCACATGAGATTGTATGGATGAGAAAGTAATTCATATAATTTTGTGCAAATAAATATGAAAATAGACTTTAATGGGTGTAGAATTAGAAGATGTCAAAATAAAGCCACCAGTTTAATTTATTGTTTTAATTTTTGATGCGATATGTTAGCCCCCAGGTGGAGGGAAAGGAGGGAACTCTAGAGTGTGAGCTAGTATCTTCCCTACCTAACTCATCTTCAAAATTATTCAAATTTTAAATTAGCCAATGTTCTTTATAACATCTCTAGTAAGGGTAAAGAATATTATTGCTCTTAATTAGCACAACACATTTTGAATACTTCCACAATAGAACTCTCGTTCTTATTACTTATTCATGATAAGGAAAAGACATTTTTCATTATACTTTTTTACTCTTACAGAAATCACGTTATAGTTAATTAATTGTTCATTTTATTTCATAGTTTAAGAAAATACCAAATAGAATCGCATTTTTAGGTTTTCTATTATTTAAAACTGTTTAAGTAAGTGTCTTTCCCTAATTAGATTTTGTGATCTAAAACCATTTTATCTTTAAAATATCCAAAACTTTTCCCCGTGGGATCGATATTTCAGGGCTTATTCAGAAAGTCCTATATTACTTGATAAAGAAGTATACCTGCATAAAATTCTTAAATTTAAATATAACTGTTAAATTCTTATTTACATCGAAATCAAGTTCTTGGTGTCGTTGTGAATAAGGAAATTTTATATCATAAATATATTTATAATCTTATTACCACAAGTATAAATATACTAGTATCGGGTGGTGGGATCAGTAAACATGCTCTCATTTTCTCTGAAGCTAAACTATTCGAACTCAATGCCAAATACCAATTTACCTTAATAGATAATTTTCAGTTGAGTCACCCTAAAATAAACTCTGTTGGAATAACCTTTGATGACTTCAAGGTCACTGGTTGTTGGATAGTGAGCTTGTTCGATGGTAGGCATGTCATTATATAGTTAGCTAATGAAGAAGAATATGTGCATATACTCTCCAAGAAGCTCATAACTGATGGCATTCAGATGAACTTGTTAAAATGGACACCTGATTTTGATCCTCACAAAAAAAACACCTATTATCCCCATATGGTTTAAACTTCCTGAGCTGCAGCTTCGATATTTCAACCCTAAAGTTCTATTTTCCATTGTCCCTTTACTAGGTTAGCCTATGAAACTTGATATATCCACCTTCAATCAAACCAGGTCATCTATTGCTTGAATTTTGGTTGAAAGGAATATCCCTCATCCTCCTATTGAAGAGGTCTAGTTGGGATCATCCCATAATGATTATCTTCAACTAATTGAGGAGCAGAAGCCCTATTACTGCTCACACTGTAAAATGTTTGGTCACACTGACCAAAGATGTTATATGCTCCAGCCCTCCCTCAGACCCAGTAAAAACACTCACCAGCCTTACACGTTATATTAGGTTCCCTTCATGAGGTTTTACATGACGTGGCCTCTAAACCTTAACTATCTTCTGCTTCTCCTAGTCCTCCTCTTGAGGTTTTACCTGACGTGGCCACTAACCCAATTCTACATTTGGTTGATATCAATGTACCTAGTGTTCCTGCTAAGGTTCAAGCCTAGTTGGTTGAAGTCCTACTTTTACTGAACCCCATACCATTTCTTTAGTGGAGGCAGCAGTGGTTGATTTACAAAACCTCCCCTTCTGTGATGCTCATGAACGGAGCCCCAACAACACACCAAATTACTAGCTCTTGTTTCCGTGATGCAGCAAGTACTGGAGGCTAATTGACACATTTAGAAAGCCAGGAAAAAGAAGAAGCGGCAATTAGAGAGTAAGCACTCTCAAGAAGACACTCTTATCATTGAGGTCGGATGCTCATATTCAAGAAGGAGGGACTTTCTAACCAAGTTCACCAGGGGAAAAGCTAAACCCTTTTACCATGTTTAACCTAAGATGTTAGAACATTAGGGGGATTGCTCACCCCAAATCATTAAATAGACTCAAATATCTCAATAGATAGCACAAAGTTTGGTGCATGGCTATTTTAGAACCTTTGGTTCATAAACATCCTACTGAAATCATGAAATCCTCCCATGGGTTTGCCCATTTGGATAACCGTAAAAACAAAATTTAGCTTTTTTTGCAGACAGGAAATCAAATAAAATATTATCATTAACCATCCTCAATTTCTTCAATTTTCTTTTAAAATGGAAGGAATCATTGATTTTGCTACCATCATTTATGCAGGCTACAACAAAATGGCTAGAGAGGAACTTTGGACAAATATACATCATATCATTGCTTCCATGTCCTCCACTTGGATGGTTAGAGGTGATTTCAATTGCATTTCTTCCCCAACTAAAAAGAATGGTGGTAGATGTCCTAGCCTTCCTATTACTACCAAATTCAATGATAATATCTAGTCTGCAAGACTGTTTGATCTTGGCTTCCTTGGTTCTCAACTTACTTGGAGAAGAGGTCACACCTGGGTGAGGCTGGATAGGTTCCTTGCCAATGATCATTGGTTTCAAAATTAGTTATTCACCAATGTCACCCAACTAAATTTTGCAGGTTCTGATCATAGACCTTTGCTCATTTTTATCAATTCTTCCTCTCCCAGTGGGCCTTCCCCCTTTAGATATCTGAACATGTGGTCCAAACATCCAGACTTTCTCAAGAATATCTCCTCTAATTGGACTAAAATTCTCATCCCAATCCTCCTATTAAAATCTGGCTTCTACAAAAAAGAAGATAAGTAAAGTTCTTTGACAATGGATTTGGTCTACTTTTGGGAATATTTATAAGCTAGTAGAACAAGCTAATAATAATCTAGTGGAGTTGGAAAATACAACTATTGCTGGTTGATGAAGCCTCCCTAATGGCAGTCCATGAGAAACTCCTCACTGCTACTCCTTGGCTCGAAAGTTCTCTACAATAAAAAGCATCTCTCAATAGATTGATGGATGGTGATAGGAACACCAAATATTACCATGCTTGCATCAGGCATAGGAGAAAATAGAATCACTATCCATGATGCGTCTACCATTTCCTTAAATGTTGTGGAGTATTTCCAAAACATCCTGAATCTCCCCATCATTCCTAGAACCCCCATTATTTCTTTTTTGTTCTAGAGGACATTGTTTATATTGTTGAGCTGAATCATATTAAATTACCTTCCGAAGGGGAGATCTGGGATGCTCTTAATAGTATTGATAGTGGTAAGATAGTTGGGCCTCATGGTTTCTCAGCAACTTTTAAAAGAAATCCTGGGAGATTACTAAAGCTGATGTGATAATGGTTATCCAATATTTCTTTCTTGGTAATGACCTACCCACTTATTTCTGTGCTTCTAACATTGTGCTGATCCCTAAGTCTTATGAGATGTCTCAATGGCAACATTTCTGGCCTATCTCCCTTACCACAGTTTTTAGCAAGATCATTAGTAAAATTATAGTTAATAGGTTGAAGCCCGATATTTCCCATTTAATCAGACCTAACCTATCTGCTTTCATCACTGGCTAAAGTATCAATGATAGCATCCCTTTGGCTCAGGTGTTTCTCACTGATATTGACAAGCCATGTAGAGGGCGCAATTTAATTTACAAATTGGATGTGAGGAAAGCTTATGACACCATTAATTGCGAATTTATTTTGGAAACACTGAGTGCTAAGGGCTTTCCTTCTGATTTCTGTGCACTCATCTCAAGGTCATTGCAAGGCAATGTCAATTCCATTCATCTTAATAGTAGGGCTCATGAGTTTTTTCACTGCATCTAGCAGTTTCAAGAAAGGGGATACACTTTATCCTACTCTCTTAATCTTGGAAATGGCTATCTATCAAGAATTTTTGATAGTACAATCTCCTCCAACTCTGCCACCGGATTTCACCATAAGTCTAACTTGCCTCTTAGCCACCTTGTGTATGATGATGATGTTATTCATTTTTCCAGAGCTACCAAAACTGCTGTCAAGCAAATTATGCGGTGTTTGAAGACCTTTCAGGTATGTTCAGGTAGGAAGTTCAACACCTCAAAATGTAATATGTCATTTAGTTGCATAACTCAAGACAACGTCAAGCAGTGGATTCATGAGTTTAGTAGGTTTTCCACTGTTATTGTCTTCTTCAAATATCTGGGTGTTTTTCTTATCAAAGGTAAGGTCAAACAGATGCAATTTGATGAGTTTCTTACTAAAATTGATACTCAACTTAATTTTTGGACCAACTCCTTCTTTTCTAATGGGGGAAGGATCACCCTTTTAAAGAGCATCTTAACCACCTTTCCACAATACATTTACAAATGTCTATAATTCTAAGGGGGAAGAATCACCCTTTTAAAGAGCATCTTAACCACCTTTCCACAATACAATTTACAAATGTCTAGAATGAAGAAAAAAACTTAACTTCATTTGGAAGGATGCTTCAACAGTTTCTTGTGGTCAGGACAAAAGTAACACCACCATTGGGTGAGTTGGCATAAAGCATTTTTGGCTTCAAAGTTTACCTCGGCTACAACAAATTAATCTTTGTGAATTGTGGATTAAATTCAGACAACATAATTCACTCTGGGCTAAGTTTATGATGGGCAAATATTGCAAAGGAACTCATCTTACATTAGTAACCAGAAAATTAAGGGACTCCAAACTTTGGGTCAAACTCCTAAAGGTTAGATCCATTGCTAAAAATATTTTCGTATGAGACCTGAGTGTATGTTGCAATCCCTTACTCCTACTGTTAACTAGAATCTTTTGGTGGCTAATTGCTGGGAGGGGAATCAGTGATCATTGAATTACTTGCACTCTATTCTAACCCCTTCTTTAGCTACAGCTATATCCAGAATCCCCTTTGATACTACTCACAAGGACTCCAATACTATCCTGGCCAGCAAATATCGTAGTCTTACACAAGTTATTTACCCTAAAATCCACCAGTGGGTGAATGTTTTTTGGGGTGATTGTATATGGAACAAATTCCTCACACCTTCAATGTCTTTCTTGGGCTGGAGAATTTTCCACAACCTGTTGCCCATTGATGATATCCTAATATTAAAAGGGTTGAGGGACCCTTCAAGGTGTTGGTATGTGAAAAAGCTAAAGAATCCATAGCTCATCTCTTTTTTCTGTGCCCTTTCTCCCAAACTGTTTGAACTGAATTCCTCAAGTATCTAACTGTTAATACAAAGATGTTGGACTGGCACCAGTTAACACTTTGGTGGCCTGGATGGTTCAGAGAGAACCTTGGCTCTATCCCTTTCATCCTTGCCTGGTTTATCTGCATGGCTAGAAATCAATGTAAATTTGAGAACCTCCCTATAAATACTTTAAAGGTGGCATCCAATTGTAAGTCTATTCTTTCTAAATTAGTGGTTCTAAAGAAATTTCAAAACATTACCACTTCTTCCTATCATCCATGCCCCCCCTAAAATTTGAGGTTACTCAGGTTTTTTGGTTGAAGCCTGCCCCATAGTGGTCAAGGTTAACACTGATGGTAGCTACTCGGAGCAAGTAGCTGGAATTAGAGGTGTCTTTAGGGACTACTATGGTAAGTTCCTTTATTTCTATTCTACTATTGTTTTTTTAGATGCAATGGAAGCTGAGGTGGCTACTATTTTTTGGGCCATTAAATTGGCAAGTTTAAATCACTGGGACAAATTACAGATGGAGATAGACTCCTCTTTACTTTTAAATGCTCTCATATGGGAGGAAAATCAGCATTGGAATATCTCACTTTGGATCAGGAAAATTAAATCACTACATATCTCCTCTCCTATCTTATACACTTTCATATATAAGGAAGGAAACTGACCTGCAAATTGCTTGGCTAAGCTAGGCAAAGCCTCTAATTCTACTAATGTTTCTAATATCCCCTCTTCTTCTCTTGCTTTCCTTTTCGGAGGGGGAGGGGGGTTTGGGACTGTGGTCCTTCTCAATGTCCCTTACTTAAGAATCTGCAGACTGATTTATCATGAATAGAATGCCTTCTTTTGTTTTTTTTTCTTTTGTTTTGTTTACATACTTACATACCTACATACATACATACATACTACATATATATATATATATATATATATATATATATATATATATATATATATATATATATATATTTAAAAGGAAAGGGCAATGGAGGCCCCTACATGTTGAAAAGCAAAATAATTACAAAAATGGTAGAAGGGCTTGCGAGAACTAACAAAAGAATCTAAATGCAGCCCCTACCAAGACAAAACCTCCGGGAGATGATACCACATGAGTGAAACAAGGTCATAACTAAGTACATATGAGAGTCGGCTCAAAAGCGGGAGCCGAGACGGGACCGAGCGACAAGGCAAAGCTAGTTGTTCGGCTCGAAATGAGGGATAGTCGGCAGATCTCCGGCAATTAGTTGTCCGAGAAATGGAGATGGAGTGGTGGAAAGAGCGAGGTTGGAGGTGAGAACTCCCATATTAGCAATCCAATCAGCTGGCTTGTTCCCTTCCCTAAAAATGAACTGAAGCCGAACATGCACCTTAGTAGTGAGAAGTTTGATCTTATGAGCCCGAAAATTAGTCGTCCAGATTGATGGCTTGCACGTTATGTGTAGTGTTTGTTGATACAAGTGTTACCAGCTCCATAGAATCACATTCCACAATGAGAGGAGACCGAGTTAAGGTGGACGGCCGGCCTTAATGCCCGATAGACGGCTTGAAGTTACGCATCCAAGGCATCACGAGCAACAATAGGGGCCATAAAATAGAGTAAACATTTACCCTTGTGATTTCTGAATATGCCCCCAATGCCACCCTGTGCAAGTTTATAGCAGCCATCAGTGTTCACCTTTATCCAGTTTTGGGTTGGGGGAAACCAAAAAACTTTGGTAATTCTGGGGGAAGTGGTTCTGGGAGAGAGGTTTTGGGAGAAAATGTTGGGGAAGTTTTTAAACTTGATTAGCTAAAGTACATAAGATAGACAATGACTAGTAACAGTTTTAACATCTTGAGGGGTGTTATCAAAAGTAGCCTTGTTTCTAGCCATCCAAATGAACCATGCAATGAGTAGTGGAATAGCAGTATTCCCAGCATTCTGCCAATCTTTCCAGCAAGTAACCAGATGATTCCAATGTAACCGCAGAGTATTTAAATTGGTGTGCTTGGAGGAGCCGAGTCCAAACCTCGCTGGGAGAAATTACAAGCATAGAAAAGGTGGTTGATTGATTCTTCCTCCATATGACATAATCTGCGACGGGAAGGGCCTCTCAATCCCTTGAGTTTAAGAATATCATCGAGTGGGAAGGATGTTCCTGAACAGTCTCAGCGAGAAAAATGCCATAGAAGGGGATAAGAACTTATTCCAACAGATCTCACCCCGGGGTACACTCTCCCGGTGTACAAGTTTATCATAAATCTCCTTGGAGAAACTTTGATTCTTGTTAGTTACGTAAATAGTGTCGGGCTTGGACACAGTCAAAAGGTATGGTATTGACCTTGTTAGTCGAGGAATCGAGTGAGGACGGAGTGGAGGAAAGGAATAGACCAGTGGTCCTTCTCCCGAGCAATCGGCAACCAAGAGGTTAATGTCCCTAGCAGTGTGTGTGGTTGGAGCCAGTCATGAGGACACCACTGATCCAACCAAAAATTGATCTTGCCTTTGCCAAGTTGCCATAAGTACAAGTTTTCAGCTTCCTGCTTAATCTTCATCATAGCTTTCCAGATTCTAGAGTCACCCAGTCTAGCAGTAGCCAATGAGGGGTGAATGTGTCTGCAGTACTTACCATTAAGATATAAGGCCCAGAGAGAGGTTTGAGCCACGAAATTAATCCAAAGTTTGCAATGGTTTATTTTGAGTAGGTGACTTAGACACTTGAAGCCTAGTCCACCGACCCAAAGAGGTTTGGCCGGTTTCCTCCAAGCGGCCCAATGAATCCGTTTGCCTTTACCAGCCCATAAAAAGTGGTTGAAAGCTGTTTCCAACTGGGATTGAGTACTCTTTTTCATAGTAGTCATTTGCATGAGGTAATTTGGCAAAGTAGTTAGGATGCTTTTGAGTAAGGTAATCCTCCCTCCAGTAGATAGGTATAGGTGTGTCCGGTTAGATAAGTAGTTACAAATCCTTTGTTGAACCTCATCAAAATGGTTTTGCTTGCTTCTGCCGGTGCTTAGATGGACTCCAAGGTACTTGATAGGAAGGTTGGTGCTTGGTGAAACCTGTGTGATTAAGAATCCGAGTGCTTAGCCTCCCGGGACACCCTTTTGGAGAAAAGGATCGACATTTAGCTCGTTAAACTTGAGCCCAGATTGATTTTGAAACATTTGAATGCAATTACGGATATTTTTAACGACCTTCTTGGATGCATTGGAGAAAATCATGAGGTCATCCGCATAAATCGGGTGAGAAATTGTGATATTTGAGCTATGGTGAATGTTTACCGAGGGGTGATGCTTGTATAATTGATTGATCATGGAAGAGAAATAATCCATTGCAATAATAAAGAGAGTTGGGGAGAGGGGTCCCCTTGCTTCGGACCCTCGGTAGCGGTGAAGGGTCCCCGAACCGAGCCATTAACCGGAATGGAATGGGAGTTGTTGTGAAGCCATCTATGAATCGGATTGCAAAAGTCGGGGTTGAAGCCTTTAGGTCGCTAACACCTCCAAAATGAAATCCCGATTGATTGTGTCATAAGCCTTTTGGATATCAAGCTTGTAGATTAAGTTTCCCCCACGCATTTTTTTTGATGTCCAATAATAACTCATGAGCTAACAGAACATTATCAGAAATAGATCTACCTTTAATGAAGGCAGTCTGATTTAGGTTGATTATCTTATTTAGGTGAGGTTGAATCCTTAGGACCAGGATTTTGCTGATCACTTTGCTGATCACAGAAGTCAGGTTTATGGGCCAAAACTGTTCCCAGGTATTCAATTCATTGTGTTTAGGAATCAGCACAATGGTTGAAGAATTAAAATGATAGATCATATCTTTGCCAAGGAAGAAGGCTGGTAATGGCATTGGTAATTTCAGATTTGATAATGGGCCAAGCTTTCTTGTAGAAATCTGCAGTAAAACCATCCGGCCCTGCTGATTTGCTGCTGTCAATGCTCTTAATAGCCTCCCAGATTTCAGCCTCAGTAGGGGCTCAGCTAAGGGCAGTGCATTAATATACTGGTAGTGTTCAGCAAGAATGTTGGTGGAGATGTTATCTCTGTCAGGGTTATTAAAAGAAAGGAGTTGCTGAAAATGTCTGAGAGCACTTCTTCCAATAGCCATTGTGTCAGTTAGCCAATTTCCCTCATCATCCTTAATTCTATGGATGATGTTACGGCTTCTTTTTGTATTTGATATAAGCATGGAAGTATTTTGTATTTCTGTCCCCCTCTGAGAAATGTTTTGCTGAAGCTTTTTGTTTCAGGTACATATCTTGTATGTCAATAGCATTGGACAAATGAGCCTGAGCAGCCACTAGAATTTCAGAATCTGCTCCCCTTAAGACTTACTGTTCCAGTCTAGTCACCTCCCTTTCAGCATCCATCACAGTGGAAAAAACATCACCAAATTCAGTCCATCCCCATTGCTTGAGGGCCTTGCTGGTCTTCAGATGTAATAGCCCCAGATTAGTCCAAGGATCAGGATGAGCTTCCCCATGCCACTGATGGTAAATCAGATTAAGGAACTTGGGGTGGGTGGACCAAAAGTTTTGGTATCTGAATGGGGGGCTGGAGAATCTGTGGGGGGCAACAGAGATGGTGAGTAAAAGTGGCCTATGATCAGAACAAAGAAATGGGAGGTGGGTAATGGAAGTGAGGAGGAAGTTGGAGTGCCAAGCTTCATTAACAAGGAACCTATCTAATCTTTCCCGGATTTGGCCTCTCTTCCGGGTAAAAGGATGGCCTTTATAGCCTAGATCAAAGAGGCCGGAGAGGTGAATGTTTTCCTTAAAAGAGTTAAGCCGGCTAAGAATGGGTGGCCTTCCCCAGCATTTTTCAGCTGGGGTGGTAATGGAGTTAAAGTCACCTCCCACCAACCAAGGGTGATCAATAGAGCTGCTGAAGGTGATGATGTGGTTCCACAAGTCAATTTTGTCTTGTTTCTTACAACCAGCATAGATGAAAGTGGTACATATTTTGTGATTTGCAAATTGGAGGGATAGATGGAGAAATTGGTAGTTGTCCATGAGTACTGACCAAGTAACCTCAGATCTGCAAAGAAGCCAGATCTTATTATTTGTATTGGAGTATAAAGTAAAGTTTGGGAAATTTTTTAAAATTTTTGATGGGTTTTGATGAACCATGGGTTCCAAAAGAACAATACACCAAGGGGTGTATTTTTTGTTTAGGTTAATAAGTCTTTTGAGGGATTGGGGGCAGGCTACCCCCCTAATGTTCCAACAAAGGAGGTTTATCATGAGAATTAGGGAGGGGGGAGGGGGAAGAAGATCTGTGGGAACTAGATCTAGTTCTTCCCCTAGTAAGAGGGGGGGTAGGGGAAAAATCTCTGAAGGTTGAAGTTGAGGGTATTGAGATTTTTTTCAATTCAAATTTATTCTTTTTCTTTTTTTTGGGAAAATAAATCTCCCATTCTTCCTCCATAGAATCATTAGTGGCCTTAAGCTTGTTGGGGGAGGGGGGGAGGAAGGTGGAGGTAGGATTGAGGGAAGGGGCTATGTGTGGGGTAATTTTAGGTGGGGGGAAGCTGGGGGCAGCAGTATGATTGGGGGATGTGGGGAAGCCCAATGGGGTGGCATTGGGAACAATAGCAGGGGGTGGGGGATCTGCTGTTCCCTGGGAAACCTGGTGTGGAAGGGGTAGGAGATCAGTTGTACCCACATTAATCTGGGAGCTAGAGTCAGTCCTGAGCTGAGTAGTAGATCTCCTGATAGGTGGATGTAGTTTGAAGCATTTATCAGTGGTATGGCCAAACATTCTGCAGTGTGTGCAATAGTAGGGTCTTTGTTGCATGATGACCTCCTGCCAGTGTCCTTCATCAGCAGAACCCACCCAGATTTTGTGAACTTCAGGAAGGGTTATATCCCTCTCAATTTGTATCCTTGCATATTCAGGTTTAGTCCTGTGTAGAGATGTTGGGTCCAATCTTAGGGGGGTCCCAATGGCCCTCCCAATCTGAAAAAGAGCTGCTTGGTTGAAATATCTGTAGGGAAGGGCAGGGAGTTTAAACCAAATAGGAACTATGGGGGGCTCTTTACTAGGATCAAAGTCTGGGGTCCATTTTAGAAGCTTCATTTCCATTCCTGCTATGGTGACAACCTATTTAGCAAATAATTTAGCATAGTCTTCCTCTGAATTCAGGTTTATAAGAAGGTGTCTCCCATCTAGTAATCCAAGCTTCCAAGTGCTTCGTTGAAATTAAGAGATTCAAAGTAGTTTTTGACCGGCTCCATCTTAGGATGGCCTAAAGCAAATTTTCCTATCAAAGTAAGTTTCACTTCATCATTCAGGGATTCCAGCTCTTGGGGGGTGAAGAATACAGCAGGAAACCATCTTTAACACCTAGTGGTTTGATGAAAGGGCAGGTTCCCTTCCCAGTAGCAGCATCATGCATGGATTGAGGGAAAACCAAACAAGCAGAATCAGAGGTAGCAGAACCACGACCAACAGCCCCAGCATAAGAGTTTTTGGCCCAGTCCAGATTAGTTGGATATCAATAGGGGTTGTCATGGGAGTCAAAAACACACCTAACCAGCAGCAGTAATTTGAAAAGGACCAGAACCCACAACCACCAACACCAAAAGGAAGATTCAGGAGAGCAAAACACAGGTCCAGCAAACCAATGTAACAGTAAATTTAAACAAAGAAACACCCGGGAAGATGGAAAACGATCCAGTAAGCTCAGCCTCAAGTCCACAAGAGCTAGGAAACCTTCACAGTAGCAATGTAGGTGAGACCCCCTTACCTTGGCCACCAGCCAGCAGGCTGCCGCGTCGTAGGTCATACCGAGAACCCTAGCAGAGCAAGAAAGTCCTCGACCGCCATTATCATATATGTTATATATATATATATATATATATATATATATATATATATATATATATATATATATATATATATATATATATATATATATATATATATATATATATATATACACACACACACACACACACACACACACACACACACAGATACGAGAGTGTGTAAAAGAAGGAGGCAGCGCATAGAGCTATGCTAGGGTTTCTCCCTGGATGACTCCCCCAAAGACATTGCAAAACTGCGGGTAGGCTGTTTGGTTTTGGGTGTTGAAGTGTTTGTTTTCTGTGGAGAGGTGTTCTTGGCACTGGTTTGAGATGTTTTGGCTTTCGTGGGTTTTGTCTCTTTTGAATTTGGGGATACTTTTCACTATTTCATTGAAACATGGCAACTGTGTTGGAAAAATTCGAACCCATCCTAACATGAGTTTCTTATGTTAAGGTTGCTGCAAGAGTAAAAGGTGAAGACACAAGAGGAGACAGGCTGGTCTTCCCTCAGCTATTCCATGATGTCATAGAGGGCAAGGTTGAATGCAAGTTCATCAGGAAGGGCACAGGAAAAGCAGAAAAACCTGCTCTAATTTTTGCTGAAGCAGAAATAGCCATGCTGTCATAATCATATAAATATACATTAGTTGGTAAATTTCAATATGTGAATCCAAAAATGGAAGTGAATAGGAAAGATTTTGATGAGTTCAAACTGTTGAGAAGCTAGAAAGTGGGATCATTTGATGGTAGATATATAATGAATCAACTATCTAGGGAACATGACTATGCATAAGTCTTTTCCAAGAAGTTTTTATTCATTGATGGTAAACCAATGAAGTTGTTGAAATTGACCATAGAGTTTGATCCAACTCAAGAACCCCCTATCATACCTGTTTGGTACACTTTTGCCCAACCTGAAATTACCTTATTTAAATCAGTAAATCCTCTACTACATTGGTGAGTTTCTTGGGAAACCCCTAAAGTTAGATACCTCGTCTTTAGATGTCACAAGACCTTCCACTACTAGAATATTGGTTGAGAGGGATATTACCCTGGCAAACATGGAAGATTTCTAGCTTGAAATAGCAAACAATGATTACTGGCAACCACTCATGATGAAAAAACATCCTTCTTATTGTAAACATTGCAGAATGTTTGGACATTCAATGGAGAAATGCTTCAAAAAGCACCCTGGATTGAGGCCTTATAGAGTGGCTCAAAATGTTCAGTCTTCTGCTGAATCTCCTCCTAAGGTACATGTTCATAATTCTAATCCACCCCCGCACTGATAGAGCATCCCATTAATGATGATGTAAATGATGTAATTGCCAATGAGGAGCATGACATTATTCCCACATAGCATCAAACAACTAAGATGGTTGTTGCAGACATAATGGAACCAACTCAACAAGGTGAAGAAGTGATAGAGACAGCTGATGGTCCATCCCCCACTGTCATGGATAATACCGAAAAGGAACTTCAACAAACTAGATCAGAAACTCTAAGTCCTTCTTTAGATGATAGCTTGGTACATCAACTAAATGTAGATTTGGAAGGTGAATGGCAGATACAGAAAAATAGAAAGAAGAAAAAAGATATCCTGGAGCTCAGGAGCCTGCAGGAGGAGGAATTGGCTGGTGGCAGCTCAGTTAACATTTTGTTACTCCCTCACAAGAACCAGGAGGAGAGGGAAAGTTAATAATAATTTACATATTATGCTGGAATGTTAGGGGATTGGCTTATCCAAGGTCCCTTAGCAGATTTATTTACTTGACTATCATGTAGAAACTTTGGTGATAGCATTTCTTAAACCAATGGTTTCCAAAAATATTAAAAGAATCACTAATAAGTTTCTAGGCTTCCATATGTTCAACAATTATAATAACAAAATTTGGGTATTGTGTAGAAGGGAGGTGGAGTGGAAAATTTTGGTGGATCATCAACAGTTTCTTCACTACTCCTTTTATATGGCTGGTCACAATGGTCATGCTACTACTATTTATGCAGGTTGTACTTCATTTTCTAGAAGTGATCTTTGGCAGGAATTAACCCACAATAACACAACATTAAATTCAAATTGGTTGGTTGGAGGTGACTTTAATTGCATTGCTGCCCCTGGGAGAAATCAGGAGAAAGAAATCCTTACCACAACAAGATGAATACTTTTAATGATAATATTCAGCAGGCTCGTTTACATGATCTGAGATTTACTGGACCCAAATTCACATGTAGAAGAGGGAATATCTAGAAAAGTTTGGATAGATTCTTTGTAAATGACTCAAGGCTAAGTGAGTTCCTCAATACTACTGTTCTGCATCTCTCTATGACCAGTTTAGATCACAGACCCCTCCTCCTATCCATTTTTGGCTCACCAACCAAAATACTTAACACATTTAGATACTTAAATGTATGCCAATCATCCAGATTTCTTAACAAGGTGGAGAGAATTTAGAACAGCTATCAAAATGAAAATCCTTGGATCAAAAAATGGGTTCTGCAGAAAAAACTGGGAAGACATTTGAAACAGTGGAACTGGAATGTATTTGGTGATTTGAATAAAAGGGTCATGGCAACAGAAAGTATGGTTACATAAATGGAGAAAAAATTTTCCGAAGACAAAACTTCTGAGCCCATTCTATTCAAATCTACTGAAGCCCTACTCCTTGCAATTAAAGATTAATAACAATTCCTAATGCAGAAAGATGCAAAGAACAAATTTTGTTAGGAGACAGAAACTCTAAATACTACCATGCATGCATTAACTACAGAAGATCCTGTAATCACATCCACCAAATACAAGATGATCAAGGTCAATGGAAAAAAAATACAACAGACATTGAAAATAGTGAAGTGAGACATTTTGAGGCACTCTTAACTTAGCATCCATGGGTTAGAAAGGAGGTGAAAGCTGATTTCTTCAAAAAAGAACTTCAGCAAGCAAGGAATCTTGTCCTTACAGATATACCCCAGGAAGATGAGATCAAATCTGCACTTGACTCTATTGATAGTAATAAGATGGTTGGTCTTGATGGTTATTCAGCTGATTTCTATAAAAAGGCTTGGCATATTGTTAAACCTGATATCATTAAGGTGGTCCAAGACTTTTTTCAAGGACGCAACCCTCCGAGATACTTTTCTTGATCTACCACCATACTAATACCTAAGGATGGCAATTGAATAAATTGGAATTACTTTAGACTAATCAACCTCACCAATGTTATATCCAAATTTATCAGCAAGGTTATAGTGCATAGACTCCAACCTCATTTGGATTGCCTTATCAGCCAAAATCACACTGCATTTATACATGGTAGAAGCATTATGGATAATGTACTGCTTGCTCAAGAATTACTACTTTATTTGGATAGAAAGTGTAGGGGAGGTAATGTTATCTTCAAATTGGATATCTAAAAGGCATATGATACTATACATTCGGATTTTATTTTGGATGTGCTTCATGCTAGGGGCTTTCATCTTAATTCTTCGGTCTTATACATAGATGGCTACATAATAATGGAAACTTTATTTTGATCAATGGTAGAACCTGTGGCTATTTTTTAGCAACAAGAGGAATCAAACAAGGGGATCCCCTCTCTCCAACTATTTTTATTCTAGCTTTTGATTACCTCTCTAGACAACTAAATCAGATTTCCTACCAAGTAGCACATACTCTTTTCAGTCACAGATCCAATATAACTATTAATCATCTTGCATATGCTGATGACATCATTGTATTCATTAAAGCTTCTAAACAGGCTATTAAACACATATATAACTGCCTTCAGAATTTCCAAGCCTGGTCAGGTATGCAATTGAACAAAATAAATGTTTGCTGCAGTTCAACAAATGGACATCTCAAAATATAAAATAATGGGTAGTAGATTATAATAGCTTCAGATCTAATTCCACTCCCCTTAAGTATTTAGGAGTTCTGTTGATGAATGGTAGGAAGAAGCAAATCTAGTTTGAGGATGTGGTAGCAAAAATACATAATTAACATAACTATTGGACTAATTATTCTCTATCTAATGGTGGAAGAATCACTTTACTGAAGCATGTGTTATCTACCTTCCAGTCTTGTATACTTCACATGGCTACAACACTTTTACGAAGGACCTTTAATAGATTCCTCTGGTCAGGCCAGAGGAAGCAGTATCGTTGGACATCTTGGAATACAATTTGCAAACTTTTGGAAAATGTTGTCCTAGGCTTCAAGAGCTTCTATCATCTAAAACATATAAACTTCTACAAGCTCTGGATTAAATTCAGAGCACAAACTTCTCTAGGTATGATACAACTAAAATATATAGTATTTTTAAGCACATTTTTATACCTATTTTTGATGATATTGCACTTTAATGAAAGGTATTTCTGTGTTTTTTCCTGTAGGTATGCTTAAAATCACTGATTATGAAGAAAGGAGCAAAAAAGGATCAAAATTGGAGCAAAAATATGAAGCGTGGAAAATTGGCCTCTGGTGGCTAGGCGCCAAGGGCTGGCGCATAACCACCACAGTTAAAAAATACTAATTCACTCAAATTTAGTGTCATTTTCAAGGGGTGTTTGAAGCAACATTTGGTTTAAACCTCCTTAACTTCTTATGGGTGGAAAATTTGAATGAAGAGGTGCATCCTTTGCTAGATAACAAAGCACCTTTTGAAGAATTATAAAAATGAAGACTTAAGATCAGAAAAAGAGAGGATTTTTGAAGAGAAGTATTGGCAGGAGAAGTTGGAGAAAATCTTGAAGTGGTTGAAGGGAAAGAGGAAGAAAGAGAGTCTTCTTCTTGCCATACTTTCTTTACTTTACTTTTCCACTTCTTTTTATCATAGTTTTTATTCGAATTTAGGAGAGTCAATCTTTAGAGTTGGGTGCCAACCACTAAGGAGTTATCTAGTGGAAAGCAAAAGTTTCAGAGGAACTTCAAGAGCCTTGTGGAGAGGATTTTAAGATAAGTTTTTATCTTTGTTTTTACGTTTGATTTTTAAGTAAGACTTATTGTTTCTTCACTATGATTTCTTCTTTCAAATCAAATTGTGTTTGTGTTTTCTCCATGAGTTCTGAGTAGTTTTCTTTATCTTTTTCCTTTTAAATGAAGAAGTAATTAAATTATGGAAGGAAGTTGTGTGAAGTATAGGTGTTTAATGTTGGAAGGGGTTGTGATTATTCACTACCTTGCACTTCATTTATTTCTTGATTTGGCCAATTAAGATATTAAAATTGTAGTGAGAACATGTAAGAACCAATGCGGTATTTTCTCAAAAATTGGAGAGAATCAAAGAAATTGTATCGGTGAGAATTGTAGTCCATATGATTGAGTGCAAATAAAAAGGGAGATTTCCTTTTTAATGGGGAGTAAAATTAGAGGACTTTTGAGTGACAGGCTAAAGCCCCTAATTTGGTTTGATGTTTTAAATTTTGTTATGAGATATTAGCCCCCAGGTGGAGGGAGAAGAGGGAACTCTAGAGTGAGAGCTAGTATCTTTCCTATCAAACCCATCTACAAGATTTCAAAATTTTAAATTAACCAATGTATATTTATAGAACCAAATAAGGGTAAAGAATATATTTACTCCTATTTGGCACAACACATTTAGATACTTCCACAATGAAATTCCATAATTATTACTGATTCATTGAAAGAGGAAAAAGATATTTCATTCTCATTTGAATTCATATATCATTTTACAGTCCTGTTAATTTTAGTTGCTTACTTTACATTTTCCTAAAAGAAAATATTAAGAACAAATTTAAAACCTTTTATCTTAAAACATACTTTACAAAATCATTTTAAAAACTAAAAAATTGTTTTTTTTTATTTGCTTAAAATTTTAGAAATTTCCCTGTGGGTTCGATATCTCGGGGCTTAATCAGAAAGTCGTATATCACTTGATAAATGATATGTATACTTGCGTAGTATCTCATATTATAAGATAACTAAAATATATTTCTTATTTGCTTATGGGATCAAATTTTTGTTGTCATTGTAAAGGAAGAGATATTATCATTAAAAAGAAATATAAAGTGTAAAACGTAAGCATAAATATTCGGGGATCAAGTTTTTGGCACAGTTGTCGGGGAAATTAATTAATATATTATTTAATGAAAGTTTAAGAAAAATTAATTTTTTTTTGCTTTTCTTTGTTTTTATTAGTGTGTTATAATTTATTTTATTTTATTTTAGTGTATGCGTAATTTAGATTCTAAAGCACTTGTGGTTTAAGATTCTGAATTAGAGAGAACTCTAAAAAAAAGAAATTAAAAATACAGAAAAAATAAAAATATTCAAGAAATGGCAAATCAAGAAAATCATAAAGTTGAAATCCATCAAGAATTTAGGCATTTAAGAGATTATGCTAACCCTACAGTGGATGAATTTGATGGTAGTATTTAACACCCTGTTGTAGCTGCTAATTCATTTGAACTTAAACCTGCGGATATCCAAATAGTATCTAATAATCAGTTCGGGGAGCACCAACTGAAGATCCTAATTTACATCTTGTCAAATTTCTAAAGCTGTGTGCTACTTTTAAATTTGCTGGTGTTTCAGACGGTGCTATCAGACTTAAACTTTTTCCTATCTCACTAATGGATAAGGCTAAGATATGGTTAAATTTGTTAGCACCTAGAACTATCAGAACTTGGGGTGATTTAGCGTAAAAATTCCTTGCTAAATATTTTCCACCATAAAAAACTGCTAAGCTTAGAAATGATATTACATCTTTTTGTTAGTTTGAAGGTGAATCTATATATGAAGCATGGGAAGGATTTAAAGACCTCCTGAGAAAGTATCCACATCATTTGATACCATATTAGTTAATAATTCAAGCTTTTTATAATGGATTAATTGGATCTCTTAGATCTATTATCGATACCGCTGCTGGTGGTTCATTGATGTCTAACCAGTTTGCAGATGCTTATCTTTAATTGAAGAAATGGCTATTAATAACTTTCAATAGCTTTATGAAAGGTTAAATCCTATAAAGGTAACCAACATTCATGAAAATGATGCTTTTGTGATGCTAGCAAATTTAGTTGCTGCAATTTCAACGAAGATAGACCAATTTGGAATGAATTTTTCTTAGCCAATTTCCATGATTGAAGAAAATTCATTAGGTCAAGTGGTTGATTCTCAAACTTCATTAGAAACATTGAATGTCATAAGTAAACCAAATAATCCATATTCCAATTATTATAACCCAGGTTGGAATAACCATCTAAACTGTAGCTGAAATACCAATAATCAGGGCGGTAGTAATCAACAATGGGGGAACAACAAAGTAAACCCATTGGGGAACTAGAAAAACCAAGGGAATAATAATTATAAACCAACCTATCCTCTAAGTTTTAACAATACTTCACAATTTAAGGAGAAGTGTTGACCTCATTTTTGGTGAGGTCTTTTCTCTCCTTAGTGCTTAGGATCTAGCCATAGGACTTCTCCTTGACTATCCTAGTGGACTAGAAATGGAACCAACCACTTAGAAATTCAGACACCTCTTAACTCTTCTTGAACCCCACAGATGACCATAAACCTCCAAACCCCTTTGGAAGATTGAAAGTCAAGTGTGGAGGTGCAAGGATGAGTTCCTATAGGATGGTCAAGCCTTAGAACAACCCTGGGTGGCCTGGTCCTGGTGATAGTTAGCTTGCACACACCACATTCTCACACACATCCCAAACCCTAAAACCACTCTTACCCAACTTGGCTTCCTGACTCATATAGGAAATTCATATGGATGGACCTCAACCCCTAAGCCCCTGACTAAGAGGGTTAGGAACAACATATTGAGTGCCTAAAATGAGTCATCTCATGGCTCTTGTGAGCTTAACATGGCTTCATGGCTCAACCAAAGTGATTCCATTCTACTCAAATTTGATCAATCTTCATTTTTCCAAAATTTCAATTTTTAACCCCCGGAGCCCTACACCCACTAAACCTACCAAATGCCCTTGAAACTATCCAAAATTTGTAAAATCACCTAAATTACCCAAATTTCCTCAAAATCAATCCTAAACATTTCCCCCAACTCAAATTGATCATCCATAGCCAAATATACCAAAATTTCCAAAAATACCCCCCAATACCCTCCAAATACCCAAAATGCCATTCTTAGCCAAAAATTCCATAAATTCCGATAATTTCCAAAAAAATTCCAGAAAATCTCAAATATTTCCAATTTCATTTTGTTCAACTACACCATGGGCCAATTTTGTCAATTTAACCCACTTTTACCAAAACCCCCAATTTGACCCATTCTTAACCCAAGAAAACCCAATGTCCCACTAAACCAACCCAATTGATCTCAATTTTGGTCAAATTCAATTCTAAACTTCAATTCAATATCCCCAATGTGAATTTAGACCAAATCCAAGCCCAATTTGATTGACATTTGGATCCAATTTCAATTTGAAGCCTAAATCCCCTAAATTGACCTAAACCCAAAACTAACCCAAATAGGCCCAAATCCTAAAATCAAAGCCCAACCAAAGTTGAAAACTCTTTATAACACTCCCCTAAACATTTCTCAACATTAATGTTACATCAAATCCAACCTTAAACCAACATTAACCCAAGATAGCCAAAGTTAGCCCAATTTGACCCACCTTGGCCCCATTACCTAAAAGGCCCAAATTAAACCTATTTCAATTCCAAATGACACCAAAACTTCTCCAAATCACTCATGCCACACTCCTAAACTAAACCCAACATTTTTTTAGCCCAATCTTTCACAAAATCTCCATCCACCAATTTATTTTCACACTTAAAAGCCCACTTCCATAAAGCCTTTAAAAGCCCACTTTCCATCAAATTCAAAAGCCCAAAATCCATCCCCAAGCCCACATGAAACATTTTCTTCATCATTCCTTTGATAATCCTATTTGACCAAAGTCTTAAACCATCATGAAATCAACCCATTTGTAGCATCATGACAAATCCCATCAAAGGAATCCAAAGTTTTCAAAATTCTAAATAACCCTTTTCCATGCAAGTGAGCCAACCTTCTCCCAAGCCATGAGTAAGCCAAATGAAGCCATGGAGCCATGCATAAGCCATATGCAAGCCATGGGGAGCCCTTTCCACATCACCATGCCACTTATGGCAAGAAGAGGGGAGCCTTTCCTAAGCCTTCACTAAACCTTTTTTAACCCCATCAATGATACACTTTAACCAAAATTGGCCACCTCACCTTGAATGGGGACTTCACCACACATGTGAGGCTGACCCAAATGATCTCACATCAGCCCATATCAAGCCTTAGTGAGTAAACCAAGCCAAAACCATGAATTGACCCAAATTGGACCAAAAATGCTCCTTACACCCATGCCATTTAAATCCTTGACTTTACACATGGCATAACGCAATTGATTGCACCAAGATCAAGCTCAATCATGTGAGTTTTTCTCAGCAAAAAAAAACCTTGGTGAATGAACCAAGCCAACCCTCATGGCCACCGAAGCTCCACTATAAACTTCCTTATTTAAACCCCACGTCCATGGCCAAGAGGAGGAGATGCAAAGATTACCTTGGGGAAACTTTACCAAATTGTTCCCAAAGCTTCTCCAAGCACTCCTGAGCTCAATCCAACCATTCCCATTGAGGCCTCACCTCTTGGACAACGTTATCAAACTTTTTCTTCTACAACCGAGCATGTTTTAATTTTTTGTAATTATTCACATGCTTTAAGTATATCATCACCATATAGATGTGTGCTACTCGATTAGACGATCATTTTAAAAAAAAAATTCATTCAATTTTGTTGAGAATCGAGGGAGATATCAAGGTTTGAAGTTGGACGGTTTTGAGTGAATAGAACAAGGAAAGAGGAGCAGCAGCCGTCCGATCAGGCATGTATCCAACGGACGGCGCTGATGGAGTTGGACGGCAGCTTCATCCGTGAACAGGAAACCACGCCAGCCAGTAGCAGCGCGACATGTGTCATTTGAGCGGGAAATGGATTTTTTTGATTTATTTTTGACACAAAACTTCAAAAAATCATAACTTTGCCTTGAAAACTCTAAAAAATAAAATAAAAATACCCTCTTGCTCATGAAAACGAGAAGAATAATGTGAAAGTAATTTTATTTTTACTTAATGCATATTTCATTTTTAATTAATTAAATAGTGTTTTCAATATTTTAATTCTTCATGCTTGTAGGAGCTTCACCATAACTTGAAATTTTTTATGTTATTCTATGCATAATGGTTGATCTTTCCTGATTTTTCCAAAGTCGGGAAAGATTTCCATGATGAGATATCTATTTTTCAATATTTTACTTCAGTTTTCCTATAATAATTATAAAAATTACGATGTTACTTAGAAAAAATCTAGAAAAATTAGAGAATGTTCGCTTTAACCAGAGAAACATTAGAAAATTATCTCATGATTTATTTTAATCAAACAAACTCTAATTTGGCCAAAACCTTAAAATCGAATTTTAATTAATTAGGATTAACCACACATCAAAATAACTTGAAAATAATTCTCCACTGAACTTTAGGATCCGAGGAACCTCATATAAAAATTTGAAATCAATTGGAAATGTTTAACCCCATTAAATGGATTAATTAAGTCACATGGATAAAATTAAACTTTAAAAATTCATAACTCCAAAAATACATTTCAAAAATTCACCAAATTGGTTTTGGGACTTATCTGATATCAGAGGAGTCTAAAAAACTTAAAATTAAAATTTTCTAAAAATTTTCATTTTTAAGCTTATTTTAATATTTTTAATAATTAAAAAATAATAAAAATCACAAAAATATTAAAATTCATAAACATGTCACATTTTAACTCCAAATCACTTAGGAACAAACCAAATATTTTTTCTAAGTCTCTAGAATAAAATATTGAATTTTAAAAGCCTAAAACAATTTTTGAATTAAAAAATGAATTTCCAACCTTTTCACTAAATTAATTCCAATAAATCAAAGGAAAACCAGAAAATTGTAAAATTTGTTTCTCTGAACTCTTTGAGGTCCGAGGAATTGTCGAAAAATATAAAATCTATTTTTTAAATTTTATTTTATTTTAAAATTAATTAATACTCTAAAACTCAAAATAATTATAGTAAATAAAATATAATTCAAAAAATCACAAAAATTGGTCCAAGTGGTCAACTGGTCATTATGAACATCCCAAAATTTTCTTAAGGTCAGAAACCTTTCCTTGGTCATGTTGTTGAATTTTCTTTGAAAACCCCTATTTTCTATGAAAAATAATTATATAAATAAATTAAATTCAGAAAAATCACATTTTCTCCTCTAATGTCTTAATTGACATGTGAGTGAAGTGACATAAAAATTTCAAATTCACTTGAGCTCAATTTAATGAGTTATGAAATAAATAAGCTTAAAAGGGCATAAAGGTAATTAAAAATTTTAACCCTTAATTAAAACTTTAGGTTTAATCAAAATGGAGGGTAAAATGTTTGATTTTAATTTTCTCTTGGATGATTGAAACTTAGGGAAATTAAAGGGTAGGAACCCATTAAACACTTTGAAAATATCAAAATGAAACTTTAATTAATTAAATAATTTAATTTTTGGAAAGAATATATTTAAAATTTGGATTATTAAAATAGGGATATTATTAAGAGGATATTTATTCTTTAATTTGAAAATCCCTAAATAAGTCACTTTAACAATATTTAATTCTTAATTAAAAATTAAAATAATAATCCAAATTAACAATTAACACTAAAATTAAAATTAAATTAAAATTAAATTAAATTAAATTAAAATTTAATAAAATTTAAATTAAACTAAATTTAAAATTAAATTAAATTTAAATTAAAATTAAAATTAAATAAAATTAAATAAAATTTAAATTAAACTAAATTTAAAACTAAATTAAATTCAAATTAAATTAAAATTAAATTAAAAATAAAATAAAATAAAATTAAATTAAAGTTAAATTAAATTAAAATCAAATTGAATTAAATTAAATTAAAAAATCATTTAACAACAAACCTAAATGAAGTCATTAAGAGTTAAATCAAAACATATCAATAATTTCAACACCTCATTCTATCTAAGTGAATTTGAAACATGAACATCAATTTGAAATACTAAGATAATTGAAAATGTAAAAATTTAAATCAAATCTAAAGTAATTTGAACATTATTCCAAACTTACAATTATTAATTAAAACCTCACAATTAAATTAAAACATTTTGAATCATTAACTCAAACTTTTAATTAAGAATAATTAAAAATTCTCGATAAACCAAATTGCCCTTAAAGGCTTTAATTATCGTAACTCTTAAATAGAGTATTAAGTGAAATGTCACTTCCTTCATCAGGTAATCAAATACCTAAGTTTACTGAGCAAGAGACAAAGTTTAACTAAACTCCTAGATGATTAATTCACCTGTGCAACTAAATTTACTTGGACTAAAAAACAATCACAGAAATATTGAAAAGATGTTTAGGACTCATCCTAAGCACTTCCTCAATATGACGGGATGTTTTAGAAGAACAACTGACTTTAATTGTTCGTTGATGAAGAAAATCATACTTAAATCAAACCAAGAACCTAAACGTCATAGGAGATGACTAGCAATAGGATAAGGAATTTGGTAGACAACCAAAACCCTTCTCTTAGCTTTACCTAGGTACTTGTTATAAATATTTAATGCCTTAACATGTGTTTTAAGTGCAGCTTGGGATGACGGGAAGACCCTCTAGGTACGCTTTAATTATATTGCAATTTACTTACATGCACTGTTCTTTACTTTTCTTGCATGATAAACAAGACTGTTGCATGAAAACCAAAATTTTTAGGATAGTCCCTGAACTGAAACCAAAACTAAATTAAAAGTCATTGCAAGATAAAATTCACCGCAACAACATTCCAAAATATAAAACAACTCAAAATTTAATCACAAACAGAACAACAAAACTACAATTACAACTAAATTAAAACGTCTCATTGAATGATCGGGAATACCTCGGATGATATAACCTACGTGTTGCTAACGGGATTTCATACGGTCTAAATGAAAGTGTGGAACTCATTCAATTGAGTTTAGCAAATTCATCTGGACTAAGTGAATTCAATGAAAATAAAGGTACCAGGATGACGGAACCGTGGGCACTTAATCGGTTCTGTTTAAATAACTTTAAGATTTGTTTTAATTAAAATATTAAAAACACTTGGATTTTAAGATTTTTTCTAAACCAAAACACTTCTCTCATATCCCGATTTATGACTTCTAAAACTAAACCTCTGCAACAATAATGAGCTCGGAGCATAGTGGGCAGCACGACCATCGTCATCAGTAAAACTTGGATCTACTTCAGCAAAACTTTCGTACAATTAAATAACAAAGCCATAGGACTTCGAGGTAGTTTGCCTAGTGCAACATAAATCCTCAACTCTTCGTTAGGCATTTGCATGATCATGTCATGTAAATTAAGCCCTAACTAGTCTTAGGACTCCGAGGTAGTCGTTTGATACGACATAAACCCTCATATCTTCCAGGTTATTTGTATGATCATGTCATACAAATATAAGTCCTAATTAATTAAAACTGGCAGGATTGCAACATTAAATAAATCCTTAAATTGAAGCCAAACAATAGGATATTTTGGGAAGTTGCCAAGATTTATTCTTGGATCCTCAGCTTCTCCTACTTCTCTTCCCTTGAATTCCCAAAATAAATTGTCCTAAATTTGATCCATTCCCTATTGAAATTCCAAAATTTAAGCCTTTGAAAATCTTAAACTTTGAAATTCTTGAGAGCAAAACCACTAATCATTATCAAGAGTTTTCTTAAATGATTCCCGTCATTTAAGATGTAATTAACTATAGGGGCTTGCCCTTATAGGGAACTTTAAGAACCCAGGTAGTATAAACCCTGTTTAATTTCTTTATATTAAACAAGGGAACTTGTCGGCTTATAAAATTGGTTCGCATACCAAACGGATGTCACAAATCTTCTAGTTTATTTAATCGAGCCCCATCATCAAGCAGTGTGTCTATTCTTCGGGATAGATGCACGGTTTGTGATGCGGTGCTTGTTTGTATAAATTATTTGGGATGTGAGATCGGTTTGATTTCATATCTTAAAATCTTCAAATTTAAAAATTATTTTCAAAATCAAATACTACTTTTTAAAAGTATATATATATTTAAATTAAATTTAAAACCTAAAATTCACCGACAATTTTTGTTAGGCGACGCTTTTTCAAAATACAACACATAACCTAAAAATTCGCCGACAACTTCTGGCGACTCCGCTGGGGAACAGTTCCTCTCTCCATTTTGATCAGATGGTTTTTCTTTCATAAATTTGTAGCGAGTCCATGTCCCTAGTGGACCAGGCTACCATTCTTCTGTTGGCATAGCTCGCTCATTTCTGTCTTGAGCGAGTATAGTCAACTCCTTTTTGGATTTTGGAGCCACTGCTTAGACATCCCTAAACAGAGAGGTTCCAGAATCTCCCACCTCCCCATAGAGGTGAAGTAGACCCCCAATAGGTGTGTTAGAATTGGAATGATCTGTTGATGTGATTGCAATGTGAATTTAACCTCCTCTAAATGTCGGACCAGGTCCGACATTTCACTTCTCTTTTTGATTGACTTTTTGCAAACAGGTCAAACTGAAACTTCCCTCTAACAACCTTCCAATAAACCATAAATAAAAAAAATTTTTTGTCAAAATTTCAAACCAAAAAAAAACTTCTCAAGACACAGCAAGTAAACAACAATAATAATAAAAAAAAGAAACGCAAAAAAATGCACATGCTTAAAGGATGCCCACTACAAAGCAAGTTAACTTGAGTACTTTCGTTGAAACTGCAAAGTAAGGGACGTCACTGACTTCCAGAAATTCTTCCAATAACAGGAGACAATGTCTTCACCCAAGCTGGTCTTTCCTTTCGCCTCTAGAGTGGAGTTTGCCGTCAAAAGGGAGGAACTGCCTGACTGCGGCAGCCATCAAGTTTGAAACTAAGTTTAGGAATTTGTCTGTTGAAATGATAAAACCCGAAATGAGAAAGTTCGTTGAGCCTATTCTGGAGTTCAACTTAAAAATTGTTGAAGAGCCCCCTATGCCAAAGAAGGAGTGGATTGAAAAAGACTCTTCTATTGTTGTGAAGTATGCCGCTAGAAGTGCTGGGACTTCTCTGACGACTGCTTCAGTGCCTACTATTAGAGCCACCATCACCACACCAACTGTTTTGTTAGACAAAGGAAAAAAGATTTTACATAAGCAAGAGTCAGTCGACGCTTACACCCTACCTTTTTCCGGACTCGAAATTGGATCCAATTCAAAGACCGCGCAACTAATGAAAGCACAAGAAAGGAAGCACAACCGGAAAAGTTTAAAAGTCGACCAGCCACGACAGTCCCGTCTGCCGTAATGCCGCCTACCGAGTCAGCAAGCATCTCGGCAGAAACCACACGGACCGACATGCAGCCTGAAGGAGCTTTTTAGTAAGGAATATCCCTTTAAGGATGGATCGGTGGCCAAAATGTTCTGCAGCTTGAGTAAGATGGTTGATTTTCAACTGCCAGAGCCGAAAAAACCAGAAAAGATCGGCGAGAATGATCACCCGATGTACTGCCCTTACCACAGGATGATTGGACACAAGATAGAAGACTGCTTCACTTTCAAGGATTGGCTCGAATAGAATTTTGAAAGTGGGAACATAGCAATCCCGAAGGAATATTTAATAGAACTTGAAAAAGGTTCAGTGAATATGATTTCGGATGCTTCGCTTGGCTTCTATACAATGACGCCAGTGCTCGAGGGGATAAGTGATGTTCCTCAAAAGTCCCCAGTTGACCCAAAAATTCTCAAAGAAAGTTTGATTGAGTTTGCCATAGAGAAGCTCCGAGTTGACATTGCACAACTATTTGAAGACCAGAAAGAAGATGTCGAAAATGGAGATTATAACCTACCCTATTACATGGAAGATGGTTTTGCAGAAATCAACATCATCGAGACGGAGGCCACACCATCCTCGTGCGACGCTCCTTTACCCACTAAGGAGAACTCCGCGGATGAGTTTCAAATGGCCATTCAACAGTGAGATGAGAAGATAAGTCAAATGAAGAAACAATTGGAAGAAATAATGATCGTCATGGGTACAATTCAAGGGCAGTCGCAGTCGTTACCAATAGCAACTTTGGAAGCAAACCAACCAGAAATTGTTCATGTTACGGATAAAAGAAAAGAGTCCACCTCCAACAAATAACCGAAGAAGGATCTAGTTTAGGGTCCGATGCTGGAGAGCAACACTAGACAGATGGTGGAACAACAGGTGAAAGAAGCCCTGGTCCAATCAAATATGGAGAAATCAGTTTCAAAGGGTAGACCTTACCCAAAAGAGTTTGATACCATTCAGTACCCCAGAGGTTTCGTATCACCGTTATTCAAAACTTTTGACGGAACTGGAAATCCCCGACATCATGTTGCACACTTTCGAGCAAGCTGTTGCAATGCAGGGGGTATCGAAGCACTTTTGTTCCGCCAATTTGTGAATAGCCTCACTGGAGCTGGCTTTGATTGATATGCAGAGTTGCCAAATGGTTCACTAAGGACATTTATAGAAATGGAAAATCTTTTTGTCAAACTTTTTGCTGGAGCTCAGCACCACATCATAGTCGGTGATCTTGTGGTAGAGAAACATAAACCTGATGAAACCTTGGTGGAATACATCCTGCGTTGGAGGAATCTCAGCATGAGATGCAAGCACCAGTTACAAGAGCAACACGCAGTTCAAATTCTTCTAAAGAGCATTCACGATCCAGTTGGTCTCTTGCTCAAGGGATTCACCATCAAAACATTCGAGAAGTTACTTAATAAAGCCGAAAGACTTCAGGAAGAAGCTAAACAACTTAGTTTTCTTGGAAAAGCCAACGAGCTAGAGCCAACGAAGATATTTGAGAAGGAATCTGAGACAGTTGCTGTGGTTAATAGGGGAAAGCGACAATTGCAAGTACATGCCGAACAACACCAGCAGACCTTCCAACGTCCCAGGCAGAACGCTCAGCAATCCTTTCAGCAAAGACTCTACGAGACAAATGAAAGACAAGTTCCAACAATGGTTGCTCGAACAAACAAGGTGTACTCTTTTAAAGACGAAGCAGCAAGAAAGATGTTTCGCAATCTAATCAAGAACCCTGAATTCAGGTTACCTGAAACAAAAAGACCGGATGAAATCAATAAGAAAGGACATCCAAGATACTTTCCGTACCACAGGTTCGTTGGACACACCACAGAAGAGTGTTGCAATTTTAAAGACTGGCTTGAAGAGAATTTCAAGAATGGGAACGTAACAATCGCGGAAGAATATTTGAAAGGAACCTGAAAAAGGTTCTATCAATATGATTTCGGTCGATTTGTTTGTTCTAACCTATTCCTACGCAACTGCTAATGAATGAAATGCCTCTTGGCTACTATTGTACTACTTTTGTTGCTAAAAGAAGATATTAGTATGATCAGTATTGGTATGTACCATCTCTCTTACTACAATGAATGAAAGACAAGAAGTTCGTTTTTGTCCAGAATTGTTCGTTATTTGGAAAGCTCAAAGTTGAGTATTTTGATAAGACAGTAACTTCAAGAAAGAATGAAATTTATGCCCTAATGACTGGGTCCTTCACTTTAAGAAATTCGGACTGAGTCCTAAGTAAATTTTGGAATGAAGCAGTGTGGTTGAAATACGAGTAATTTATCCGGGATATCAAGGGTCTTTTAATTTTCTGCCATGTGACTGGGTCCAAACTTTTGGATGAGTTATAATATCCTAGGATTCATGTTAATAAACATTTCAGATTTATTAATTAGGGGAGTTTAGACATTCAAAATCTTTAACAGAAATATGTCTTACCAGATACAGTAATTCTCAGAAAACAAAAAAAGCGAAAAAAAAGAAAAAAAAAGAAGCATTCCTGAGGAGAAGCTTGAAGTGAGCACAAAATCAAAAATTGGTGTCACAATCTAGACATTCAAAATCTTTAACATATGCTCCACTAGATATAGTAATCCTGAATACAAAAAAAAGAAAAAAAATAGAAAAAAAAAGAGAAAAGCTAAAAAAAAGAAAAGAAAAGGAAATAAAATGGCTCCCTGAGAAGAAGCTTAAGGCAAGCATATAATCAAAAATTGGTTTCTTAATCCTACCCCGATTAATAAAACTTGAAAGACTACCTTAAGAAGTTTCCTCTGATATTATGCTTTGAAAAGAGTCAAGTGATTTTATGTCTTTTGGTCGGTCATTAATTGACTCAGAAATATCTTTGACCAATGAAAAATATTTCTATCATATGAGCATAAATTTTGAATCTACTTAGGCCCAAAGAAGAAAGAATTGAAGTAAAAGGGCCCAGATTATTAAAAATTAATAGAAATTCGAACCTGAAGTCATGTCTTCAGTGTCCGATAAATACTTATCCAATGTCAGATCAAAGAGCATCAACTGTACCTAGCAAATACAACTCCAACATCAATTCAAAGGGCGTCAGGGAAACTTCGCAAAGACAGCCTAAACAATCCTCCTAAATCAACAGTAAAGAGTGACGACTGTTACAGACAAAGTTATGAAGTTCCTGTCCCTTCAACTGTGGTGTCTGTAGAAAAAACACATCTTTGTAGGTACTTGAAAGGATATAATTTCAATAGTACCTCAAAGAATAGGTCATTTTCTACAAACGTCTTCGGTCAGTGGACGATACCTCAAGAAATCTGAGCATCGTGATGTTTCAAAGGCAGCCTCATTCTACGAAGCACAGATGTCGCACTTGCTTATGATTGGGTCCAAACCTTAACTAAAAAAAATAAAAAATATAAATTTATGAAGCATAAATGAATAAAATAAAACTTCACAAAAAAAAAACCAACAATAAATCCCTTAACGAAAGACAACAAATAAATAAAAAATGAAAAATGAAAACTTTTCTTTAAAAAAAAATAGAATAAGATAACGAAACAAACCTTAAGTCAAAACGAAACTTTAAATCAAAATGAAATCCAAAATCAAATTGAAATCTAAATCAAAACAAACTTAAATCATCGAAAAAAAAGAAGAATCTCAATATTAAAAATAAACCTCAAATTTGAATCTCCAATCTGTACTTTCAAATCCAATCTCAATTTGAATCTCAAATCAAATCCCAATAAAATTCAAATTCAAAACTTCCAAATCTAAAATCTAATCCCTTCAATTCTCTCCCTTGTCTGAGATAGGAGCAGTCGATTCCATTTACACGGAGCCACGATGTTTTCGATTTGGTTCTGATGGCGAGGAATCATATCCAATCCAAACCAGTAACTTTTCGATCAACTCTTTTGAATGGGATATGTGACATCCTCATATTCCCTCATAATCTGATTCTTTCCACAAAAAACTTTTACAACTTTCATGAAATTCTCAAAACACCAAAATTCTACACTTTGCAAATCAACACAACAAATCTTTGCAAATCAATCGCGAAATCAAAATCAAATTTTAGAGGTTGAGGATTTTACATCCGATACCACATTGCTTTAGGTTCTTTCCCTACTGCAATGGTTAAAATCAAAAAATCAAAGTTTAGAGGTTGAGGATTTTACATCCGATACCGTATTGCTTTAGGTTCTTTCCCTATCGCAATGGTTCAAAATCAAAATCAAATTTTAGAGGTTGAGGATTTTACATCTGATACCACATTGCTTTAGAATCTTTCCCTATCCCAATGGTTCAAAATAAAAATCAAATTTTAGAGGTTGAGGATTTTACATCCGATACCGCATTGCTTTAGGTTCTTTCCCTATCACAATGGTTCAAATCAAATTGAAATTTTAGAGGTTGAGGATTTTACATCCGATACTGCATTGCTTTAGGTTCTTTCTCTATTGCAATGGTTCAAATCAAAAATAAAATATTAGAGGTTGAGGATTTTACATCCGATACCGCATTGCTTTAGGTTTTTTCCCTATCGCATGCTTCAAATCAAAATCAAATTTTAGAGGTTAAGGATTTTACATCCAATACCGCATTGCTTTAAGATTATTCCCTATCGCAATGGTTCAAATCAAAATTAATTTTAGAGGTTGAGGGTTTTACGTCCGATACCGCATTGCTTTAGGTTCTTTCCCTATCGCAATGGTTCAAATAAAAAATCAAAGTTTAGAGGTTGAGGATTTTACATCCGATACCACATTGCTTTAGGATCTTTTCCTATCGCAATGGTTCAAATCAAAAATCAAATTTTAGAGGTTGAGTATTTTACATCCGATACCGCATTGCTTTTGGTTCTTTCCCTATCGCAATGGTTCAAATCAAAAATTAAATTTTAGAGGTTGAGGATTTTATATCCGATACCGCATTGCTTTAGGTTCTTTCCCCATAGCATTGGTTCAAATAAAATATCAAATTTTAGAGGTTGAGGATTTTACATCCAATACCGCATTGCTTTAGGTTCTTTCCCTATCGCAATGGTTCAAATTCAAATTTTCAAATTTCGTAGGTTGAAGATCCCAGCATCCGATACCGCATTGCTTTGCAATGGTTCCTATTAAATTTTAGAGGTTGAGGATCACAGTATCTGACACCACATTGCTTTAAGATCCTTTCCTATAACAATTGTTTAAGTCAAAGTTCTCATCATAGAACATCAATTCTCGAGGCTGGAGCTAAACTTCCAGTTCTCATTTCAATTCGGAGGCTGGAGCTGAGTTTCCATCTCTCATTCAAATTCGATCAATTCATCTAACCAAATTGAAACTTTTCTCGCGAACTTTCGTAGAATGGAATTTTTTGAAACCTCAAATTCAGATTCAAAATCAAGATTTTCAACTTAAATGAAATCACACATAAACTAAACCAAAATTCCAAACATTAAATTCAAACTAAAATTCCAAACTTCAAATTCAAAACAATTTTTCATACTTCAAATTTCAAACTCCAAATCTTCAACTCAAATCTTGAAATTTTCAATCTTAAGCTCTAAATCAAATCTGATTGTGTCCCCCTTTATAATGTCGAATTTTAAATTCTTTTACTTCATTTTGAAGGATTTCACATTTAATCCCCAGCGAAGAGCCCAGTTTTCTTCCATAGTGAAAATCCACCAGATACTCCCCAGCGGAAACTTTCTTCGCTCCCTCCGTTTATTTTGAGAGAGTTGTTTTTGACGTATGTATTGGTTCAGTTGATCTCTTCGGTCAACGCTAATACGCGCGGTGTGCTCCTTCAGCACACCACACCTATTGGGGGTCCATTTGTTGACCTCATTTTTGGTGAGGTCTTTTCTCTCCTTAGTGCTTAGGATCTAGCCATAGAACTTCTCCTTGACTATCCTAGAGGACTAGAAATGGAACCCACCACTTAGAAATTCAGACACCTCTTAACTCTTCTTGAACCCCACAGATGACCATAAACCTCCAAACCCCTTTGGAAGATTGAAAGTCAAGTGTGGAGGTGCAAGGATGAGTTCCTATAGGATGGTCAAGCCTTAGAACAACCCTGGGTGGCTGGTCCTAGCGAAGGTTAGCCTGCACACACCACATTCTCACACACATCCCAAACCCTAAAACCACTCTTACCCAACTTGGCTTCCTGACTCATGTAGGAAATTCATATGGATGGACCTCAACCCTCAGCTCTCGGCTAAGAGGGTTAGGAACAACATATTGAGTGCCTAAAATGAGTCATCTCATGGCTCTTGTGAGCTTAACATGGCTTCATGGCTCAACCAAAGTGATTCAATTCTACTCAAATTTGATCAACCTTCATTTTTCCAAAATTTCAATTTTTAACCCCCGGGGCCCTACACCCACTAAACCTACCAAATGCCCTTGAAACTACCCAAATTTTGCAAAATCACCTAAATTACCCAAAATTTCTCAAAATCAATCCTAAACAGTTCCCCCCACTCAAATTGATCATCCATAGCCAAATATACCAAAATTTCCAAAAATACCCCCAATACCCTCTAAATACCAAAAATGCCCTTCTTAGCCAGAAATTCCATAAATTCTGAAAATTTTGAAAAAAAATCCAGAAAATCCCAAATATTCCTAATTTCATTTTGTTCAACTACACCATGGGTTAATTTTTTCAATTTAACCCACTTTTACCAAAACCCCCAATTTGACCCATTCTTAACTCAAGTAGACCTAATGCCCCACTAAACCAACCCAATTGACCTCAATTTTGGTCCAATTCAATTCTAAACTTCAATTCAATATCCCCAATGTCAATTTAGACCAAATCCAAGCCTAATTTGATTGACATTTGGATCCAATTTCAATTTGAAGCCTAAATCCCCTAAATCGGCCTAAACCCAAACCTAACCCAAATAGGCCCAAATCCCAAAATCAAAGCCCAACCAAAGTTGAAAACTCTTTATAACACTCCCCTAAACATTTCTCAACAATAATTTTACATCAAATCCAACCTTAAACCAACATTAACCCAAGATAGCCAAAGTTAGCCCAATTTGACCCACCTTGGCCCCATTACCTAAAAGGCCCAAATTAAACCTATTTCAATTCCAAATGACACCAAACCTTCTCCAAATCACTCATGCCACACTCCTAAACTAAACCCAACTTTTTTTTAGCCCAATCTTTCACAAAATTTCCATCCACCAATTTATTTTCAAACTTAAAAGCCCACTTCCATAAAGCCTTTAAAAGCCCACTTTCCATCAAATTCAAAAGCATAAAATCCATCCCCAAGCCCACATGAAACATTTTCTTCATCATTCCTTTGATAATTCTATTTGACCAAAGTCTTAAACCATCATGAAATCAACCCATTTGTAGCATCATGACAAATCCCATCAAAGGAATCCAAAGTTTTCAAAATTCCAAATAACCCTTTCCATGCAAGTGAGCCAACCTTTTCCCAAGCCATGAGTAAGCCAAATGAAGCCATGGAGCCATGCATAAGCCATATGCAAGCCATGGGGAGCCCTTTCCACATCGCCATTCCACTTATGGCAAGAAGAGGGGAGCCTTTCCTATGCCTTCACTAAACCTTTTTTAACCCCATCAATGATACACTTTAACCAAAATTGGCCACCTCACCTTGGATGGGGACATCACCACACATGTGAGGCTGACCCAAATGATCTCACATCAGCCCAAATCAAGCCTTGGTGAGTAAACCAAGCCAAAACCATGAATTGACCCAAATTGGACCAAAAATGCTCCTTACACCCACGCCATTTAAATCCTTGACTTTACACATGGCATAACGCAATTGATTGTACCAAGATCAAGCTCAATCATGTGAGTTTTTCTCAGCCAAAAAAAACCTTGGTGAATGAACCAAACCAACCCTCATGGCCACCCAAGCTCCACTATAAACTTCCTTATTTAAACCCCACCTCCATGGCCAAGAGGAGGAGATGCAAAGATTACCTTGGGGAAACTCTACCAAATTGTTCCCAAAACATCTCCAAGCACTCCTGAGCTCAATCCAACCATTCCAATTGAGGCCTCACCACTTGGACAACGGTATCAAACTTTTTCTTCTACAACCGAGCATGTTTTAATTTTTTGTAATTATTCACATGCTTTAAGTATATCATCACCATATAGATGTGTGCTACTCGATTAGACGATCATTTTAAAAAAAAATTCATTCAATTTCGTTGAGAATCGAGGGAGATATCAAGGTTTGAAGTTGGACGGTTTTGAGTGAATAGAACAAGGAAAGAGGAGCAAGCACTGTCCGATCGGCATGTATCCAACGGACGGCGCCGATGGAGTTGGACGGCAGCTTCATCCGTGAACAAGAAACCACGCCAGCCAGTAGCAGCGCGACACGTGTCATTTGAGCGGGAAATGGATTTTTTTGATTTATTTTTGACACAAAACTTCAAAAAATCATAACTTTGCATTGAAAACTCTAAAAAATAAAATAAGAATACCCTCTTGCTCATGAAAACGAGAAGAATAATGTGATAGTAATTTTATTTTTATTTAATGCATATTTCATTTTTAATTAATTAAATAGTATTTTCAATATTTTAATTCTTCATGCATGTAGGAGCTTCACCATAACTTGAAATTTTTATATGTTATTCTATGCATAATGGTTGATCTTTCCTGATTTTTCCAAAGTCAGGAAAGATTTCCATGATGAGATATCTATTTTTCAATATTATACTTCAGTTTTCCTATAATAATTATAAAAATTACAATGTTACTTAGAAAAAATCTAGAAAAATTAGAGAATGTTCGCTTCGACCAGCAGAAACATTAGAAAATTATCTCATGATTTATTTTAATCAAACAAACTCTAATTTGGCCAAAACCTTAAAATCGAATTTTAATTAATTAGGATTAACCACACATCAAAATAACTTGAAAATAATTCTCCACTGAACTTTAGGATCGAGGAACCTCATATAAAAATTTGAAATCAATTGGAAATGTTTAACCCCATTAAATGGATTAATTAAGTCACATGGATAAAATTAAACTTTAAAAATTCATAACTCCAAAAATACATTTCAAAAATTCACCAAATCGGTTTTGGGACTTATCCGATATCGTAGGAGTCTAAAAAACTTAAAATTAAAATTTTCTAAAAATTTTCATTTTTAAGCTTATTTTAATATTTTTAATAATTAAAAAATAATAAAAATCACAAAAATATTAAAATTCATAAACATGTCAAATTTTAACTCCTAATCACTTAGAACAAACCAAATATTTTTTCTAAGTCTCTAGGATAAAATATTGAATTTTAAAAGCCTAAAACAATTTTTAAATTAAAAAATGAATTTCCAACCTTTTCACTAAATTAATTCCAATAAATCAAAGGAAAACCAGAAAATTATAAAATTTGTTTCTCTGAACTCTTTGAGGTCCGAGGAATTGTCGAAAAATATAAAATCTATTTTTTAAATTTTATTTT